>CM071930.1:81239239-81591456 GCA_016081115.2 Rehmannia glutinosa | reverse complement strand
CGGGGAAAGGGGATTGATTTGAGGAGATACACGGGGAAAGGGGATTGATTTGGGGGAGGAGATACACGGTGAAATTGGAAGAAGAAGAAAAGAAAAAAAAAAAAAAAAGAAATAGTTGAGATCGAAAAACGAGCAGAGGGCTATGGAGTTGCAGAATTTGTAAACTAAGAAATGAGGAATCTGGAACTGGGTTGGGGAATATGAGCTCTAACTCCACTGAAATTACAAATATACCCCTCAAAATTCCTAAACCCACAAAAGTGTCCTTGACCCATAAGCTGCAGATTTGACTGCAAATTCAATTCAACCTCATTCATCTTCAATTTTTCTTTTTATTTCATCTCTTATTCCTTTCACCTCAACTATTTAATCCATTTTATCCTAAAGCCATGTATTAAGTTAAATTTATTTTGATATGTAGGAAACAATACTTTCAAGGTCTAGGATTTTCGAGCTCAAGCAATTCAATATTTTCAAGTTCACGAACTGCGTTTTGAGGTGGGGTTATCGCTTATTGTCTACTTTAAAATGCCTTGTTATGATTGTTATATGTATGGGCATCGTTAAACATGACATGACACGGGTACTTAATTGTACATCACGAAGCGTACTTAATTGTACAAACATGAACGTACTTAATTGTACACCCACGCTTAGCTTACGGCTTGTTCAATCAAACCATGAAAATCATAGTGTGTATGCAATGATGATTATACTTGTGTATTTGATTTAGACAAGTATGCGTCCCCACCGAGTTGTTGATAGCTCACCCCTTTCATTAACAAATTTTCAGGTTAGGAGTCCTATGGCACGTGGTGGATGGATGTGATCGAGTCATGCAAAGTTTTCTTTTAAATTTTATTTTTAATTATTGAGAGTTTTTCGCACAATGTTTAGCGTTTCTAATTTTTCTTTGCGCATATGGATTATAGTATAATATTTTCTTTAGTACAAATTATTTTTTTTCCTTTGAAGTTAAATTTAGTAGGCTATTTTTCTATAATTGTGAGATATTTATAACTCTTTTATTTAGCTTAAAATTTATCCATATTTTCGCTCTTTATGAAAAAATCGGGCGTTACAATTGGACGTGGCGGGTCTACTAAGCTTCTGTAGACTTGGAAAACAAAAAAAAAAAAAAAGAGTGAGGAATCTTATATGTTTAAAAAAATGTATTTCAAAAATGTCTATGAACATCCATCTCGCCACTACCACGTTAACTCCAAGGTATGCGTTTTTTCAATGATCATGTCAAGTTATGATTTATGAGCTTTATGCTAATGTCAAGTACTATGAGAAATCACGCTTTTATTATCATGCGATATATGTCTTCAAGTTTATTTTGTTTTATATCAAAGAAAATTTCATGATAAAACCATACGGGCTTTAATTACATGAACTGGACGGCCTTTACTTAGACTTTCGCGCTTAGGAAGATGATTGAACGGGATGTTAGTTGCGTTCGATGGCTTATAAAAGTTACCAATTGATGAGCACGACAACATTAGTGTTCGCACCACAAATTGACAAGATATGAACCTATGATGTATGATGACCTACCTGAGAACTAAGACCCTATGAATGTAGTATAGGAAAATGATTCGAAGACGAACCGAGTCCGAGTCGCCGCTCAAGCATCGCTACTAATAACAACACGAACCAAAATAATGAGGAAAACCCGATCACCTGGCAAGAAACCAAGAGAATGTCGCATAATGAACACACATTCAACCGAAGTACCCGTTAACCTGTGCTCGTGGTGGTGGAGGTTTAAATTTCACCCCCAACCTTTAACGGGCGAAGGACCCGTATGTGAAATGGTTCATATCGATGGAGCGCATTTGAATTGATCGGGTGTACCGAGGCACAACGAATCCTTTGTGGCTCGTGATCAACCGTACAAGATGATCGGGTCGATGGTGGATGAGTTATTGAGATCGAGGTCCGCCGGGAACGAGCAACCCTAACATGGGAAGGATTTAAGGAGATAATAATGGAAAATATTGTCCCCAACACTATCGAGAGCAAATGGAACGCGAGTTTGGGATTTGAAGCAAAGGAGGAATGTCGATTCTGGGCGAATATGAAAGAAAATTCAACCGATGAGTTTCTTCGTGGAGCACTTGGCAGTATAATCGATCGTAAGAGAGCATTGAGGAGTTTGAGCGGGCTTACGCCTGGGGATACTGACATATCAGGGCAGTGTCGGGGTATTATCGTATGTCAAAAACAAGCTTTTTCGCTCAAGAGATTGCCGCTTAGCCAGAGTTGACCGACAACGCATGCAGGAGTTTGGGGGAAACGAATCGAGTGGGAATCAAGACGAGAGGGGAGATCGGGATAAACAGCGCGAGAACCGAAGCAAAACTGGAGCAGCATAATTCGCACTAGTAAACCGGTTGTGTGCCAACAATTGTGGGAAAAATCACAATGGAGAATGTTTGTCAAAAAAGATAGTTGTTTTAGGTGTAAGAAGCCAGGCGTACGCAGCATGGGAACGTGTTACTCAAACAAAACATGGAGAAAAGGTCAGCTGCTGGAGGACAGGGCCCGTTTATGTTATGACTCATAACGAAGGTACATAACTCAATTTCGAGGACTTAAATTTGTTTGAGGGGGTAGTATTGTAACACCCCATAAATTATTTGATATTTGGGATAGTGATTTTTTGGCCTTTTAGGATTTTAATTTTGGTTTAACATAGAAATTCCCTTTATTATTGTAAGCCCAATGATTATTACATTGATAGGCTGTTTTATAAGCCCACTTTATTAAAGCCCATATGTGTATTTTATTTTATTTGAAAATCTGTGAGAATTTTTATCGAGAAAAGGAGTCCTTTGAAAATTTTATCGGATAGAAAAGAATTTTATTTGTGCATATCCAAATAGATTTAACCAATACATGGCATAATACAATAAGACTCTCAAGTCTAAATACATATATATATTCCGGTAAATCCCCATATCCCCAAACCTCACGATACATCCGTGCAATATCACTTCTTCACAAATCCGAGTAAACTCATACTCTCATATTAACTTATGTCCAATCTAGAAGTTCGCTAAACCGCATTATTCTACCCGTGATATGCCAAAGCCAGGCTCGAACGCAGCCATAACCCAAACCCGAAAGCACCATCGTCGTAACCCTTTTTCCGCCACACCAAATTCTTATTATCTGAAAAGCCCAAATCAGCTCGCCGTAAAAAAAAACCCAAGACCAATCGAAAAACTACAAGACGCAAACCCATCAAAACCAATAACCAGAAAAAAAACATCCGAAATCACTAAACCCCAAACCCAAGAGTAATCGAAATTCTCCAAACCACCATCTAAAACCCAAACCACCATTCACAAATTGACCTCAAACCCATCGCCCGACGGAAATCGATTTGCCCAAAAGTCCAACTTGCGTCACCGCTCCATCCGCCGTGCCCGCCCCTGCTTCGTGTGCCACCGTGATGTGTGTGGGTGACTGAATTTATGGAGAAGAGAGATAGAGGTGACGGGAAAGGGGATTGATTTGGGGGAGGAGATACACTGGGAAAGGGGATTGATTTGGGGGAGGAGATACACGTGTGAAATCAAAAGAAGAAAAAAAAAAAAAAAAGAAATAGTTGAGATCGAAAAACGAGCGGAGGGCTATGGAGTTGCGGAATTTGTAAACTAAGAAATGAGGAATGCTGGAACTGGGTTGGGAATATGAGCTCTAACTCCACCGAAATTACAAATATACCCCTCAAAATTCCTAAACCCACAAAAGTGTCCTTGACCCATAAGTTCGCAGATTTGACCGCAAATTCAATTCAACCTCATTCATCTTCAATTTTTCTTTTATTTCATCTCTTATTCCTTTCACCTCAACTATTTAATCCATTTTATCCTAAAGCCATGTATTAAGTTAAATTTATTTTGATATGTAGGAAACAATACTTTCAAGGTCTGGATTTTTCGAGCTCAAGCAATTCAATATTTTTCAAGTTCACTTAACTCGTTTTTGAGGTGGGGTTTATCGCTTATTATCTACTTTAAATGCCTTGTTATGATTGTTATATGTATGGGCACGTTAAACATGATATGACACGAAGGTACTTAATTGTACATCACGAAGGTACTTAATTGTACAAACATGAACGCATTTCTAATTGTACACCCACAAAGCTTTACGGGCTTGTTCAATCAAACCATGAAAATCATAGGTGTGTATGCAATGATGATTATACTTGTGTATTTGATTTGGCAGTCGCGTCCCCCACTGAGTTGTTGATAGCTCACCCTTTCATTAACAAATTTTCGGGTTAGGAGTCCGTGGCACGTGGTGGATGGATGTGATCGGAGTCATGCAAAGTTTTCTTTTAAATTTTATTTTTAATTATTGAGAGTTTTTCGGACAATGTTTAGCGTTCTAATTTTTCTTTGCGCATATGGATTATAGTATAATATTTTCTTTAGTACAAATTATTTCTTTTCCTTTGAAGTTAAATTTAGTAGGCTATTTTTCTATAATTGTGAGATATTTATAACTCTTTTATTTAGCTAAAAATTTATCCATATTTTCGCTCTTTATGAAAAATCGGGCGTTACATTACCATTTAGTCAACAAAAAGAATGATATGACTACCATCAAATAACAATCTTTTAATAGAGACGAAAGAACAAAATATTTAAATTAAATTCCTAAAGACACGGCCCGGTGGATTTCTCAATTTAATATAACCGAGCTCCGCTCATTTAATAATTCATATCTTACACACAACATTGATGACCAAAAAAGACAAATCGAATATCATATTTGGGATGGAATATATGTTCATTCGTTTTAAAGGAACTACTACAATAGATGAGTGTCCAGATCAAGATCGGATCAAGAGTAGATTATGATTGCACTTGCAGGAAGTGGTGATGGTTGAAAAATGGAAGGCTAAACCTCAGCTGAAAGAGAAGGCACACATAGGTTCAATGGGAAGCCACAAAAAAACTCACCGTATCTCCTTGAAAATTAGAAAAATCATGAAAGATAGCATATGATAGCCAATGGCCATAACATTTGTATAATTATGCATTGAGGAAAGGACATTTATTGTGGATGGACGTCACCATTCTCTGAAAAATGAGTCTTAAGATGAGCAAACTTTAGTGATAGGAATTAAGGTCAAATTGAAGGTCCCAGGCTACAAAATCCCCAAAGATGTTAAAATCTTCAAGTCCCCGGGCTTCCCGAGTGTATATTTATTAAAAGCAGAACTATGTCCAAACTAAGTATGACATATAATCACTTCAAAACACAAGGATAATTATACTAAACAAAAGAATCCAATGTAGCTATGGGCTACCATGATCAAAAACTTCAAAGAGAACCATCAGAAAAGGAATAGTTATAAGTTATAACTCTACCAGAACAAAATATCAAATCCAGTCTCACAAGAAGAACCAAAAATTGTCTATCGCATAAATCCTGTAAAATGAAATATAAGGAATCTCAAAATTACCTGGAGGAACTAGAATATATACCACCAGAAGCTGGACCAATGAATTTAACTCTATCACCTGCATCCAACAATCAGGTACATAGGTTAGAAGTGGGAAAAAATGCTATGAGAATTGTTTTTAGATAGTGTGAGCAGACTAAACATTTAACTGACAAACGCAAGGACACTTACCAATTTTCATAGAAAGGTTCTTAGTTGCATTCACTGGAGAGGGAACATTGTCAATTTCCATTTTTGTCTGCGACTCAAGCCGAGGGACTAAGCAAATTAGGTGTATCTCCTTCACCAGATGAAAGTCCAGTGTCCTTGGCAAGGTCTCTGGATCCAGGAACTTGTTTGCTGGTGCTACACTCTTTTTCTGCATTGTTTCCCTCTCTCAGAAGCTCAGCATCCTTAGAAGAAGCCTAAAACACGAGAATAATCAATAAATTGCGATCCACCTGTCTATGTCTAATCTAATAAAGATGGAAAATAAAATTAAGAGACTAAGAACCAATTATCCACCTGTCTATTTAAAATCTAATAAAGATGGAGAATAGAATTCAGAGACTAAGAACCAACTCAATTAGAGAAAAAGTTTCAATCCACCCATCCCGTCACTTGTTCTCCGAGAAGCACTCTAAAACTCTGTTTTCACACTTGTGTTTTCTCACTTTACCTTAACATACATGTAACAATAGTCATCAATACTTGCAAGACCTTGTTAAGTGGACCATGCTATTTTTCTCATCTTCTATTTGTTGCGAAATTTAAATACAGAGACACATGTATGTATGCACAAACAAATCCAGATGCAATAATTTATCTGATCTTTTCTTACTCCCAAAAAATGAATGGCTGTCAAATATAAGCAATTTAGCCCCGAAATAATGAGCAAGCGCTTTACCAACATCTCCTGATAAATATCAGACCCTGAAAAGAAAATATAACCACATTACAGGGGGAGAAAGTGCCACTAAGATCACAACCAAGCATTTAAAACAGGTGAATCTATGAGAAAATAATACTCAATATGGAACCAGAGACCTGCAGGACCAGAAAGCAAGATTCTTGGGTTCAGTGTAGGAAGCTCAGATGTATATTTAACTTGTTCCCTGTGCTTTAGTTGTATGTATGAAGCTGCAACTAGCACACTTTTTGTGCTTTCACTGCAAGTTAAATATGAATACAAGTATCAAAAAATCCTTGACAAAAGCATGCATGTTTTATCATTTAATAATTAATTCAATAGAGAGAACCCAGAGAATATGTAGAAAAGGAAGGTAATTTTGAAATAAAAGCAGTTTGAATATGTGCTATGCATTGAAGCCTACCTCAAATAGTATGGGAAATTATCAAATGAAACTTCAAGTTGTCGCCCATCTAGAATTGCTGCAAGTATGTCTTCTCTAAATGCTTTACTTCGTGAACACATCCCTGACAGAGACGCTGGGAGCAGATCCCTAACCCAGTCTCTTTCTTCCTGTTTACAAACGCAAGAGATAAGCTTACACCTTATATACAAGAAAGTTAATTTCATAAAATAGCAAAATTATGTGTGTTCCACCAGCAGTTTATGTTTACTTGCCTCTAAGCCAGCTTCTATATTTCCATCAAGAGGGAGGATCTTGCTGGCAGCCCCTACATCTGCAGCTGCTTCACTACCTAAATTTGTAGCTGAATTAACTTCTTGGCCATCAAGATCATCTCCATTAAGAAGGGAGAGGAAGGTAGATCACTCCTCTGTAATTTTTACCACTGGTCTGAGAAGTAGGCTTAAGACGAGATAAATCTTGCCGCAAGTTAGAAAGTGAAGCCAAAATTGAAGCACCCGCAACAGCTGATGCATCTCCTGCTCGTCTTTCAACATGAATCAACTTTCCAGTATTATTCTGAACATCTGGTGGAGGGGTTTTGATTATACTATCATAAGGCAGCTGCTGGAAAATCTACATGGATGGGATTAAGGATATTCCAGATGGAGGATTGATATATGGAACAAACATAGAAAAAAAAAAAAAAGTACAGAAATAAAAAGGATACATATGCATGACTTCCAAGAAAGCCAAAACCACTTCATCCCCTGAATTGAGATCACAAGTAGTGTTTTTCTTAATTGTTTTTCCGTTGACTTGCACACACCCTTTGCTCCCCGGCTTTCAAGCACCGCAACAGGTTTATCGTCACGCTGATCATTTCCAACAAAAAAGTAAGAAAAACAAAAATGCAAAACATGAAATTAGTCTTCAAAAGAATTTATTGCAAGCAAAACATTATGCCTCGCTTTACAACTCATTTATCACATAGATTGATGAAAAGCTACAGAATTAGCATCACGACTCCGAAAAAAATAATAGTCATGTGCAAATATTTCCACTGTGACGTCAATAATTCAACATATCACATTCATGAAGGCATATTGATGGAACCCATACTTTTGGGTCCTTCCTCATCAATCTCATTTTCTATTCTACAATCAATTCCATTAGACTTGCTCGAGTCCTCTCATTGTGTACTATTTATTCAAGTGACAACTGCATAGAAAAACTGACGTAGTAAATGCATGGTGAGTTTCAGATGCAAACTTTTACCTGGGTGAGCCTTATCGTCACGCTAATCATTTCCAACAACAAAAAGTAATAAAAAATGCAAATGCAAAATATGAAATTAGTCTTCGAAAGAATTTTATTGCAGGCAAAACATTACATGCTTGCTGTTACAACTCATTTATGATATAGATTGTTGAAAGCTACAGAATTAGCATCACTGACTCCGAAAAAGAACAATGGTTGTGCGCAGAAATTCCCACTATGACGTCAATAATTCAAGGTATCACATTCATGAAGTCACTTAATGATGGAACCTGCACTTTCCGGTCCTTCCTCATCGATCTCCTTTCCTATTCTACAACCAATTCCGTTAGACTTGTCCAAGTCCTCTCATTGTGTACTATTCAAGTGACAACTGCATAGAAAAACTGAGAAAGTAAATGCAGAGTGAGTTTCAGACGCAAACTTTTACCTGGGCGAGCCTTATGGAACACAGAATCGCACTGACCGTCTGATCCCGGATCAAGAGATTAGCATGTTTGCTTGAGCCGACCAAGAAATTGGTTGTGTACACGGAACAGTGGGGTTCTGCGAACAGAGATTGCATTCACTCGATCACTCTATTTATATAAGAACTCCAAAATGAATGGAAAGTTGGAATCCAGCACTAATTAGAAAAGGAAGCTCCCTCCAACGGCACCAAACCCAACTATTGCACACCAAGTTCACACCAAAATCAATAAATTAAAAGGCAAAAGAAAAAAATAAATCACCTGCGGAGTTTCCGTGAGAAGCCTACACCAAGGCGAGGTCGTTTCAAAACCTTGGTGCTGCTTCCACGAAGTGAACGAGCTCCTTGGCTTGTCCACAACAGCTGCCGCTGCCCCTGAATTTTCAAAATTTCCCCAAATTCTCAGCATTTCCACACATGCACATATCAAGAAACCAGAATTTCCACAACATTTCAGCAAATTACACACACGAACTATTAAACTAACCTTCTGCAACAGCAGGAGTAGCAACAGAGACAGAAGCGGCGGCGGCAGGAGTGGTCGGTGTGGTGGCGGTGGTGGCGGTGACAGGTAGCTCCGGCGGATCAGTTGAGCTTATTTCCTTTGGATTCTCCGCCAGCGAAGACTCCGACGCCTTTGGATTATTACTGTTAGCATTGGTGTTACAGCTTTCACCCTACGCAAAAGACAAAAAAACACTCAAAAATCAGCGGTCCAGATTGAGTAATCCAGAAATGAAGAAGCCAACAGCTCTTTATCTGTGTGTTGAGAGAGAGAGAGAGATGAGAGAGAGAGAGAGAGAGAGGGAGAGTGAGAGTGCCTTTTGACGCTTGGGAGAAGAAGGTTTATTGTGATTATCATCGGACGGCGAAGATGACCTCTTACTATTATTCGACGGCAGAGATCCACTTCGCCTCGTCGACACCATTTCAGCTTCTTCTTCTCTTCTCGAGTGCGATATCTTTTTAGAGAGAGAATATTATTTATATAGATATTACTCACTCGGTGTTATTTGACGAAAAGCAGAGAGTGAAGAACGAGAGAGAACTTGAGTGGGTTTTAATTCAGAATACTGATTTTTCTGGGGTGTTTAAAAATTTGTCAAACCGGTGAAGTGGGGTCGGGGACGATTTTCCATTAAAGTTATTAAACTAGTTGGTCCGATGAACCAATTCGATAAAAAAGACCGGTTATACTTTGTGAATTCATTGGCCCAAAAGGGTTCGACTGATTGATCCGACCCATTTGGCCCAAAAGTCAAGAGGGCCGATCATTATGTATGTATTATCAAAGCGTAGATTGAGTTGAGCTCCAAATATAACAATCCATGGCATTTGGTTGGGCCAACTCGAGCCAATTTTGTCCTTGGCCAAGCGGGCTAAGACCAACCTGGTCCTGCCCACCACCCAATCGACATTCTAGTTTTTTATGTATAACGGGAGTGCTCATGTTAGCTGGCTTTGCTATTGCTATTGCACCACTAAAATACGCATAGCTTGGAGTGAGTTGTTTAAGATTGTTGGGCTATGTTTTGAATGTATTTGCCTACTTTATTGTGTAATGAGTTTTATTAATTTTCACGATTTTATTTGGCCTTATCCAATAGGTACAAATTGAAATCGATGTTCAACACTTATTTCATTTTCTATTCAATTATATTGGATGAATGTCATGTATAAAATAACGCCATAATTATACATGTGTCATTCACCAACGACGGAATAAGATGTGGAATATGAATATAGAACAAGGGATTTGGACTCGCATGCATACAATAGGGCCTAATAAATATAAAGGAAAAAATGTGATATCACATTGAGGTGGGATATATTATCAATTTAGAGGCTTGATAAGAAACCGAACATTGACCTTATCATGGGCATGTGTTGATTCAAGCAAATAAAATAATATGAAGGTAATTGTGTGAAGTGATGTGATATCACACTCATAAAGAGAAGCAAAACATAGTCTTAATGGATTGAGTTGTGGGATATGTCATATGTGTGGATTTATTAATGATGTGTTGGTTGAAGGTAGAAAATAATGGCCCATATAATAGTATATTATTTTTGTGTCCTTTAATTTAAAATAAATTTCCAATCTTAGGGTGACTTAAGAGTATTTAGGTAAATTTCGAGCGCAATGAAATGGGATAGATTTTGGATCCCACCTTGGGGTTGGGATATATTATCACTTTGGAGACTTGGAAAAATGGGTCATTGACCTTCTTGTGGATTTGTCTTACTTGAAAAAAACGGAAGGAAATAGTGTTAATTGGTTTGGTGTGATATCACATCTATACAGGGCAACCAAACATAGCCTTTGGGTGATGTGAGAAAATTGTCTCGATTAAGATTTTGAGAATAAAATTAATGTTGATTTTGTTTTGAGAAACATACTTTTTAATTGTGTCACACCAGTTTTTAGTATTATAGAATGTATTTTTAATATAAGAAATAATGAAATGTTTCACACTCGAATCTCTAACTCGCACTACTAGGTCGAGTAGTATGTCGCACATGGCTTGCTAGTGCGGTTTAACTAGTTGACGGAATTTGCGGGTTATTTTTGTCTTGATCATCACAATACTCTTAGGAGACATAGAAAATATTTTATAAATTTCTCAAAAACACATTTAAATACTTAACCTTATAAACTATGAGCTACTAATTATTTCATACTTCGTTATAGAAGTCTTCTTATACGTTGGATATCATCAAAAGTTTATTTTTGGATTTCTTACATTTAACAATCTTTTTTTGGTTTTTTTCGCACCATTATTTTTGTCGTCATCTATATTTGTAAGTAGTTTGAATATGTGTCGAGGAATCAGACTTTCATTATTGTTCTCAATATTTTACTTTTTGGCATCACATGACGACAATGAATGTTGGTTCGATTCAGAAAATCGTAAATCTCTTCGATTAGATCATCATCGTTGTATTCCTTATTCCAGGGTCGTGACCTTATTGGTCTTATTATTCCACTACGCCAATGAGATCTTCCTGAGTTTTATTAAGTTTATTTGTCACTTGGAGGTTGTTTCATTTGACGCAACCTTGTCGTTATTTAGTTTGACCGCATTCAATAGAGTTGCGTAAGAGTCCAACTTATGATGTGTTGAGTCGCTGAACAAATATAAGGGCAAACCTTGCCTTTTGTCGAGATCTTCTACTATTTTAAGTGTAGAGTGAATTGCAATGCAATTGTCATGAACGACTATTATAACATTTTCCAAAAATTTTACTTGTCTAATTGGCGCACAAGTGGCAACGTTTTGCGATATTTTGAATTTCTCATTAATTTCTTACAACCTGTGAAAGAAAGTAAAATTTCCTTTTCAAAAAGCGAATTATTCAAAGATATCGCCTTATATACAAAAAAATTTGTGACTAGTACGAATGCATCGTGAAAATAAGAAAAAGTTATGTGATTTCGATCCGAGCACTTTACTTTTTTTGAATTCCATATCCTGAGAAAGTACTTTACTTTCCGAAATTTTCACCAAATTAACAATTGGCATGCCACGATCCACAAGATCGAATTGACATTGTAGGTCAATATAGAAAGAGGATTTAACGTTTTTTAAAGATAGACATGTGGTAAATCAAAACATACTTTCAAAAATCATTTTAGCAAAGTATACATATTAAAAAAAATCAAAAAGCTCCAAATCAAAATCTTCTCTATTCAATTCAAATCAAACAATTTAATTTTATGTTTTTATTCCAAATAAGTATTATTTATCTTCTTTAAAATTTGAAAATAAACATTCTAATGGTCTTATTTTAAACATTCTCAACATTGGCAAAATTATTAAAAGAGTTATTTCCACTAAATAATAAAAGAATAACTATTTGAGTGTATCTCGTAAGCTAAGACTTAATTTTAAAGGTAAGAATAAAGAAAATTTCATAATGTAGTATTTTAAACGAATTAATCCCAATCTATATGTTGGAGAATTTAATGTATCCACGATACACCATATTGTCATCCGCCCACTTTTTGTATACCACCTTTAGTGATTCGATGCATCTTTTTAGGGCTTTGTAAATGATGGCATTGACTTTAATCAAACACATAATAAATCTACACGACAATGAGAAGAAAATTCGTTTTGTCCTTCAACATTGCGGTTGGAACCATCAAGTTTGAAAGTTTTTAATTTTAAAAGGACGCTTTCATTGTCGAAGCCACAATGGAATTCATGGTGTTTTCTTTAGATTGTTAGTGAAAATTGAAATAAACAATGACTTTGAGCCTTGATGCGCAAATAACAACTTTCTATGGCAATATTGCCTACTCGGGGATTACAAATTGAACAGGACAATTTTCTTTTAAGATAAAACAAAACATTTTCTATTTCTTCAACAGAAAGGCATAGAAGATAAGTGAACTAAATCATGAAGATAACTTGCAATTTTATAAAAATGAAACGTTGTGTAACAAAAATACACACTCGCTTTATATTCAAAATTACCATCACAACTCTTCGAATTATAAACCAAAGAGACGTGAATTTTGTTATATATATATGTGTGTGTGTATGCATCTATATGCCAAAATTTGATAATTCTTAAAGTGAATCCTAGTCTCCTTTTCATTTAAACTATCATTTTGCTTATCTTTCTTGTCATTCATTGTTAATGGGTGACTTTTGTCTATTTTTGACCTGAAATCACCACATCTACATTTTTTATTTTTATTTTATAAATAAGTGGTTTCTCCATGTAGATATGGGTTATTTGTTTTCTCTTGTTTGTGATTTCTCCATCCGATGCGGTGTTTGGTTTATAATCATTTTGGTGTGGTGTTTTTGTGTGTGGGCAATTCAAACGAGCATGTTTTTGATCCGATGGAATTGTGGTCTTCAAAGATGTCACGGATCCGGAATCATAGGTATTCTGGCATTGTAGAATTTTTAAAGTTGTAGACTCTAAGCCGAGTTTTGTTATTAACCTAGATGCTTTGTATGAAATTCTTCATAGTTTCATCTTTTATGTTTTTTAACAGATTGTTTATGTCTCGCTATCAATGTATTGTTACTTTAAATTAATTAATAAAATTATTTTTATTGTAAAAAAAAATCCAAGTCGTAGATATTTAACATATACCTATATATATATATATATAAAATGAAAACCAATTGACTAAACTAGTTTTCATATTTTAAAGGCCCACTTGTTTTTCCACTTCTAAAGAAGATTACAAAGTTCACAAGTTATCAATGTGGAACAAATAACACTACAAACTATTTATTAGTTGATAAATCTTACGTGAACGAAATCCATCCCAAAATATTCTAAAAGTATTTTAAAATATACAATGGTTTGCTCTTCCCACCTTTACATCATGCTTAGGAATATGTGTTCGCCTTTATTTTTAGCTTCACCGCAAGTGTGTACGGTGTAGTTTATAGAATAGGGTAAGCAAGGTCGTATCCACGAGACTAATAAATTAATGCGCTAAGTATTGAACTAAGATAGCCCTATTTTTATTTAGACGATCGAAATTGAATGATTGTTGTGGAAGAAAAGATAAGAATAACCACAAAAACACAAGATGAAAATAATAGTGGAATTACCAAGGAAATGAAATGGATTCCCTGCTTATGGTTTCAATTAATATTCCTCTTGTTTTACGATTTAATCAAAGCCAAAGTTATTATCAATACACCTATAAGACGATCACAACGGTATTTTATCCTCCCTCTTGAGATGTATATAAAGTGTAGATTGAAATATCTATGCTAGTATTTCTACTCAACATAAGATACACAACTCCCAAAATGCACAAAATATCAAATATCCTCACAAATATTCACAAACCTCTCGATTATGCAAATATTCATGTCAAGTACTCAAGATCTAATATTGAAACTCATCTCTCGAATTATGAATCAATATATCAAACATGCTAAATCATTGGCCAAATGATAAAACAAGAATAAGAACAAAGTACTCAAATAGGCTTCAAGATAATAACTTCAATTAAGATTAAAACAATCAACAAGAGTTCAATTAATCTACTTCCAAAACCCGGAAATCACAAGAAGTTTAGCTACCCATTATAAATAAACAACTCATGACAAATTGTTCATCTTCATAAGAAGCTAAAATGAAAGATTAAAGCACAAAGAATGAGAAAACTTAGGAAATGGATAATCTCTCGATTAATCTTCAATCCTCAAGCTCCGATTCGACCCGATTCTTCCCTTGATTCTTCCTTGATGAAATTGATGTGTTTCTTGTGTTCTTGGGTGTATTCCCAACCTTTCTTTCATACCCTAGATCAAACTCCCATGTATGTATTTATAGCCCTCAAAAGTTCAATAAAAAGGTGAGGAACATAGGAATTTCTGCCCGAGAATACGGCGCCGGGATGGCACTCGCGGCGCCCAGAATTTCCCAAAAATGATCCGCCTGGGCGCCGCAATACCGGGCGTTAGCCGCAGCGCCCACTTGAAATTTCATATGGCAACGACCAGATTGACGCCGCAGCGCTGGGGATGGAATTTGCTTTTGAGCCCTTCTTCAAAGTTGTAGCTCTATCTCTTAGCTTTCCATAGCCACTTGAATCATCTCAATATCAATTTTTTAGAGAGAGTTATGGCCAAAATACGAAACGCTGCCAGTGATGAAAATTTCGACGCGTTTGGACGCTTTCTTCAAATCAATCTCTCGTTGTTTGCTCGTTTGTACTTCTTTTGATACACGATTCATTACTATGACTATAAACTCAATATAATTGGATCTCAACATGGCTTGGCTACTCAAATGACTCAAAATACTCAAAAACAACACAAAACTCAAGTCTAGGAAGCCCAAATCATTGGTATAAAACCTAGTGAACAATATGGTCGTAATATATTCATATCACATTTGAATGAAAGAAAGGATGTGGACTTGAGGCCTGAGGGAAGAATTTGTAGAAACCATTTCAAATGACTCATGTAAATGGATTAAAATCAACTATTATAATTAAAAAAATAGCTCTAAATAGAAGTTAAGGATTTGAAATCTTTTTCATTATGAAATTACCCAAAACATGATCAATATGTTTTTCTTGCTTGCTTTACTTTCTTTTGTGCCCTCATAAATGGTTTCTAATTTTTCCCAAACTTCATGTGTGCCGACCGTATGCCTCTTATGCGATTATATTCGGTGGCGGTAAGAGAGCAATGTAAAATATTTAAGGCCTTACCATTTAGAGAGAAAGCCTTCTTGTCATTTTTATCGCACTCTTGAATGGCTTGGGAGTAGTGGTACCATCCTCCAATTTTGTTGTTGGTTGAGCAACTCCTTCAATGACCACATTCCAAATATCAAATCCATCCTTGTAGAAAGACTCCATTCTGTCTTTCCAAAATGCGTAGTTGTTGGCGTCGAATAGTGGTGGATTGTTGGTGGAGGCGCCGGTGGTGAGATAAGCTTCATTTGTAGCCATGGATCTTTCCTCTTTACTCGAACGAGCTTAGCCAAAGAGTTTGGCTCGATACCACTTGTTAGTCCAAGCGGCTACGATAATCTAGAGGGGGTGAATAGATTATGCCGATTTTTCGCAAATCACCCTCTTTTTTTTCGAATCAACAAGTAAATGACAAGAATGTAAATTCGA
The DNA here is from genome assembly GCA_016081115.2 of Rehmannia glutinosa. Classification (NCBI taxonomy): domain Eukaryota; kingdom Viridiplantae; phylum Streptophyta; class Magnoliopsida; order Lamiales; family Orobanchaceae; genus Rehmannia; species Rehmannia glutinosa. Next base: position 81,575,308 of record CM071930.1, on the reverse strand, counting down.
AATTAAACAACACTCGTTGATTTAAAGAGGTTCAACCCACCTGGGCCTAATCCTCTACCACCCCAAAGATCTCCTGGATGGATTTCAAAAAGGAAAAAGATTTTATTAATTACCACAATTAATACAACACCTTGAGGATCACCACAATCCTCTTACAACACCTTCAAGGAGATTACCACAATCTTCCTTCACCACCTTTGAAAGAGTACCACACTCTTCAAACACCTATCACCTAAATCACCCAAGTGTATTCTTACCACAGAATACTCACAAGGATGTCTTGTGTTGAATGATGGACAAAATTCAAGATTACAACTCTATGAAACCAATACAAAGATTGAGTGCAAGTGTAATCAAGAATCAAAAAGCCTAGACCTCAAAGATGTGCAAGTGAAAGTACTTAAAGCTATTACAACAAGAATGTAAAAATGAAAGCTTGAACAATTTGCATTTGATTTCTTGTTGTGTATTTTGCTTGTATGTGTTGTATCTTGTGTCTTCAATTCATCCTCTATTTATAGGGAAGCTTCACCAACATAGGCTCCCAACATAGGCTCCTCTATCTTCACTTTTGTCTACAAAAAGAAGATCACAAGATGTAGAAATATTGTACAAAATTGAAAATCAAATCTTGTCACACACAGATTGTAATGGTTGGAATTTTGTCATTACAAAATAGCATAGGGCGACCGGTTGCCCCGTTGAAGATTTCGACCGTTTGAAAAAAATAGTGCGATCCGGTAGGGGTTGCGGGGCGCGACCGGCGGAGGGGGTCGACGGCCGCCAGGGGCGCGGCCGGCCGCCTCCCCCTCGGACCGTCCCTCCCTTTTTTCAAACCCGCATGTTCTATTTCGAGTTTCTTATCTTCAGTCTTGTACGGCGACCACTTTGGGCACGGCCTCCTTTTTAAATGTTGTCCGATTTTTTTCAAAAATAAACTTAAAAATACTCCAAAAAATTAGTAAAAACATTTTAAATCACTTGGGAGTATTTAGATAACATTTATAAACATAGTTTTGGTATAAAAACCAATTTAAACAAAACCATCAAAAGTGTTGTCCAATTTTTATCAAATTAAAAACTCCTAAGAAATACTCCAAAAATTAGTAAAAACATTTTAAATCATTTAGAGTATTTGGACAACATATAAAAACATTGTTTTGGTATAAAAACTTATTAAAACAAAATCATCAAAATCTTGATAAAAACATTTATCTAACAAACTCCCCTTTTGATGATTACAAACCAAAACAATTTTAGAAGGTCGATTTTAAAACAAAACAAATTTTCCTATCTTAAAATAACAATCACTTACAAGCAAGATTCATCATAAGTACAAGCACACAAGGATAGGAGCAAAGATTTTTCAAAATCATTTTTGCACAAGCTCCCCCTATCAATATGCATATCAAGAACAAGTATACAAGCAACAACTAAAAGCTAAAAGCTTAGCTTTCAAAACTTAAGCTTGAATTCCATGAGCTTATAAGCTCCCCCTGTAACAAAACATCATTAGTCAAGCATAAAAGTCCACAATACATCAAATGGACTAAGCAATATTCACAGCTTATGGCTTTTAAGAGCCCTAGCTTATAGCTTTTCTAGCGAGCTTATTTTCGCTTCTTTGAGCGTATGAGCGTTTTTCATGTTTCTCCCCTTTGAATCATCAAAAAGAATGTTAGCACGATAAAAACATCATATATTCATATCAAAGTGCGCAAATTTATCGACTTATCGAGCTTTATGAGAATTGAAGCTTAAATTCCAAATAAAAGGGAAAAGTTGATCAATTGACTTGCAAAAGCTCATTTGATTGATAAAACATGATCTCTATATACTTATAAGACTTTTCAAATCGAGAGAATCATGTAGGTGATGAATTTTTCATTGAAACATTTCGTCGAACACTTGGCGTAAGGTCGAATAAAACTAAGTATATAACGCCTTTGAAATTCATTTAAGCCAAAAATTTTCATCACCAATTCAGTTCAAACAACATTCAATACATCATAAATATTAAGCTCATCACATTCATATGAAACTAGCATCAAGAATTTTGCAAATAAGTCAAAATCTCAAGGTTCATCCCAAATGAGTAGATGGAGTAGAATTCTTACCATTTGATCGGTGAAGATGAGCTATAATGATGATGATCATGCTATATAATATCCATGTTGAAAAAAAAATGCATGAAAACCATTTTTGAATGAAATTTGAGTGAATTTAGCAAAAGGGACGAAAAATGGCCAAAATGTGTTAAAGTGACGAAAGTCAAGACAAACCATTTTAATCCAAATTATAGCCTTGGGCGACAGGCCGACGCTGAGGGCGACCGGTTGCCCTCAACCATTTCAACCCATGTGTCATGCTAGTTTTAAAATCCGAATTTTCAACCAAAAATCCGATTTTTCGCCCCTAATTTTAAAAACGTGCAAAATGCAAACGTAAGCCTCATTCAATATGCATTATGCCTAACCAAGCTCGTATTGACGCAAAAAGTCTCGGAAGATAGCGGTTTTGTAAAAATGTCCGCTAATTGATCTTGAGATGGTACAAAAGATATCTCAATTTTTCGCTTTGAAACACAATCCCTTAGAAAGTGATGTCGAATCAATACCTTCTTCTTGACAATAACCTTGAGCTACTAACCTTGCTTTGTTTGAACAAGATTGCCTTGGTCATCGAGCTTGTTCCGAAATACCCATTTTGTACCAATAATGGTTTGAGATGGAGGACAAGGTACTAATTCCCATACATCATTCCTTTCAAATTGATTCAACTCCTCTTGCATTTCAAAAACCAATCCTCATCTTCAATGGCTTCCTTAGCATTTTTAGGCTCTTTTTGAGAAATAAGAGCTTTCGGCAAATTTTCCTCGAAATCATTACTTTATCAAGGGGATCACCAATAATAAGATCTTTTGGGTGATCTCCTTAAATTTTAATGCTACGGGAAGATTCAAGTATCACCTTTATCTTCTTGAGCGAACGCTTGAGCTTGAAGGTTGATCATTTTGAGTTTCATCTTGAACAATGGGTTCAACAATATCCTCTTCATCACTTTCATCATTGGGTATACTTTCAACACCTGCTTCATTGAATTTGACATAGATGGATTCTTCAACAACCCCACTAGTCTTATTGTAAACCCGATATGCTTTGCTCTTGGTTGAATACCCCATAAATATTCCTTCATCGGCCTTAGGATCAAGTTTGTCTAATTGATCCTTAGTATTCAAAATAAAACATTTACATCCAAATATTTTGAAATAACTAATATTTGGAGTTCTTCCTTTCCAAAGCTCATATGGAGTTTTATTCATTTTAGGACGAATATAAACTCGATTAATGACATAGCAAGAGGTACTCACGCTTTCGCCCAAAAATATTTTGGAAGTGAAAATTCATTGAGCATGGACCGACTCATTTCTTGAAGTGTCCGATTCTTCCTTTCGCTACTCCATTTTGTTGAGGTGTCCTTGGAGCCAAAAATTATGACTATATCCCTTGGTTTCACAAAAGACTCTAAATTCGCCACAAATTCTCCACCTCGATCACTTGAATAGACTTAATAGTATCTTCCTTTTCATTTTCAATAAGTCTACACAACTTAACAAACTCATTAACGGCATCACTTTTATTTGTAAGGAATAATGCCCAAGTATATCTAGAAAAATCATCAACTATAACAAAAGTGTAATGTTTTCCACTTAGACTTGCCGTGCAATATCCCCATACAAATCAAGATGAAGCATTTGTAGGGGTTTGGTAGTAGAAATTTCATTTTTGGGCTTAAAACTACTCTTAACTAATTTGTTCTTTTGACAAGTGTCACATAAGCCAAGATTTTCAAAATTCAATTTGGGTAGTCCTTTTACATGTTGGTTTTTGTAAATAGTTTGCAAATTTTTGTATCCAACATGTCCAAGTCGCCTATGCCATAAGCTAGTTAAATCATTATTGCCGACAAGACAAGAAACATTTTGACTAACCAAATCACTTGTACAAATTTTGTAAAGATTGCCTTTTCTAATTGCTTCACAAATAATTTTATCATTTTTGGAAATAAGGCATTTTTCTTTATTAAAAACAACATTATAAATTGAGTCACAAAGTTGGCTAACACTTATCAAATTGAACTTAAGCCCTTCTACTAAAAGAACATTACTAAGAGAGAAAGAAGAGTTACCAATTTCTCCATTTCCAAGAATTCTTCCTTCGCCATTGCCGAACATGACCATACCCTTTTCTTGGAGCTTGATGTTGGTAAAAATTCTCTCTTTTCCGGTCATATGGCGTGAACATCCGCTGTCCACGAGCCATTTTGAATCTTCCATTGTTGTTATAGCCCCTATAACCTACAAAGGAATTATTTTTAGGTACCCTATAATTTTGGGGTCCATGGGGTTAAATTTTTGAGACCTTTAGGTCTCCAATAATACCTAAAATTATTCTTCAATTTACAATTGCTAGCATAGTGTCCATTCTTACCACAATAAAAACAAGTAATAATACGAGGACTACTAGACGCACAAAGGTTGGACCTTGGTCTTTTTCTTAAAAGCATTTTGAAAAGGTTTATAACCAAGTCCTAATTTAGAATGCTCACCTCTTTGTGCATCTAAAATTTTTGTGACTTTATCCGTACTTAAATTGAATCGATGCACATCCTTTTTCAAATTTTCAATATCATTTGTGATCGTTTGTTTTTCGGTTTCAAGAGTACGGACCATAGTAAGAGTAATAGCATGAGCTTTATCAAGAGAGTCATAAGAAGTAAATAATTTATACTTTTCTAGTTTAAGCTCTTTATGCTCCTTTTTCAAATTCTTGTATTTAACAATCAAATTTTGAAACTCATTTTGCAATTCATCAAAATCACATTGTAATTCATCAACTAGGGAAGAAGATGTAAGTCCAAGCTGCTACGATAATCTAGAGGGGGTGAATAGATTATCTCCATCTTTTCGATTTCGCCTCTCTTTTTAGACCGAATGCTCAAATACAATAATAAAGGTGCGGAATGTAAACAACACACGACGATTTAAAGAGGTTCAACCCACCTAGGGCCTAATCCTCTACCACCCCAAAGATATCCGGGATGGATTTCGAAAAAAAAGAATTTTATTAATTACCAAAATTAATACAAATTCAACTTACAACACCTTGAAGAGCACCACACTCTTCTTCAACACCACCTTTGGAGATTACCACAATCTCCCCTTGAAGATTACCACAATCTTCCTTCAACGGCACCTTGTGAAGATTACCACAATCTTCAACCTTGAAGAATACCAAATTATTCAACACCTCAATAAGAAGATTACCACAATCTTCTTCACCTATCATCTAGATCATCCAAGTGTGTTCTTACCACAAGAACACTCACAAGGATATCTTGTGTTTGAATGATAACCAAAAATCAAGATTACAACTCAATAATGAATAATACAATTTGAGTGCGAAGTGTAATCAAGAAAAGCCTAGACCTCAAAGATGTGAAAGTGATAAGCTAGCAATTTTACAACAAGAATAATAACAATGAAAGACCAAGTGTTTGCTTGAAGTGTATCTTGTTGTGTTGTATCTCAATTGTTGTGTTGGTTGCTCCAAAACTTCCTCTATTTATAGGAGATGATTGATCAAGCATAGGCTCCTCTTGGGGATTGAAAATCTACGAGAAAAATACAATTAAAATCAAGAATATAGTCATAGAAATCAATCCCACAATTTAAGGAAATGTGTCTCGTCAAACGGTCATATTTTTGTTTGTCAATATACAGGCGGCCCGGTCGCACGTAAATAAGAGAAAAAGAGAACTCTTTGAAAATTACAACAGGCGACCGGTCGACGAGGCTTGACCGGTCGACCCTGTTTCAACCGGTCCCCTAAACAAAAACGAAGGGTTAAGTCCTGTTTCAAAAATGAAACTTGCGGTGTACCGGTCGATCATTGGCGACGGCCGACGGACGGCCGACGCCTTGATGCACGGCCGACCGCTTGTTTTTCCTTCCGTCTCATTTTCTGTTTCTAAAAACATCTTCAGTACGGGTTGCCCTATATGGAGGCTCCTGGCGACCACGAGATTTAAATGTTGTCCAATTTTTGTCGAAAATAAAACTCAAGAAATACTCCAAAATTTAGTAAAAACATTTTAAACCAATCGAGAGTATTTAGACAACATTTAGGAACCTTGTTTAGGAGTGAAAAATCCATTGATATAAAATCATTAAAAGTGTTGTCCATTATTAACAAAAATAGACTTGAGGAATACTCCAAAAAATATTGAAACTATTTTAAATCATTTAGGAGTATTTGGACAACCTTTAAAAACATTGTTTTGGTGATAAAATAAAATCATCAAAATTAAGATAAAAACATGTATCAAAACAGAAGATGAAGCATTAGAGCGTACCTCGGTATTTTCATCGCCTATGGCCATAAGACCATGTTCGGATTCTCCTTCCTCGCTCGGTTGTTTCAAGTAATTCATCCCAAGTTTTGACGTCCGCATTTAACGCCTTCTTTTTCGGAAAAGGCTTTTTCTTCTTTTGTTCCTCTTCCGCTAATTTTGGGCAATCGGCTATGTAGTGCCCGGATTTTCCGCATTTGAAGCAAGAATTGTCTCTTGGCTTTCTTGCTTTATTTTTGTTTACAAATTTTGCAAATTTTCTAACAAGAGCGCTTTTCTTCATCATCCTCATCACTAGCATAATAAACATTATTAGAAGAAGATGCTAAGCCTTTAATAATATTTTGCGTGCCGATTTAGAGGTGGATGGTTGAGAATTTTTCCTCTCATTGAGATATACTTCATAAATGAGGAGATTCCCAATGAGCTCATCAAACTTGAGTGTCTCAAGATTTTGAGCTTCCGTGATTGCCATCACCTTTTCTGGACCATGAGCCGGGAAGGGCGTTTAATACCTTAGTCACCTTGTCTTCTTCTTGAGATGACCTTTCCAAGAGCCACAAGAGGATTGACAATGTTGTCAAGCCTTTCCACCATTTTTGATATGCTTTCACCATCATGCATATTGAAATTTTCAAAGTCTTTCACAAGCATTGTTTTTCTTGCTTGCTTTACTTTCTTTGTGCCCTCATAAATGGTTTCTAATTTTTCCCAAACTTCATGTGCCGACCGTATGCCTCTTATGCGATTATATTCGGTGGCGGTAAGAGAGCAATGTAAAATATTTAAGGCCTTACCATTTAGAGAGAAAGCCTTCTTGTCATTTTTATCGTACTCCTTGAACGGCTTGGGAGCAGGGTACCATCCTCCAATTTTGTTGTTGGTTGAGCAACTCCTTCAATGACCACATTCCAAATATCAAATCCACATCCTTGTAGAAAGCACTCCATTCGGTCTTTTCCAAAATGCGTAGTTGTTGGCGTCGAATAGTGGTGGATTGTTGGTGGAGGCGCCGGTGGTGAGATAAGCTTCATTTGTAGCCATGGATCTTTCCTCTTTACTCGGACGAGCTTAGCCAAAGAGTTTGACTGGATACCACTTGTTAGTCCAAGCGGCTACGATAATCTAGAGGGGGTGAATAGATTATGCCGATTTTTCGCAAATCACCCTCTTTTTCGAATCAACAAGTAAATGACAAGAATGTAAATTCGAAATTAAACAACACTCGTTGATTTAAAGAGGTTCAACCCACCTAGGGCCTAATCCTCTACCACCCCAAAGATCTCCTGGGATGGATTTCAAAAAGGAAAAGATTTTATTAATTACCACAATTAATACAACACCTTGAGGATCACCACAATCCTCTTACAACACCTTCAAGGAGATTACCACAATCTTCCTTCACCACCTTGAAGAGTACCACACTCTTCAAACACCTATCACCTAAATCACCCAAGTGTATTCTTACCACAAGAATACTCACAAGGATGTCTTGTGTTGAATGATGGACAAAATTCAAGATTACAACTCTATGAAACCAATACAAAGATTGAGTGCAAGTGTAATCAAGAATCAAAAAGCCTAGACCTCAAAGATGTGCAAGTGAAAGTACTTAGGCTATTACAACAAGAATGTAAAAATGAAAGCTTGAACAATTTGCGATTTCTTGTTGTGTATTTTGCTTGTATGTGTTGTATCTTGTGTCTTCAATTCATCCTCTATTTATAGGAAGCTTCACCAACATAGGCTCCCAACATAGGCTCCTCTATCTTCACTTTTGTCTACAAAAAGAAGATCACAAGATGTAGAAATATTGTAAAAATTGAAAATCAAATCTTGTCACACAGATTGCAATGGTTGGAATTTTGTTTGTCAAAAATAGCATAGGCGACTCTTGCCTCTGTTGAAGATTTCGACCGCTTGAAAAAAATAGTGCGATCCGGTAGGGGGGGTTGCGGGGGGCGCGACGGCCGGAGGAGGGTCGACCGGTCGCCCAGGCGGCGCGACTCGGCCGCCTCCCGACCGTCCCCTCTCCCTTTTTTTCAAACCCGCATGTTCTATTTCGAGTTTCTTATCTTGTACCGGCCGACCACTTTGGGATGCCTGGCCGACCTCCCCTTTTAAATGTTGTCCGATTTTTTTTTCAAAAATAAACTTCAAGAAATACTCCAAAAAATTAGTAAAAACATTTTAAATCACTTGGGAGTATTTAGACAACATTTACAAACATAGTTTTGGTGTAAAAACCAATTTAAACAAAACCATCAAAAGTGTTGTCCAATTTTTATCAAATTAAAAACTCTAAGGAATACTCCAAAAATTAGTAAAAACATTTTAAATCATTTAGGAGTATTTGGACAACATATAAAAACATTGTTTTGGTATAAAAACTTATTAAAACAAAATCATCAAAATCTTGATAAAAACATTTATCTAACATCAACATTCAACTAAATTGACATATATACATACCTATTTTTTGGTCTATAGTTACTCTGTAAATATAATTGACTTTATTTTTGTTATCAATTGTATCTTTGCGTGTTTCTTTTTATATATGTTACTAATTTCATAACACTATTTCCCTACTCTTATATCTATTCCACTATTTCCAAGACCTAGGGGTTCTATGATTTCATTTTAATGAATAATGATTTTCTATATGATTGAGAAAAAAATTCATTTTTTATTGGAACTTGTGCGTAAGACAAATAATATTTGGTTATAAAAAGTTTGATGAAGAATTATAGGTGAAATCTCGGAATATATTTGGTCTAGTATGTTTTTTTGAATCTTTTTATTAGGAAATGTAATAAGGTGGTGATTTATATATATGATTGTCTAGCGGTGGAATCCACTCAAGTGATATTATTGGAATAGTAATAATTTATAGGTATAAGATCAAATGTGGCGGGGGCTTATTGTAAGGCAGTGTAGACTAATCTCATCCATGAATCCCTCAAATCCTATGGTCTAGTTTTTTCGTTTTTTTTTTTTCAGTTTTAGCCCATTTAAGGGCAAATTTGTCTTTTAGATTAATCGATTCCATTATTTTGGTAATTGTTCAAAGCCAATCGATTTTCAAGGAGATGATTTATGATTGAATTCTCGCTTTCAATTCTCTCATCCACTTTGAAATATTTCACTTCTTTCTTCCCCCTATTGTTCTCGTTTGAAAAAAATTTCATCTTCCAATTTTTCTCATTTTTTCGCAAAATCGTGATACAACTTCAATGTAAACTATTTGTGCATCGTTTTCGCCTAATTATACATCAAATACACAATAATTATGCACTATTTTTAAAACAACGAACTTTGATCAGAATTTTTTGAAAATGACTTAATGTTCAATGTAAACTATTTATGCATCATTTTCGCCTAATCACACACACAATAATTATGCACCATTTTAAAACAACAAACTTTTTGATCAGAACTTTTTGAAAATGACTCAATGTACAATGTAAACTATTTATGCATCATTTTCGCTTAGTTATACATCACACACACACAATAATTATGCACCATTTTAAAACAAATCGAACTTTGACTCGCAACTTTTTGAAATGACTCAATGTTCAATTAAACTATTTATGCATTTGTTTCGTCTAATTATACATCACATACACAATAATTATGCACCATTTTAAAACAAATGAACTTTTTTATCAGAATTTTTGAAATGATTCATTGTTCAATGTAAACTATTTATGCATCGTTTCGTTAATTATACATCACATACACAATCATCGTGCGCCATTTTAAAACAAAAATCTTTTTGAATGTCACTTTTCAATGACTCAATGCTCAATCTAAACTATTTATGCTTCTAATTATACATCACATACACAATAATTATGCAATGTTTCCTCCGTGGTGTTCACGATACGTCATATTGATGTTGATGAGTATATTGATCTTTCATGGTGTATTTCGCAATTTTTCGCTCGTCTGGTTTTGGGTTTTGTTTTTGCTCTAGTTCGCAAGAGAGAGAGAGAGAGAAGACGATTTTGGTGTGATTTTGCGTTTTCTTTTATGGAAATGTGATCTTTATCACTTCCATGATTGTAGGGCGTGATTATGGCAAGGTGGTTACAAGATTTTGTTAGTTAATATTTTGCCCTTTTTATCTTTTGATTAAATGATAATGATGATTTTAATAGGCATCCGGACCATTGGTCAAATGAAGTGGATGAATATGATCAATCCACATTACCTTCAAAGAAGAGGATGCCTTATGAGATTCTACCCCATAATTTATAATTGGATAAAATTGATAATACTAGATCCATTTTGAAATTTTTAATTTGGAAATTATATTTTATGTGGATGTAGGTAGTGATAATAGTGGGTCCCACTTATGTACTATAAGAATAAAATTAAATATGTGGCAATTGTAGGGAGGCTCGTCGATGTAACACATGGTTGAAAATGATTATATATGTGTGAGAAATGAGAACATGTGGTTGAAATTGGAAAATAAGTTGAAAATTTGATATTTCCAATTAAATTAAGTCAAACAAACATGATTTGTACATCTTAAATAATAAGTGAGAAAACAAACTCAATGAGATGGAAACCATAGGCCTTGTTTGTTTATGTTTCCAAGCCCACCATTTCCAATTCCAACTTATTCATGTAAATAGAACCATGTTTTGTTTATGAATTTTCCAATAAAATCATCATTTTCACTTTTTATTTTTCCACATAAAACATCTCAAACCTATAATTTCAATTCTCAACCTTATACACTACTCTACATCACTCATCAATCAATATTCTCATTTTCTTATCCAAATATATATGGACCCTCCATTATCAACTTTATCTACTTAAAATATTCCCATATATATCTAATGGGACCCATTACTAGCCTACAATCTTACAAATATAATAATATATATCAAAATGTTGTAAAATCGGCCTCATGCGGCCGCCAGGCGCGACTAGGCGCTAGCGCCCAGCCGATCCGATTTTGCCCAAATCGCCCAAAAATTATTTTGGCAAAAAATCGGGCTAGGGCGCCGCTAGCGGACCAAATCGAGCTAGACGGCCAAAAAATCGGCCTGGCGCCCGACTAAGGCGGCCTAGGAAAAAATCGCCAAAAATAAGAAAAATAAAAAAAAAAATAGTCTTATTCCTGGCGGCCGCCTGGCGGTCAGGCGCTAGGCACGTCAACCGCCCGACTAGCGCCTAGCGATTTCTCGCAACCATGCTATATATTCAATTAAAATATTCAATCACTATCAACTTTTCAAATTATTATATACATAAAATATTACTTCAAAACTACTCAACCAAACATAATCTCATTTTCAAACTTACTTAAAACTCATTTTCATTCACTCATCCAAACACAATTCCGGTTTTCACACGAAAATCAATAAATTTTTAAAATTCATTTTCCAACACTAAAACTAGAAATGGTCCATGGAAACATAACCATACAAGGCCATAGTGTTCTTTATCCTTGTCTTTTGTTATGATGGATCAAGATTTGTTTTATATATATTTCCATCAAAATATATACAAGTCCATTTGTTCAAGGATAATTATGTTACCAACTGAATTAGTTCTACTATATTTTTGCTTATATTTCTATATAACCAAAAATAAGGTTTCATTATCAAATTTTGCAAAATAAAAATATCAACATTAACTAATCAAGAACACTTAAACTATATTATACATATTACATTCCATAATAATTGAACAGTTTATATTACATACTAGGCTACAAAATTGATTATATTGTTCTACAGTCTTGTATATATTCCTCAATAAAAAACTTCAACAAATTATGTAGGTACCTGTCAAATTGATATTGGACAGGTGATATGTTAATCCTGTTTCCAAAATATATCCTCTGTAACTCCATTCTCAGTTTTTCCAATCATTTGGATGCCTTATTAGACTCCAAATCTGATAAGATATTGTTCATATCCTCAAAATAAGGCCAGTTCTTTTGCTTTTCTATATCATTCTTATTTTCCTGTTCAAAACATAATAGTAGTCAGACTAATAATAGAAAATATGGGATCAAAAAAATGAGATTATGTATGAGCAATGAAAAAAATAACTGTTATTTCCACCTAGAAGAAGAGAATAAGGCTGCGATTGGATATGAATGAGATTTCATTTTCGTTCCGCTGGAGAATTTTTTTGACCAAACATGCGATTGTTTATGAAAATTTTCAGAAAATATACTATTCTCTCACTTTAACTTTTTCTCATTTTTCTTTCACCAATCACGTCTACACATTTTTTCACAAAAAAACTAATTATTATTACACATTCTCCCACAAATTTCACTATTCACTCACTCACACATTTCTAACTATCAATCACATCCAATCATTATTTTACTATTTTTAAATCAAATCAACTTTCATCATTACTTTTTCATTTCACATCCAATCACACTCTCAAAATTCATCTTTTTTGTCCCAAAATTTTGTTCACCACTATTATCTAGCAAAATGAAAATTTTCAAAATGAAAGCATATTCAATCGCACTAACTTTTTTTTTTTAGAGTTTGCAAAATTGTCAAGTGCACCAAAGAAACACGCGTATATCGCACACAATTAACGAGACGAAAATTCACTTAGCTTGACGCTATGGTATAGGAATCGAACCACAAACCTCATATTTCTGAACCAGAGACGCCCACTGAGCTTTACATTGTCCAGGACTTGACTGATGCCATTTAACAATAAATTCAAGATATCTCTTTCCAGAGAGCCATTCGCCCCTAAGAACTTGGAAACTGGTATGGAGTTCCCCACGCATTTTAATTAACATCTTCACCTCTTCGGGTTTCCATTTGTTTCTGTTTACAGGCTTCGGAGGTTTTTGTACAGAAACTGGCGGGACAGGATCGAGTTTACTACTTTCCTCTTTGGCCTTTTCTTCGCGTTTCGCTTCTAGAAGTAAATTGATGTTGCCTTCTGATTGATCGAGCGCTGGTGAAACTATAAATGACTTCCAAAACTCATCTTTATCGTCCATGTTGGGAGCTTTATCTGGCAATTCGGTATTTGATGTAGTTTCTTCTTCTTCATTTAGAAATCTCTCGTCGTCGTCATAATCTGCATCAACACAAATATCGAGGAGCATCTTGGTTAAATTAGGCAAATGAACTTAGGAAGTCTTTGCAAACACTAAAGGAAAAAAGTGATTCTCAACTTAAAATCACATTTTAGTTTTTGCAAATGCCAGCTTCTGCTTCATTTAATGAGAATTGAAAAGCAGGGGAAGGGTGTTGTAGATTTCTGATTCGGCTTCGGTTTGACTTTTACACACAAATAAAACACTTTTACAACTTCTCTACCAAATACTCTCTCTTAACTTAATCAATTTTCAGCTTCTATTTGCACACACTACCAACTTTTGATTTTCAACTACTTGCCACTTCTGCGGCAATAAATCACTTTCTCCAAATGTAGAAGTGTTTGCAACACTCCCTTACTATATTTAAGATGTTAGGCTGTGCCGCTGTGGTACATCACAGAAACAATTTCCCTAGGACTATCACCATGATTAGACACCATGCGCTTGGGCTAATTAAAGACATTCTTTTAAATTAAAAGAAAATAAAGTTGATGATGCAAATTATCATAAATTGTTCAATCCCACATCTTTCCTAAAAATATTTCCCCTTCTTCATTTTTGGTTTTTTTTGCATCAAGGACTGTCTGAGGACATTGTAATCTCATGCAATTCAGTCTCAACACCAATGTTAGCTTGTAAACTTCTTGAAATATAGGTTCAACCGAGTAAACACCTTGGAAAAAGAATACTCATTATTTTGAAGTATATATTATCACAATCTGCCGGAAGCCAATGTAATATGCCAGGAGGACGTTAACTGTGAAGTTCTATATGATCTGAGAAAACTATGTTTGTTACGCTAGTCAATTACTCTTACACCTCCGCTCTAACTAGCCATTATCTTGCCGCACGTCACATAGTCAAGCAAACATATACATAAATAACCAAAGCACACCACAAAAAGTTGGGTGGCAAACTGAATCGAACATTTCTATAACTTCTAAAGTCGAAAAGCATCAAATGCAATATTTAGTAAGAGTCAGAAAATAACCTTCTAATTCTTGTTCGGTGTTACTTGTTGCAAGTACCTCTCGTACATCAATATGTTGTCTCTTCTTCTCGTGTCCAACTGATTTTCTCAACGCCGAAATCACAGAACTGTCTCTGGATAGTTTTCCTTTGATCTCATCAGCAAGAACTCCAGCCGGGTTTTCAATTGCAACAGCTATAACTTCGGGTCTTTTGCTACTGTACTTCCTTACCATTTTTCTCAAAACTTCAGACACGGTTCTTTCCATGTGGGCCAGAGGGCAATTTATAGGACAGCTTGACAGTGCTGCATGAGCCGCTTTATGAAGTGCATCCAAAAGTTTTCCTTTGTCAAGCCATAAGCACCGGGTAGTAATTCTTATTTTTCCTTTTACGGCCTTCTCGACTGAACCATCTGTAGCTCGAGGGGCGAAAAATTTCCATACTGCAGCGTGTGAGACGGTCATCATGCAGAAACAAAGCCGAGAAAGAAGGAGGTTTTAAGATATGTAGATGACATATACCTGACAACTATAATACCATCAGATGCAATTCTCAGCCTTTCATCCACGCATAGTTCAGTTGCCGTACCAAATGCTTTGTCACCATCATTGTACATCAACTGCAGTGTTCAAGCTTAATCAGCAAAAATTCTTTTTGTTAAACAACACTACAAGGAGAGGTTTAACAGTAACCTGTAAATTCTCTTTACCGAGGGAAATGAAGCCATTTGATAGCACTCTTCTGTTCATCATATGTGAGACACCTAGCATCTCCCGTTTTTTATGACCTGAAAGACGAAGCAAGTAAAATATTGCAATTTTGCATGCCACAAGATGTAATAAAATGATTTTAAAACTTTGATATTAAAGCCTTTCGTGAGGGCAAGAGGACACACTTCCTCTCATTTTTTCTTATTCTCTCATGGACCAAGGGTTCACATGAGTACAGAAAGAAGTGGCACATTAAAGCAATACTATAGTGCAAACTTTCGAGCCCAAGAACTGGCCCTTTCAGCTCTGTCCTTCTCGATCCCTTGTATATTGAAATGATTAATTTTGAAATTAGACTTAGTTACAAAAAGGAAAAAAAAAAACAGAGAAATAAGAAAAAGAAAGAGCAAGATAAATCACAGTTTTATGAAGCGAAATCCTAGGATTAGTATGTCTCAATCAGACAACGAGCGTCATATTGTATACAGCGATATATTGAGGCCTTCTAAGTAACAAATTATCATTATAATTGTAAGCATGTACAATCAAGTCAAAGAAACTTCCGTCTTTTTTTTAAAAAAGAAGAGTCAGAGAGTTCCACTTGCAAAAAGTGTGCAAGGGGCAATAAAAGGATAAAGAAACATTTGAACTGAAAAAAAAAAAAAATTACTTACCGCAGTATGATGAATGCCAGTTGACTTTCCCAGCAACTCGTGCTCTTTCAAGAATAAGAGTTCTCCATGAATGGGTAGGAAGTGTTGCGGTTTCACAATTCTTAGCACTTCTTCCTTCAAAAAGAAAAATATGGAATTCCATGAACAAAATGGAATAGAAGACTTAGTGTGAATGATAAATGCGGTAATCATGTGAAGAACAGAAAGTAGAGGAAAATAAATTGCCACAAGAAATTAGAAAAATTTACCCTGAAATTATTCAAGTTCTCAAGAGAAAACAATTCCAAATATATATTCCAAAACCTCAGTTTGGCTATACAATTGCAGAAAGAAAAGGAAAGATTACATTTGATCTCCATATAAGGAAAAACAATATAAACTTTTCGTATTTCATCAAGTGTAGTTAAATTACTGCAGCATGCAATTTGTTTGATTAGAATGAAAAGGGTTTTGAAACAGTTCGCCAACACTGATCTAGGGAAGACGATTAGCTAAGTGCCCCATTGTCCACTACTAATAGAAGGACAGGCTGTTTAATGATTGCTTCTAAACTTATAAATGCAAAGTTTAAAAATAAGTTTCTTTGTGCATCAGCAATTTTCGAGATTGAGAATTCCAACAGAGAACATCAACAATAATTGAAATTGAAAATTCCAACAGAGATCCTCATATAGCAACAAAATATCTTACTAGTTCGTCACGATAGGCATGACCAGATGTATGCAGCATCTCATTCTTCCCCATCACTATTGTTGATCCAATTTCTGATATTCGGTTTAGCATTTTCATTACTCGTGTCTCATTACCTGGAATTACCTATCATGTGAAAAGCAATTGTAAATCCATAGAGAAAACTCCTACAAGAACAAATTGTGAATATTCTCAATTAAGAGCATACAAGGTTTGCAAAAATAATGAAATAATACCCACATTAGTTGCACTAATTAGTTCCATTTGGCCATATTTTATTAGTAAGTTCACATTAATTAGGTGCATTAGTTAAACTCTTAGCTTTTTTTTTTTTCCATTCACTCGCCTTCATTATTATTAATTATATGACAACTAAATAATTTGTATTTCTAAGCATTTATCAGTCCTTTAGACAAGCAGGGAAAGAATAGAAAACGAAAAAGAAAAAAAGAAAAAAGAAAAGATCATCAAGATAACTCTATGAAACCAAAATCTAAAATTTCCATTAGACTTATTTGGAAATCAAAAGTATCTATGAAAATGCCTAAAGAGAAAAAATAAGTTCTAAGTTCAATTGTACTAGTTTAATAGTTGCAGAGTATATTCCAAAAATAGCTATTATATACTACAGGTCTCAAGAAGTTCAAATCGACATAACTAACGGGTGTTCTCCACAATCAAATGCGGGGGAGCCAGGACAACCGGTAAGGAGGGGCCAAAAGTAGGGATGTCAATCTTGTCGTGTTTCGTGTTCACGAGTCGTGTTCGACACGACGATATTATAGGCCCGACACGAACCCAAACACAACTGTTCAATTATTTGTGTCAAGATACACGACCACGAACACGACCCATTTATTACATGGATAACCCGACACGACATGAAAAATCTATATAATTTTAAGTTGGCACGACAAAATAAATAAAAAATGGAGAAAAATTAAAATTACAAATAAAAAATACATTAAATATTCAAAAAATATTAAATTAGTGTTAAGTTGGTGCCGAGTTATCGTGTAGTGTCGAGAAATTGACGCCTCTAGTCAATAGTAAAAAACAAATGATGATGTTTGTGAATATGTACAAGATAATAAAGTTTATATATATTACATTTTTATCAAAAGAATATATTAATATTCATTAGTAAGTTTTTACAAAATACATCATTAAATCCTTAACATGTTTAGAGTCTCTTTTGCATATCACGAAAACTAGACAATTTAGTTTATTCTGTTTTTATAATTTTCTTTTCAATATATATTAGCAAATAATAATGAGAAACTCATCTTTTGATGAATAGAAAATATAACTTTAAGATGATAATAAGATAAAATAAGACCCACAAAATCTCCAATTTAACCTACTAAAATTCATGGAATAATTTTTATCCAACAAAATTATGAGGGGGCCAAAATACTAAATATTAAAAATATAGGTACTAAAAAGAAATAAAGGAAAAAGTTTTGGGGGGGGCAGGCCCCCTTGAGCCACATGGTGGCTCCGCCTTGATCAAATGTGTTACATAAAAACAAATAATTATTAAATGGTCAAAGATTAATGATTTGAACTTATGAGCATCTTCAAATATTCCAATTTGTTGTTCGTTTATGTGGCCGGTTTTTGAACTAGT
This sequence comes from Rehmannia glutinosa, assembly GCA_016081115.2. Classification (NCBI taxonomy): domain Eukaryota; kingdom Viridiplantae; phylum Streptophyta; class Magnoliopsida; order Lamiales; family Orobanchaceae; genus Rehmannia; species Rehmannia glutinosa. The sequence goes on along the minus strand of CM071930.1, from coordinate 81,557,110 downwards.
TTTGAAAAACGATATATGAATATGTTAGCCAGTAATCTTTTATGGCATCCTCTAGTATGACCACTACCACTATAGTTCTTGAACAGTAAGCTGTTCTGAACTAATCATGTTACCAGAGAAATCACATTTTAACTTAAATATCATAGGTATTCATAACTTGGTTCTCCTTTGATCCAACTGAGCGTGGAAAAATATCAAGCTATGTTGTTAAGGCGTCAAATTATCATATAAAGTAAGTAAGAAATCTGAAAAGAAATTTCTTTTTGCTCGCCTGCACTCAACAGGGAAACACAGAGATGTTCTAATTCAGTTAATGTATGACTATGCTTCTAATGACCTGAGTTAGTTAACATAACACTTAATTCTAACCATTGTCGAACACTAACCAACTCGTAACCTTCATTACCTTGGCAGAATATAAAATCAAATCTTCTTCTTTCAACTTGAGGGAATGACTACTTCCATATGATGCAAGATTAAGTGCAGCGCGTGGTTCTGCCTGACAGAATAGAATGTTATGTCGTATGCTAGGCCAGCGATACTGAACAAAGCACAATAAGCGAAAATAAAAAATAAAAAATGGCACAATTTCAGCAATAACCTACTTGTGAACCAGTGGTGACAATTAGCAAGTCCTTTGGGGAATAAGCATCAATGTCTTCCACTTTCACCTGCACAGAGTAGCCATATCAGGAAGGGTTAAGAAAAATGGGTAATACAATCATGCCGAAGTCCATCCAAGAAGGCTTGTTAAACATATTTTTTATCATATAATCTCTCCAAAAGTAATAGATATTCGAAACTACAAGCAGCTTTTATTTAATCTATCTAGTTCTGTATTATTTGATCAAATATAGGTTTAGTAATGTACAAGATTCAATTTGTCATCCCTAAAGAAGAATATAAGAACGAATACATGCATAGAGAATATGAAGGAAAAAAATCTCGGTTAATCAAATACTGTTATTAGTTACTTTACACTTCAAAATCAAGGTACCGCAAACTGGAGACATACAACTATTACAAGAATGGGACAACAATCCCATTCAAATCTGGTCATTCTAACAATATACCTAGGATGTTTTACATTGTTTGATTGTTGATAAGGGTTAAGTATTCCAAGTGGGTGTCGGTATCAGTTCAAACTGAAAGGGCCAACAATATCAGTTGGATGTGTCAACGTGTTCAAATTATCTATATATGTGGTGTTCGAATGAGATTACAAGGGCCTCATGGTGTTCTATACCAGTAACTCCATTTTCAAGGTTAGATGAGAAAAAAAAAATTAAGATCTTAACAATCAACATGAACAACAAATTTGTTATGACACCTTAGCAATGGTAAAAGATTTCAAAACAAAATCAATAAAATAGCAAATTACATGATGAACAAGTTTGCTTTCATTCCACCATTATAGAGAAACTGCAGTGGTGTTGCAGCTAAATTAGTCGTCCCTACCATACATGTTGAAGTTTAGATAATCTTAAGGGTATTATCCCTCATATTTCACACCAATTTGCATAAATTTTCATTAATAGTATCCTTCAAGCCGCGTCCAAAAAACGTGGAAGAAGAATTTCATGCTTAATATTAGATTAAAGTTGATAACAAGCTAAATCAAGTCTAAGCTCTCCAATTATTTTCACTCCCAAGGTTACATCACGTCGCGAGCAACAAGACTAAAAATATAGATCATCGATCTACATAAATACCAGAAAGAAAACTTATGAACCAAGATGAATATTTAGAGCCATTACCAGAGTTGACGGGTCAATGGGTGCCTTTCCATCTTTCCATGCAGCTTCAAGATAAGTCCTCAAGGACATCCCAACAAATACCTAATAAATGAACAGCCATGTTATCTTTCTCTGAAATTTCAAGAGGACTTCTGAACAAGAATTTACAAAAAAGGGAGATGAGACACAGAAATATAGAGCGTACCAACTTTCGGCCAGTCAAATCAGCTGCAGCCTTTACACTTCCAAGACGATGAATATTTGACGCAAATTGAGTAGTGATGACCCTTCCCTTGGCAGCTGAAATACGCCTCAGTAATGAATCTGCCACAACCGTCTCACTAAGTGTCCTTCCTGGTGAGAGTACATTTGTTGAATCACTCATCATCTACAAGGCAAGCCAGAAAATAAGTGAATTGCACTTTGTGCTTCATTTCTGGAAACAGATCGGTTATATATAAGATCGCTTTAATATCAACCAATGTTAGTTCAAAAAGCACGTTTTCACCCTGTTTGTTCCGACACTATAAGAACCTCTGGTGTCAAGCCCGGGGCCGAATGTGGAATATTCCAAAGTTGGTAGAGATTCCAAAGTTATAAACACTGAAACAACATTCATCATTGCAACACTTTTCTCCCTTCATTTCCGAGCTAATAACTTTTCTTGACATTAGGTTATTTTGAATATAAACAAAACTTTACTGTCAAACCCAGCAACATTTAAACTCTTGCAAGAAACTTTCTTCATGTAGGTCCCATTTTGTTATATGCTTGTTTCACGTATTTTAATTTTGATTTTCGATTTTTCAGAAACAGTTCATAACATGGTTTAATGTTTAAGTCTACTTGCTGAAAAAGTTCAGACCAAATAAGGGGCAAAAACACCAATCGACAAAGGGCTTTTGACATATTTATATGCTATGGATTTTTCAAGTATTATGTTCAGAGTTTATAAATTCACATAGAAGTCACAGGATGTGCAGGCATATCACTTTATGGGCAATAATTTTCTACACCTGAATACTTGTTCCCCAGCCAACCAAAAGACATTCTTCACCCAAAAGAAACTAAAGATCACTATCTCTTGAATGATACACGATAAAGTTGACTGTCAAGGTATCTGATATAAAACAGGAATTTGGGTAGACAGAGATTCTAACACTGACCAATGTCACTCCTTCTTTCGAGAGTTCTTCCAGAGCCTCACGATCGAAAACTTTCCCATCCAGTGGTGACTCATCTATCTGTCAAATAATAACACTCATTAACATGAGAAATATACACAGAAAGAAATAAGCAAAGAAGCACATAGGAATAACATAAATAAACACACAAGTACCTTCCAGTCTCCAGTATGAAGAATAGTACCATCAGCACAGCGGAAAAATCCAATCCAGAACAATCAGGAATAGAGTGTGTAACCGTAATTGGTTCAACTTCAAATGGTCCAGCAATAAATCTTCTCCGTGTCTTAAATAACTTGAGCCTAGACGGAACAAGGATCCCGAACTCTTTTAACCGCTTTTTAATAAGCTGTTTAAATAAAAAGGAAAAGTTATCCAAAGATATCCAACTAAAATGTGCAAAAGTAACAGTTATATAAGACCTACTCCAAGTATTCCAATTAAAGAGGCCAGAATGAGGTTTGGTTCCTAAGATAATTTTGTCAGAACATTACAGCTTGAATTTTCACCATTTTAGGGACCTTTTTCTCGTATAGCTACAAACATCTATTTTGTTTCCAATCTTTTCATTGAGAGACTGGTGACACTACTTTGAAATTTAGCACATTAACAATGTGAGCATACAATTTAGCGAATGTGAAATGAGAACGAAAATATCAAGTAATTCAGAAAACAATAATCACAAACCTCCATCGTGAAGGATGAAGCAAATATTGGTGTGTCAGAATCCAGAGCGGGAATGACCTGCTCAAGTGGCAATAACAAAAGTACAAATTAAATGTATGACGCAACACAAAAGAACATAGTGATTGAGTTTGACAAGAAACGTGAAGAAACCACTAGTCTCTGATAGTTTTTTTACTATAACCGAAGTAAAAGGAAATAAAACATACATCTCTGCATCATATAGGCTTAGGATTACTGGGGGTGTCAATAAACATCAAAATGTCTGATACACTCAATCTCAAAATCGCCGCAGCACAATATTCATATCATAAGCATTTTCTTAGAGATGAAATGAGTTTACTGGTGTGTTTGGATTGGATATATTGATACTCATTTCATATACACACACACACACACACACACATATAGACATGGACTTGTATACCAAATACAGGAAGATCTTGGATTCCAATTAAATGGGAGATTAGTAGCAGTGCGGGCAACTCATATTAACTCATTTGAAGACTCGCGGCACATATGCAGATAAAACCCCACTGCACAATTTAAAATCTAATTTCTTTTTCTGGTTTTTGAAAGCCAAATGGAAGAATAGCAGTAGTACTAGCCAATAGTAATTTATATCTAGTTATTTGAAGACTCTTAGAGAATATGCAGTAAATGTTTATTTCATGATGGGAGGTTTAACTTCTCTTTTGGTAGCAAAAGCCAAAATGCAGAAGACATATGGTTCTAAATAAATAAAAGAAAAACTTGTGCAGTAGCAAGATTCATTCTATACCACTACACCCACAATCCTTACAACTCTTTTCTCTTTATGCTAGCAACTAACCCAGTATTTGCTAAGAGCAAACAGGAGATCTTTCCCGCCCAAACAAACTAAAGGGGTCATACAAACACCATGAATCTTGTCAATAGCACAATATGATATTTACTTCACCTTTTCCATACAGAACAAGAGACGTGAGATTTGCGTTCTGTATAGATAATGTAAATACTACTGAAAGATGTGGAGTCATCAAATCAAAATCCTCTAAAAACCAAATACAAAAGGAAGAAAGTATTCCAATTTGAAAAAACAAAATGGAGGGGGAATGGCAGGGGGAGGGAGAGAAAAAGAGAGATAGACACGCAACTGGTATATCGAGTCTATTGGGCCTTAAAAGGAGAATTTTCACTTCTTCACTCACTTACATATGAGCTTTCACTGAATCATGAACTTCACATGTTCTAACATTTTACTATTATAACTAATATGTCCCAGAAAGCAGAACAAGAACATTACCCATGGCAACGCACCAATGTGGTCTTCATGCCCATGGGTAATAACAACCGCTTCAATTTTGTGTCTCCATTTTTTGATAAAAGTAGTATCAGGTATAATCTTCTGGACACCAAGATCATCACAGCTGAGATACATTTCCAAACCAAAATTCAAATTATCATCAGAAAACCAGGACAATAAAGTTTTATCAACAAAGTTTCAAGGAAACAAGTAATACGAAAAAACAGACATTTTCAGTTCAACTTCTTGTGATATGCGGAATAATTCATTCTATCTAGAAGATTTTACAAAATAGAGAACATGAGAGGCTCCATTACTCTTTGAGAACCGCGATGCCTATGAAGAGCAAAACTAAGACAAAAGAATTTTCTAGCATGCTGAAGAATTAAAAGATTGAAGTATTCCCATTCTACCATAACTTACTCTGGGAACATGATACCAGCATCGATCAAAATATATCGATCATAATTCCCCACAAGCATGCAATTCATGCCGATTTCTCCTAAACCACCGATGGGTAGTATGCGTAAAGGAGGCCCATCAGACCCTTCATAAAATTGCTCCAACTTTCGTTTAACTGAATCCTCCATACTCTTTCCAGCTCCTTCTGTTCTTCTAGACCTTCGGTGAGGTGGTCTGGAGCCACGTGCACCTAAAATCAATATCAACCACCAATTTTGGAAAATATTTTAACTTCAAAAGGTTCAACTAGAAAGCAACTCAGGAAATAGGTACAACTTAATATTTCTACATACGCCAAGAAATCACTAAGAAAATGACATTGCTAATAGAACACCATCTGCTTGTTGAGGCAAAAGGAAAACGGCCCTTTATTTTGAAGACCAAGTAATCATCAAGCCGGATAAAAAAAAAAAAAAGGCAGAAAAGGAAAAAGAAACACACACACACACACACACACACACTTGAAATTGGAATCCCAAATGGGCAGGAGATTTTTAAAAAGAACACTCGGTCATAAAAAAGTTAATATGCTCCATGCTTTATCAAACTGAACACTATCAAACTGAACAAAAAAAACAACAAGATACCAATAGGTTCCTCAAAAAAGAAAAAAAAAAAAAACAAGATACCAAAATGCAAACAACTTTGCTGAATTGTACCGCATACCCTCTTGAAAAGGTAGATACACAACAGGAAATGAAGCGTTTTCTAGGCTTTGGTTGACACCAGAAGTGCCTGTGGGAACACACTGAAATTGCACTCAAAGCAGCCATCTTAAGTAAATATACAAGTATAAATACGTATGTTTACGTGTATTTGGGCCTTTTGATTCTTAAAGAATCAGAAATGTAAAGCAAAAATGCAAAATTAAAAACCCTGAAGCAAAATGTGTGTGTGTGTGTGTGTGTGTGTGTGTGCAGGGTTTAAGAGGGAGAGAATTGCTCTGGGAAGTGAAGGTAAAAATATCTTTTGGTTATCAGTTATCTGCGAATGGAAAAAGGATTAGATAGATATATGGAAGAAGGGAGATGTGTAGTGTGTACGTTGCGTAGTGACAGTAATTATCCTTTAATTCTTATAATTTATAGTTAATTAAAAAATTATGAAATCTTTGTATACGTAAGAAAATTCATTATCATGGTTATTAACTTAAAGTATGTCAATATAAATTATCTAGTTACTTTATGAAAATATAAAAAAATTGTGAAATATGTGTATGCATAGGAAAAAAAAAAGTGTATAGCTGAATAAGTAGACTAATAAACTAGACTCGTTAGACTATCTCCAATAATTTGTATCAATTTAGTGCAAAATATGCACTCTATCTCCAACAGGTTCAGACTACTTTTTAATAAAAATGAATATTTCATTAAGATGATTTATTTATTTATACTATTCATTTGATATATTACTTTATTAGTTTTGTATAAATGTAATTTTATTTAATATAACTACTATCAAAAAACAATTTAAAATTAATCCAACTCAAAAACGAATTACACATCATATTATTTAAAAAATATTATCACATATAATTGAATTAATTCTAATATTATTTAATGTTATGTTATATTAATTGATATATAAATTAATAACAATATTTAAAATTAAGAAAAATATATAACAAATTAAAGAAAAGAAAAAAAGAAAGGAAGTAAGGTTAAATAGTGTCGCGCCACAAAATAATCGTATAATAGCGACCTAGTGGTCTTGAAGTTGTAGTTACACCTCAAGGCCCCTTATTCAAACATTAATTATCGCGGAATGAGGTGTTGGAGTTTGCTTCTCTCCCAGAGATTAGGACCATCTCTGGGAATGACTGATGTCCCTGCCATCTTCCAAAAGAAGTATGGAGTATGTGCCCCAAACTGGTGTGGGGATACTATGAGTCGTAAAAAAAAATACAAACGGATGATGATGAAGCAAACTCCGAGCTAACTTGAGTTTGAGTGGACTTTGTGAAATTACAAAGTGGTGAAAATAGGAAATTTGCGAAATGCCGTCTTTTCACAATTTTTTGGGAAAATACCACTCAACCCAAATCCTTTTAATTATACCCCTCACCCCCGTAAAAATGTCCAAGATACCCTTAGTAAAGAAAATGACCCCAATCAATCCTTTTCCCTCTCATTCTCACTTTTTGAGGAGGAAAAAAACAAAACTGCAACAGTTACTCTCCACCTTCTCTCTCTCTTTCCCGTCTCTACTGGCCCAAAAAAAAAAAATTCCTAAGCGATTACGTCTTTACTACGGCGATTCCTACGCAACTCCTCGACGTCATCTCTTCTCGGGCATTTCCTCTACTTTGGCCGAGTTTGGTGGTCACACTCCTCTTGGGAATGACTTGTAGTCCCCTTCCGACTGGACTTCCGACATCCAGTACTTGTCTCATTTATCTCACTCACGCGTCCATTGTGAAGTCATTTCCTGGTGAGTTCGATTTTTGCTATCTTGTTCTTGAAATCTAGGGTTTTTTCTAGGGTTTGTTGTTACATTTTTTTCTTTTCACCATGTGTTTTTAGTATACCAAAAGATGAAACTTTCAAGCATACTAAAATATTTTTGATTTTCATGGTTTTGGGTTTCTTTGGGTTTGGGTGAAAGATCTCAAGATTTTTCCCAAAAATAATCAAGCAATTCAGCTCGGTTTCATAGGTTATGGCCTCGGTTTGAAAGCATAATAGTGTAGTGTTGTTTTGAAGTTTATTTATGATGTTTATCGGTTTGTTGGGTTTGATTTTGGAAGTTGTATGCGTTTTTCGACCCTTCCTTAAATTTTCTGCCTTTTGTGCAGTTTATGTATGTCGATTTTTTTACGACCACCCTTACGACCGGTTTGTCGACCATTACTTGTTTTTCGACTATTTTCTCGACCAACTTTCGACTAGTATTTCGACCTAATATTTTTTTTATGTTTAACAGTATAAAATGGTTCTCGCCCGAAGGAGAAAGATCGGTTTAAACGCAGTTCGTCATGTAGGTCGTGTTTTAACTCCATGGATCTCATTAGAGCGTGGTTGAAGGGGGATAATGTTGAAAAATTCGAGAAATCCCGCTTTGGTTATTTTTTGAAACCGATATGATTCGGTTCCAGGGCCACTTGTGCTACATTGCTCTTCCGTCAAGACAATAGTCTTTCCACGAACCACATTGTCTTTCGCATAAACAACAAGCATCTGTCTTTGGGCTCTAAGAATTTGACCGATAATTGGCACTGGCCTTAAGTTTGGCCCTAAACCACCAATTAAATCAAAGCCTGAGGTAGTGAAAAAAATTTGGTAAAAGTGGCGGTGTGTTTTTGTCGGACATAGTAAGTGCATTGAAAGACCATGCAATGAAGGAGAAAGGCAAATGAATTATGACACTAAAATCGCCCTTCAGTATGTGTTGTACGGAGTTTTGTTGGTCTCCTATCCCGCATGAAAAGCTAGATGAGAAATACATATATTTGGTGGACAATTTGAAGGCCTTCAATGCATATCTCGTGGGTCGCATTTCATATGAATTCATAGTGTCGATATACGATCTTGCATGACCGACTGTAGAAAACTTTTGGAAGAGAAAGGAGAAGAAGAAGGCTCAAAACAAGAAAGATCACAACATGGAGAAGTTCGATGTCTCCTGTTTCACACATGCTTTACAAGTTTGGACATACAGTGATGCCCGATGTTGGTAAAATATGTGCAAAACCGTGTCGGGTTCTTCGATGCAACTCCCTGGATTCTCCGTTAGAAAGTCGAGGATGCTCCCACCGACTTGTTGAAAAAAAAATATTTTTTTTTAACTTGAAGCCTGGTGATCTTGTTGCCGATCGCGTAAGTTTTTTCAAATTTATTTATTAATTATTATGAAATATTTATCTTGTTATTTGATTTGAATATTGTACTTATTGAAATAATTCATTATTTAATTGAACACAGTGAAAGTGGCCAAAAGATTGAAGCCTTCTCGTCTTTGAAAAGAGTTATGGCTACTTTCAAAAGTGTAGCAAAGTGGCAACAAAGAATTGTGGCAGCGTTGATGATGAATATCTTGATGAAAATGTGGATGTTGAGGTGTCCACACCACGAAGGATGAGAACAAGGGAAGAGAGAACCAAAAATAGGCACGATGTTGATGCGGGAAAACCATCATTGCATGTAACTGATTCAGACATCTTTTCAAAAAAAAAATTAGTATTTTGGTTATTGATTTGAATCTGAAAATATATTTTTCATGTGTGTTTCAGGGACTTTTTGATTTGAATAAAATTGAAAAAATAAGCCAAAAAATTGACAAGATTGATGAGGAAATGCTGACACTGAAGTCAATGCTGTCAGCAATGATGGAGAAAGTGAAATCAAGGAGGTTGAGAGTAGTGACGAAAAGAAAAGTGTTGGAGAACTGAAGGAAAGTGTTGGAGGAGAAGATGAGAGTGAAAGTGATGACAGTGATTATAAGGAAGATGAAACAAGTGATGATAACGAAGAGGAAGAAAGTGATGATAAGGAAGAGGAAGAAACTGATGAGGCAGATGACAGTCAAGAGGGACAGGAAAGTGACGGGGAAGAGGAAATTGATGTTTGGGGGGAGAAGAATAAGAAGGGAGAACAGAGTGACATGGGCAGAGAGAGTGACAAGGGAGGTGAGGACCAAGCATCAGTGGGGTCTGTCAAAGACGTAACCCTAGCAAAGAAATGACCAAATCATCGCACAAGTGATGGTCGATTTGGGTTCCGACCGCAAAAACGACGAGAAAACCGATCCAGGGGTGGTCGACTATGTCCACGACCATGTTGTCGACCAAACCTCCGAGCACTTGAAGGTCGAATCGGTATCCGACCCCAAAAACGACCAAACCTCCGAGCACGTGATGGTCGAATTTGGCTCCGACCTTTAAAATGACCAAACTCTAGAATGGGTCGAGCCTTCAATGGGAGCAAAAGGAGGCCCACCACAAGATGGACTTGTCCCGTCCCTATGGTGGTCGAAAAAAATGCATCCTCTTTGCATACCCCCGCAATTACAAGTTGAAGAATGTCCGTTACCTTTATCATTACACCCGCCCAACCTGGATGATGATGTACAACCCCAACCTAACCCATATGCGGATATTAAGAAAATTTTGTTTGGTGATTCAGATTTTGTGGATACCCCCATGTGCGTAAGAGGCCCGGCGTGTAAAAAGAAAGGGGCCTAAAGAGAAGTCATTGTATACCAACCCCAACACCACATTTCCCCGGAAAAGAAGAAGAGAAAGACTCGAAAAAATGTGGTCGAGGAACATCAATCGAACTCGTTGTTGGTCGGTATGACCTTCTAAACTATCCCGCTGAGAAGCCGCAATCTTTCAATCAAGCAGTGAGCCACGCCTCGGGACATTGTAACTCATGTTGCACCTCCGTCCTTTGATGCCGATTGGTGATTTCCCTCTTGTTTACCCCACTATTCACACCAAGAGCACGGCTCAACAATGCGGTGTGTTTCCTTTTTTTTTTTTGGTACTTTTACATTTGACCGCCATAAAAATTAGGTATAAACATGGTATTTATGTTATTCAATGCAAAATCTAGATGCATTGACTTATCTATTGCTATTTAAGAGGAACATTGTGCCACATGCTTTCTTGCCTCGATGGACTTGCACTTTGGTGCATTATTTTGGGTATGTTTTTTTTTTAATCATGTTAATTGCTTCGTAATGTGTAGTCATCTCATTTTTTTTTTTGATGCCAACAACAAAGAAGCATTTCTCTAGGGAAACGATTAATTGCTACTCGGAAAGAAGAATGAAGAAATGGACATCCAAAGATGAGGGGGACAATTTTGCAATATGTCGGTGGTCGGTACCCGAAGGAGCAAGGGTCGAATTGGGCATAATGTGAAAAAATTTACGGAGTGGCCCATGTTTTTGGCAATCATTGGGTATCAGTATGAGCTCGACTTGACCATGTGCACAATAATGGTGTATGATTCCCTGTCGATACTACGACGGTTGCAAAGACAAAAAATGAGTTTGTTCAGTTGGCTCGCACTTCCCATAATATGCAATATGGGAAATATTTGGGACAACCGAACAAAGACCAAGATGTCCATGTTGATTGAAAAATTGCAAGGATGGAGCACCCGCCAACAAACAAACAAACGGTAGTGATCAGTGGAGTTTTGGCCATAAAATTCATGGAAGCATTGGCGGGTAGAAGTGTGGCTGAAATCGATCCTGGGATGACCATCCAATTTAGGCAAATATTTTGTTCTGAACTTTTCAACAGTGATGATATTGTTGTTATCTAGTGAGATGAATACACATTACGCAATTAACATGATATTGTTGACATTATTGTCTATTATTAGCGGGTTGTATTTAATAAAGATTTGATGGATCTATTGTATGTATCTAATATGATTTTTTAAGTATTTAATTGTAGTATGTTGTGTTGACAATGGTATATAATGGATGATTCACAATATTCCAACAAATTTATGTCATTTTTGAAACTTTGAATAAGTACAAACACTTAAATTCAATCCAAGACATCAAACACTTGCATATGAAACAGAGAAACTGAATAAAAGACTAATATTGGTACAAACAGTGCTAAAGTTACAATTACAACTTACAACGACCACACATACGACTACCACTTTGACTACAACGACGATGACAAATTGACCAATTAGTATAAAATGATCGCCCCACCGACGGGCTAAACAACCCACAGGTTCATCGACCCCAAGTCGACCATGCTGCCAACCCATCATCATCCCCATCCACTGAGCTAATCATTTGTAGGAGCTGGGTTTTTGCAGGTCCTACGGTTATGGCCAGTCTTTTTGCAACGTTTGCATTTTTGGCTACCACTTCCTCCCCTCGGGATGCAATCCTAAGTTTCCGTGGCCTACCACTTGGTCTCGCGATAATAGAAGCCAAAATTATGGTGTTTGATACTTCCTCCGGAGTTTTCCAATAATCCTCATGTCCAACAGATATATCGGATCCGCATATGCTTGTACCAAATATTCGGATGTGTAATATGGGGATGCCAAACCAAATCTTGGCAAATTAATTTTTGAAGCCGCTTGCCAAAGCATGAGCACATGCCATTTGATCAAGCCGGAATCTCCGGCATGTGCAAGTTTTTTTGTTCAAGTCAACAATCGCATCTTTATGACCATCCAAAGATTTCAAACGTATAATGATGTAGTGTTCGGACATTGAACCTTTGAGCCATCTCGTCGTCATTTTTAGCACTCGTTTCTCGGCTTTTTTTGTCGAGGACCATTCATCTTACAAGCAACATCACGACGTTTGGTAAACCAATCCGATAACTTCGTGACTATTATATCCAAAAGTGACACCGGGGTACTCTCTCACATCTCTAAGAACCAAGTTCATACTCTCGGCGATGTTAGTAGTCATGAATCATGATACTATATCGCCGTCCGAGAAAAGTACACACGAGCCCACCTGCTCAACCTTGGCATCACAAGTTAGATAGTTGTAGGCTTCCTTATCTACACCTAATATTTGATTCATGCAAGACTTATGTCTTGCCTCGTCATAAGTCTTAGCCGCACGTGAATAATAATGTCGAAACGCTCGGTTTTTCTAAACTTTGCTACAACATTCTGCCTCAAGTGATACATGCAAATTCCATGAAGTGCATTTGGGAACACATCTTGAACTCCCTTCTCGATGGCCACATGCCTATCGGATATGATAACAAGGTCGGCAATATGTCCAATGTTCGCATACGCTTTTTCAAATAACCAGTTCTATGATTCATTATTTTCGAATCAACAATTGCAAAAGACAATGGATAAATTGTTTTATAAATGGTTTTATCATGATTTTGATGATTTTGTTTTTATACCAAAACAATGTTTTTAAAGGTTGTCCAAATACTCCTAAATGATTTAAAATGGTTTTAATATTTTCCTGAGTATTTCTTCAAGTTTATTTTCGACAAAATTGGACAACACATTTAATGATTTTGTGTCAATGAGTTTTTACATTGAAACTATGTTTCTAAATGTTGTTCTAATACTCCCGATTGGTCTAAAATGCTTTTACTATTTTTCTGAGTATTTATTGGAATTCATATCGGACAACACTTTTTATGTTAATGTGTTATTTCATCAAAACTATATTTCTAATGTTGTCCTAAATACTCTCGATCGGTTTAAAATGTTTTTACGAATTTTTCGGAGTATTTCTTGAGGTTTATTTTCGACAAAAATCGGACAATATTTCATTTAGGAGGTCGACCCAGGTGGACCAAAGAGACGACCGATACCTGGGAATGCATTTCACGAAATGAACTCCCGAACTCCTAAATCGGTCGTGGTGACGGTCACCATGGTGGGCGCACCTGGCCGACCCCCCCTAGACCAGTCACCCCGTTGAAAATTTGATGTGTTTATTTCAAACTTCTATCAAGGTCTTGCGACCGGTCGCCGTCAAGTTTGACAAAAAATTCTAACCGTTGTGCAGAGACAACTTTTCCTTAATTTGTGGTATTGATTTCTAACAGCTATAATCTTGATTTTAATTGCAATTTTTTTGTAGATATCGATTCCAAGAGGATCCTATCAAGTATCAATCATCTCCTATAAATAGAGAAAGATTTGAAGCACAACAATAAGAGAGAACAATACAACACAACAAGAAATACTCAAGCAAACACTTGGTCTTATATTGTCATTATTCTTGTTGTAATTTGCCTAGCTTTTCACTTTCACATTCTTGAGGTCTATGCTATTCTTGATTACACTTGCACTCAATTGTATAATTCATTATCGAGTTGTAATCTTGAATTTTTGGTAATCATCCAACACAAGATATCCTTGTGGTAAGAACACACTGGGTGATCTAGGTGTTAGGTGTAAGAAGATTGTGGTAATCTTCTTGTCGAAGTGTTGAAGAATTTGGTATTCTTCAAGGTTGAAGATTGTGGTAATCTTCACAAGGTGCCGTTGGAGATTTTGGTAATCTTCAAGAGAGATTGTGGTAATCTCAAAGGTGGTGTTGAAGAAGAGTGTGATGCTCTTCAAGGTGTTGTTGTAAGTTGAATTTGTATTAATTTTTGTAAATTCTTTTTATTTTTCGAAACCCATCCCGGATATACTGGGTTGGTAGAGCATGTAGTCCCTAGGTGGGGTGAAGCTCTATAAATCGACGCGTGTTGTTTACATTCCGCACCTTTATTATTGTCTTGGCTTGTTTTGTTCGAAAAAGAGGGCATAATCGAAAAGATGGAGATAATCTATTCACCTCCCCTCTAGATTATCGTAGCCGCTGGACTTACAAGTGGTATCGAGCCAAACTCTTTGGCAAGCTCATTTCCCATCACGAGTGAAGAGGAACGATCGTCGGCTACGAATGAAGCTCATCTTTCCGACACCTCCACCACCAAGCCACCACTATTTGATTCCAAAAATTATACATTTTGGAAAGAAAGAATGGAATATTATTTACAAGGTTGCGGGTTCGATATTTGGAACATCGTCATCAATGGAGAATCCATTCCAATGAAAGACACACCATACACCTCCAAAGCTCTCAAAGAGCTCAATGATGAAGAAAAGAAAACCATCTCCTTAAATGGTAAAGCTCTCAATATTTTGTATTGTTCACTTACTAATTTGGAATATGAACATATTGTAGGAATTGATCGGACATGAAGTATGGCAAAAATTAGAAGCCATCTATGGAGTATTTGCAAATGAAAGGAGTCAAACAAAAGCATCTACTTCTCAAAGGGATACAAGTTCAAATCTAAGAACAAACCTTTTACAACTTCCAACTATGAAGTAGTCGAACAATGTTTTATGGGCATCGAAGAAAAAACGAGGTATGTCGAAACCCTATACTTCCTATGATATTGTTATTCAAAATGATTATAGTGATTTGCAAAATGATTTTGATGATCTTCAAAATGAATTCCAAAATTTACTTGTTAAGTACAAAAATTTGAAAAAGGAATTCAATGTTTTGAAAAATGAAAAGGATAGTTTATTTACTTCTTATGAATCACTATCATGTGCTCACACCACCACACTTGACAAGGTTAGAAACCTTGAAAAACAAAATAGTACTCTTGTTGAGGATATGAATTGCATGAAAATGATTTATCAAAATCACACTTGAGTACCAATAAATTGCCCAATATTGTGAATGTTAATGGTTGTGATAATTTGAATAGTGAACTTGATCATGAGCCTAATATTGTCAAGCATATGAAAAAGAATCGAGTTCCTATGCATGTTAGTAATATTACTTGTTTTTATTGCGGTAAGAAGGACACGCCGTAAATCCTTGTCGGGCTAGAAATAGCTCAAATTATTGTTGGAGACCTAAAAGTCTCAAAGCTAATCCCTAAGGACCCAAGCACTTGAGGGTACCACAAAACAATGTTATATTAGGTACCCTGAAAATAATAATCGAAGAAAATTCATACCGCCAAAAGACATCAAATGACCATTTCATTTGATCAAAGGAGAAAACACCTTCAACAAAGTCATTTCCAAGAAGAGGAAATAATCAAAAATGGGATGAACAAAATCCTTGAAATGGCAAAGACATCATCAACAAGATGATTTTCCAAGAGAAAGAAACTTTCGAAAATGGAAAGGCCACAATGCTTGGAAATAGAGCAATTGGAGAAACCACCATCAACATGAAGATTTTCAAACGGGAAGATATCATCAACAATGGGAACGACGACACAACCCATGGAAATGGCGAAATTGGTAAACCGTATCTCCCTATTTAAATATGCATTTTATTTTTGCATGTTTTTATTTAAATTGCAAAATGAGTTTTAAAATTTATAAGGTCTTCTATATATATTTATGTGTTTTTAAAATACTTTAAAAAATGATACCTTACATGTTGTGGACTTACTTAGACTTATGTGTTTTTATCTCTTATGGGTTTTTATAGCATTAGCATTGTTGTGATATCTCTCGTTTTAGCCTACACATGTATTATTATGTTTGTGCCAAATTTGGTTTAAGAATTGTGTAGAATTTACATATCTCTTTCAATAGCTATCTACTCGTAATATATCAAGATAAATATGAACTATCGAGGTACGCTCATTATTGTTATTCATATCATAGACTCGATACATGTTGTGCCATATGCCTATGTGCTTATTAAGAGGATGTTTTGATTTTTGAAAAGGCATTATTTGACATAGCTTGCTTTATCCAAGTTTTGTAAAGGGTTATATTTTATTTTGATAAAACAATTGATTCACTAAGTTATGCATTTTATTGCACATATAAATGTCACCATTCTTGGATGCTTATGTCAAAGCTCATGTTCATATGATTCTTGTAAATGAAGTCTCAACTATGTGCTCTCGCATTTTCATATTTCAAAAGAGACCTTACATAGCTTTCTATAAGCTTATTTGAACTTGCATGTTGTATTATACTTTTGATGATTATCTTTAAGCATAGTATATGTTACTTGCTCTAGTGTCTCTATCATTCAATATTACTATGCTCGTGTGCAAAATATCTTGTTAAGATTTTGCGAAAAGTTTTGATATTTTGGAACAAGTTTGATGAACAAGGCAAGGTTAGTAGCCTAAGGGTATTGTCAAGAAGAAGGTAATGATTTTGATGTAACATTTGCACTCATAGCACATTTAGAAGTTATTTATACTTTACTTGCCCATTCTTGTTTTGAGAAAATTTCAAGCTTTACCAAATAGATGTTAAATCCAATTTTCTAAATGGTTTTATTCAAATAGAAGTCTATCGGAGATTAAAATTTTTAGGCCAAATGATTTGTATAAAAAGGCCTTGTACGGTTTGTTACTAGTACCCCACATATGGTTTGATAGACTTAGCTATTTTTTCAAAATGATTTTACAAAAGGTAAAGTTGATACTACACTTCTTGTTTTGAAAAAGGGCAAGGTTGTTTACTTGTACAAATTTATGATATCATTTATGGTGCTACTAATGAAGTTTTGTACAAGATATTTTCTAAGTTGTTGCAAGGTTAATTCAAGATGATCATGATGGGGAGCTCAATTTCTTCATTGGAATTCAAGTTCAACAATGCCAAGAAGGTGATTATACTTCACACTCAAAAGAAGAAGTGAGGCATTGAAGAAGAAAGAACCATTTCAACCTATATGGCCACAAATGTGAAAATTGACAAAAGGTTGAAGTAGGCATTGACAAACGAATTCGAGGTATGTTCATTCGTTTATTTCTCCTTAGACTCGACATTCTATATGCCTTACGTCTACATGCTAGACTTCAAAAAAAAAAAAACTATCCCAACGAATCTCATTAAAGTGCAGTTAAAAGAAATTTTCAAATATTTGTAAGGCACTTCTTCTTATGACTTGTTCATCCAAAGTTTTAAAACGTTATTATTTTTCGGGATAACAAGTCCGGTGTAATTGTTTTTTCAAAATATGGTTCGTCAAATCGAACTAAACATATTGAGATTCGATACTTTTTTTTTTTAAAAAAAGGATTGCATGTTTTAACAAAAAACTTGAGATGTGTTTAATTCCGTCTCAAGGATAACTCGCGGACTTTTTAATCACTCACCGCCGAGTATTTTACCTCATTTAGAGCTTGATTATGACATAATGTATATTGAATGAGGTCTACGTTTGCATTTTGCACATTTTCAAAACTTAGGGGCGAAAAATCAGATTTTTGGATCAAATTTCGAACTTTCAAAACAGAACAGAACCAGTGGGCTGCCAGGGCAGGGGCTGACCGGTCGCCCACTAGCTCGACCGGTCCCCATGCCTGTGACCGGTCGCCCTTAAGAAATTTTGGCTTAAATTGCGTCTGTTTTCCAGACTTAGTCATTTTAGGCTCATTTTGGTCAATGTTCGTCCCTTTCGTAAAATGCACACAAATTTCACTTCAAATGTGTTTTATTGCATACATTTCATATCTTGGATGTATTTAGGCTCGATTATCATCATCATTGCTCGTCTTTACCGATTAAATGGTAAGAATTCTACTTCCTTATCTCAATTGGGTTGAACCCTTGAGAACTTGGCCTATATGTATTTTCTTGATGAAATTTGTATATGTTTGTGATGAGATTGTTATTTATGATATATTGTATTGTGTTTAAACTGATTTGGTGATGAAAAACTTGGCTTGATTGCATTTACAAGGGCTATATATATCTTCTTCAATTTTTTACGCCCGCCAAGTGTTCGATAAAATGTCTCAATGAAAAATTCATCACCTACATGATTCTCTCGATTTCAAAAGCCTTGTATATTTATAGAGATCATGTTTTGCAAATCAAATGAGTTTTCATAAGCTTCTACAAGTCGTATGATCGACTCTTTCCTCCTATTTGGTCTATAAGCTTCAATGTTCAAATAGCTCGATACATCGGTTTAGTTACACACTTTGATATGATTATATGATGTTTTTATCGTGTTAACATTATTTTTATGATTCCAAAGGGGAGAAACAGGTTATAAGCCTATTAGCTCATAGAAGCTAAGTTAAGCTAAACAAAAGAAGCTATAAGCTATGGCTTCCTAAAGCCATAAGTTGTGCATTATACTTAGTCCAATTGTTGTATGATGGACTTATATACTTGTCTAATGATGTTTTGTTGACATGGGAGCTTATAAGCTCTTGTACTTAAGATCAATATGTAAAAGCTAAGCTTTTAGCTTGTGGTTGATTGCTTTTACATTACTCTTGTTGTGCATGTTGATAGGGGAGCTTTTGCTATATGTGTTTGAATATCTTTACTCCCATCCTTGTGATTATATTATGGAATGTTGTTACTCACAACGGATAGTTCTTTTTAACCTAAAAATGTTTTGTTTTCAAAATCGACCTTGTTAAAATTGTTTTGGTTTGTAATCATCAAAAAATGGGAGATTGTTTGATAATTGTTTTTATCATGATTTTGATGATTTTGTTTTTATACCAAAACAATGTTTTTAAAGGTTGTCCAAATACTCCTAAATGATTTAAAATGGTTTTAATATTTTCCTGAGTATTTCTTCAAGTTTATTTTCGATAAAATTGGACAACACATTTAATGATTTTGTGTCAATGGGTTTTTACATTGAAACTATGTTTCTAAATGTTGTCCTAATACTCCCGATTGGTCTAAAATGCTTTTACTATTTTTCGGAGTATTTATTGGAAATTATATCGGACAACATTTTTGTGTTAATGTGTTATTTCATCAAAACTATATTTCTAATGTTGTCCTAAATACTCCCGACTGGTTTAAAATGTTTTTACGAATTTTTCGAGTATTTCTTGAGGTTTATTTTCGACAAAAATTGGACAACATTTCATTTAGGAGGTCGACCGGTCGACCAAAGAGACGACCGATACCTGGGAATGCATTTCACGAAACAGAACTCCCGCAACTCCTAAAACTCGTCGGGGTGACCGGTCACCATGGTGGGCGACCAGTCGCACCCCCCCCTAGACCGGTCACCAAGTTGAAAATTTGTTGTGTTCATTTCAAACTTCTATCGCTATCTTGCGACCGGCCGCTCCTCAAGTTTGACATGAAAAAATTCTAACCGTTGTCAAAGAGACATCTTTTCCTTAATTTGTGGTATTGATTTCTAACAAATATAATCTTGATTTTAATTGCAATTTTTTGTAGATATCAGATTCCAAGAGGAGCCTATCAATTATCAATCATCTCCTATAAATAGAGGAAGATTTGAAGCACAACAATAAGAGAGAACAATACAACACAACAAGAAATACTCAAGCAAACACTTGGTCTTATATTGTCATTATTCTTGTTGTAATATGCCTAGCTTTTCACTTTCACATTCTTGAGGTCTAAGCTATTTTTGATTACACTTGCACTCAATTGTATAATTCATTATCGAGTTGTAATCTTGAATTTTTGGGTAATCATTCAACACAAGATATCATTGTGAGTGTTCTTGTGGTAAGAACACACTTGGGTGATCTAGGTGTTAGGTGTAAGAAGATTGTGGTAATCTTCTTGTCGAAGTGTTGAAGAATTTGGTATTCTTCAAGGTTGAAGATTGTGGTAATCTTCACAAGGTGCCGTTGGAGATTGTGGTAATCTTCAAGAGAGATTGTGGTAATCTCAAAGGTGGTGTTGAAGAAGAGTGTGGTGCTCTTCAAGGTGTTGTTGTAAGTTGAATTTGTATTAATTTTGGTAATTAATAAAATTCTTTTTCTTTTTCAAACCCATCCCGGATATCTTTGGGTGGTATAGCACGTAGTCCTTAGGTGGGGTGAAGCTCTATAAATCGACGCGTGTTGTTTACATTCCGCACCTTTATTATTGTCTTGGCTTGTTTTGTTCGAAAAAGAGGGCATAATCGAAAAAATGGAGATAATCTATTCACCTCCCCTCTAGATTATCGTAGCCGCTGACTTACATAAATCTGTTTGTTCCCATCCATTCCGGTGGCTATGAGCAACACACCGATACTTCTTTTCGGATGTGTTCCATCAACAAAAAAACAGTAGGGGTGATAAAAAAATTAAAAACGCTCAAACCGACCGCACCAAATTGCATTGCACCGTTATTACCCATTTATTAAATAAACCGCGATTTAAAAATCTTCATTAAACCGCACCACCGTGAAAAGTGCAATTGCGGTTTTAAGTTATAACCGCACCAAACCGCACGCTTATTAGAGCTTATATTCAATGTCTATTTACCTTGGGGTATATTAGTCAATTCAACCTCTTGATATTTTTAAGACTTCAAAACTTTAACCCTGACCCCCTTTCGCCTTCAGGACTTCCAAATTGTAGTCTGGCGCTTCTTCGTTTGGTCTACTACCTTTGCACAAAAGATACAATTCTATATGGATCTTGATTGAAGTGGGCTTCCATCATTCACCAATTTTCTTTCTTCACGTAACATAGAAAAACGATTTCCACCATTGCTTCTAATATTGGTATTCTATTGAAGTGGGTTTGATCTTGATTGACAAGGATTTCCATTGATTAGTTATTATATTCTCGCAGAGCTTGAGAGATGATTAAAGCAATGCAAAGAAGTTTTAATTTTATATTTGAAATATATTTCATTTTCATATTGTATTTTCTCATATGATTTGATTTAGTAGTTTATATTCGTTTATTTTCTATGTTTCATGTTGAACAAAGGAAACATCTGCTTCTGGAAAAGTTTCTACCGTGGAATATGTAGCTCCAAATACAATACAAGAACAAGTTCACAATGATGAATCAGGTGATGTTACTCAACTGAAAAATCCAAATGAAATGAATATTTTGCATGAAGTAAATGAAAAACAATCTGAGAGACAACCCAAGAAAAGAAAAAAAGTTACAGCAGTTGATATACTCAAGAAAGAAGGTCCAAAGACTATATCTGAAATATGGGGTCATTTTACTAGATTGGAAGGTAGTAATCCCCCTAGGGCTGCATGTAACTATTGTGGCACAAGTTATGCTGCTCATCCAAAATTGAATGGGACTACAAGTCGTGGGCACATTTAAATCTTCATGCAAAAAATATCCATACAAATTGGATAAGTCACAAAAAACTATGCATGATTATAAAAACATGAGTGAAAATTTTACACTTAAAGGAAAGACACTAAATGTGAAAGAACTCAGAGTAGGTCTTGCTAAAATGATTATTATGGATGGTTTCTCGTTTAAAGTTGTGGAGGGAGAAGGGTTTAAAGCTTTTTGTCGACTTATGGATCCAAGGTTTGAAGTACCATCTAGGCATACTATTGCTAGGGATTGTATGAAAGTTTTTCATGAAGAGAAAATGAAATTGAAAAGGATTTTGAAAACTCAAAGAGTATGCTTGACCACTGATACTTGGACTTCCGTGCAAAATTTAAATTATATGTGTCTTACAGCACATTGGATATCTGATGATTGGAAGTTAGAAAAGAGAATTATAAATTTTTGCATTGTTGAGAATCATAAAGGGGAAACAATAGCAAAACAGATAGAAGAATGCTTGATTCATTGGGGTATTGACAAAGTTTTCACAATTACAAAGTGGATAATGCTAGCTCTAATGATAGAGCAATCAATCATTTGAAAAAAAGTGCAAGTGGAAAGATGCTTTATTTTGAATAATGACTACATGCATATAAGGTGTTGTGCTCATATAGTTAATTTGATCACAAAGAAGGGTTAGAAGAGCAAAATGATGTCATAATGCGGGTTAGAAATGCGATTAAGTATGTAAGGTCTTCTCCAGCTAGGCTAAAGCAAAGACTTTCAAGAAGTGTGTCGAAAAGAAAAATTAATTCTAAGAGTCTTGTTTGTTTAGATGTGGAAACACGATGGAATTCAACTTATATGATGTTTGAGGTCACTGAAAAGTTTGAAAAGGCTTTTGATAGATTAGGGGATGAGGACCAAAAATTTGTAGACTATTTTGATTGCTATGAAATGAGTCAAGATGAAGAAAGTGATGGGAAAAAAGGAAAGTGAGAGGGAATAAGGTAATAGGGCCTCCGATTGAGATAAACTGGATTAATGCCAGGAGCTTTGTTAAGTTCTTGAAGATTTTCTATCATGTGACTTTAAAATTCTCCGTTCATCATATGTCACTTCAAATGTCTTTTTTCCGTGAACTTGCAAATGTGCACATGGGTTTATCTACTATGATCGAGAAAGGAGATTACCATACAACTTCGATGGCCATCCGAATGAAAGAAAAATTCAATAAATATTGGGAAACATTGATAACATTAATTGGTTGTTGTTTGTTGCTATTGTTTTGGACCCAAGATACAAGTTAAAATATGTTAATTTTGCCTTTACAACAATGTTTAAAGGTAATAATTTTTTGTTAAAAGAATGATGGACAAAGTAGAAGAAATGTTAACTTTGTTGTATAAGATTACAAAAGAGTCGATTTTCAGCATTCTAGTAAAGAGGAACATGCAAGACAAGGCTATAATTATGCGCATGTAGAGGAGGAGGTTGATCTAAGCGAATTACTAGAATCTCAATTTGCTAGGCATTTGGAGGAAGAACAATGTGTTGAGAATAAATCTGAAGTGGTAAGATACTTGCTTGATGGTTGTGAAAAATCTAACAATGAGTTTGATATATTGAATTGGTGGAAAGCGAACACTCCAAAATATCCCATTCTTTCAAAAGTTGCAAAAGATGTGTTAGCTATTCCGGTATCTACTATTGCTTCAGAATCGACTTTTAGCACAAGTGGTCGTGTGATTGATCCATTTAGAAGCTCCTTATCTCCCAAAATGGTCGAGGCTCTCATATGCTCTCAAGATTGGTTACGTCTTACTTATTCTCCTATTGATCTTTGTGCTATGATGGAAGATATTGAACAATTTGAAGAGATAGAGAAAGGTAAACAATTCAAAATTTGGTCTGTTATTAACTTATGCTTTCAAGTATTTAATGATTTTATTAATAATTCATTGTTCATCTTTCAGAAATGGATGGATCAAGCTCTTCGCATATCAATGATGGTTAATCTGAAAATTGAATTGTTATTGGGTTTGTATCTTTACAGAAAAATTGTATCTTTCGAAGATTGCTTGACAGATATTTGTTTTAATATTAATGTGATGTTGCAGGCTTCTTGCTTATTTAGTTTTGTAAGCTATTTTATAATACTTTCAATCAATGATGACTTGCTCTAGCAATTTCATTGTATAATTTATATTAATGTGATGTTGCAGGCTTCTAGCAATTTCATTGTATAATTTATAAATATTCCTGTTCATTTATCCTTGACTAAGCAAATGTGTTCTGTCCTTCTTTAAAACTCCAATTTTTTTATATGGCAGTAATGGGATATTCTCTCTTTAGTATATATTGATTAAACCGCAAAACCGCCCAAAACCGCACATATTGTATTACTTCAAAAACCGCAACTTGAAATTATTTTTTCACCGAACCGCACAAAGCAATTTGACTTGAAATCCAATTAAAAACGCACACCGCACCGTGATCACCCCTAAAAATAGGACGAATAACATCCAAAACCCACGTAATGATTGGCCAAGGCACATGTAATGCATGTTTGAAGTGCCCATCTCCATCCTGCTTCAATATGTGTAATAGTGTCAGTTCACTTCCTCCATCTATGAAAATAGACAGTAACTTCTTAAATGAGTCATCGGGTGTCCTCTAACTAATTTCAATGCCTCTTCCCTAGCCCTCCATGCTTTGTCGCACCCTATTTCAACCCTGAGTGATTGCTTCAATTCACTAATCACCGCCGCCGGTGGATATACATGAGTGGGACTCTTGAATCAGTATTTAATGAGATCACCCAACACCTTTGATTTAACATTACGGTGTTGGTGGTTCATTAAGTCCTCCGGGCACGTGTGGATGTTATTGTACTTCTTCACAACCATATATTGCCAACACTCAATTTTCTTGCACGTAGTCTTCATTGGCATTTATCATCAGTGCATATGGTAATGAATCGAACCTGATCGAATTTCTTTGTCTTGAACTCTATGTTTTTCATCATAGAAATTATTTGCAACTGCCGAATTATTTCATCCTTGCTTTGAAACACTTGGTCCATGTGCAGATTATTATCAATCGAAATGGAGTTAGATGTTGTACCTGGGTTGCCGCCTCGCTACCAACACAACTATGGCCCGTTCGGCTGCAATTTTTCAATGGCTTGCGGGTACAATTCTCAACCTGACTTGGTCCACCTTCATACCCAAGATCGACGACAGTTTCGTTTAATAATGGAGATGAATCACTTTCTTATGAAGGAACAACATTCACATGTCGTCTTCCATAGAGGCAACAAAGGGCCTTTTCCCCATTAGGTCCACTCCACCTATAGAAAGTGTCATCCAAGTCATCAAGGAAAAATGGACCTATCTCTTCCAATTCACCTCTAATTCATAGTCGTAGAAATGTTCAACATTGTCATCATCATCCGGAAGAGGATCGTTATTCAAATTAATGCTTGTGCCTTGTTGAGCTACAACACGGGGAAGGTCAATCTGCTGCTTCATGTGCTACACGATGTTCAGGTATTACATGTATGAATTGTGGTTGAGTTCCTGGAACTACAGTGCCTATGGGAGCAACAACTTCTGCAAAACGGTTCTTCGCTTTCGACTCATTTTGTTCCTTTTTGATTGAGTAGATACTTGGTTGTCCTCAACTTTGTTACCAAACATAGTGGAGCGGATAAAAACTTGCTTGTGTTAACATGAATCGACAAATCGCACATCATCTTCTTTCTATTACGGACACGCTGGCAATGAAACTTTACATTTGTATGTCGCCTAACTTGTCATCTCAATTTCAAAATCATCCCGACTCACTTTGGTGACTAGATATGCCTTTTCTAATAATTGAGAGAAGGTGACATCGAAAGGGACAACCACGTGCTTTGTTTTCTTCCCACCGAAACACCAACGACGACTACTTGAATCTAAATCCTATTTGCCATCCCAAAAATTAATATTGAGCATGAACCAGCCCAAGAAAATCGAAAGAATACAATAACAAATTTAAATCGAAATTTACACAACTATCGACCATACCGACTAGAACCGACCATAAAGATGACCATACAAACGATCGCAACCTATCGTGTACTATCATTACCGATCACCCACCGACCACACCACGACCACCAAATCGACTTCTTAGCGGACATCGACCCACACACCGCAGACAAAGCAAAATTTGCCAAAATCGACCTAATTCTACAATTTAATCACTTTTACAAACTTCAAATCGGATTACAATTGCTAAAATTCAACTAATTACGTATTACCCACTATATAATACTTAACTACATTTAGTATTTACACTTGTTTACAATTGATAAATAACCAAAATAACAGAAACATTAATCAAAAAATAATACTAACCTCTTTCCATATTTTCAACCTAATATACTTGAAAATTGAAACTCAAACAAAGTCACCGAAACAAATCACCGCTCCAAGAAAATTCCCAAAAAATCACAAAAAACGCGTTGTAGTGTGTGGTCTGGTCATTGCCTGCTCGACCGCTACCGTCAAAAACACCGGAGACGGAACAATGTTGCCGGAAAATACCGGAATTTGAGAGAAAATGTGAGCTCGGTCGAGAATGGGTGTTGAGAAATGGAGAAGTATGGTCAACTGGGTTTCTATAGGAGGAAGAATAACCTTTGGGAAAAAATTAAAAATTTGAGCTTAAGGGTATCTTAGACATTTTACAGGGGTGAGGGGGTATAATTAAAAGGATTTAGGTTGGGTGACATTTTCCCAAAAGATTAGTGAAAAGGCGGCATTTCGCAAATTTCCCAATTTTTAATATATTTAATACGTATAAGTATATATTATTATTTTTATTGAAGATTACGATCGAAATAACGATAAACAAATGTAAATTTGCGGTATGATGTAAAATATGAATGTAACAGATTGATCCGAGTAAAATACGAAAAATGGTTTTTTTTATTGAATTTGATTTAATATGATTTTTTTTGTATGAATTATATGTGTTTAATTTATTAAATTGTGCACAAATTATTTCTGCTGTGTGCTTTTATTATTTAATTAAAATATAACATAACTTATTCATAACTATTTAATAGTAATTGTTATATTCATGAATTATTAAGTTTTTTAATATTTTGAAATTAACCCTCAAGTTAGTTTATATCAACTCAAATGTTAACATATCCCAATAGCAAAAGAATAAGAATGGGCAGGCCAATTCACATACTAGTCCATTTTATATCCATGAAAATTACTAATACTTAGACCACAAATGGTCGATTAGGCTGACCCAACCACATCGGACCAAGAAAAACTAGAAATTTGGCCCCCTGGATCGTCAACCCAAATTTCATCCGGTAACTATGGATGATAATGGGTAGATTACCCACCAATTTAAGACTATTCATATTCGAAACCTATAATATTTATACTACTCATACCCATCTCAAACCCGACTAGAAAACTACATATATTACATGTATCCATCCCTAATCTACTTCCCGATACCCGCATACTACACGCGTAAAACTCTTTTATTTTATATAAAAACTTATAATTATGAATATTTAGATAACTATTAAATGGACACCCTAAAAACTAATTATTATATAAGAAAATGCTAATATGTTGAATTCTTAATAAATGTAACAAATATTCATTTTAATTTTGTAAGTCAAGACAAACTATCATCATTTATAAACTAAATCAAAAGCATCACATAAATACAAATGTAACCAATACATTTTTTAAAATTGTAGAATCAACATTAGTACATCATTTAATTTATAAAACTACACCATTAAAATTTAAACATGTAGTTGTATCAATCTTGGCGAAGATAAAACAGAGTTGGTATGATCACATATTTAAATATATAACAACTTTATATCTTCTTTGTACAAAATAAAAATTTATCTTTGACTTCTACATGAAGAAATGTATAATGTTAAATGAAAAAAAAAATGAAGTTACTAAGGGCTAAACAAGTTCGAGTAGTGGTGGGGGTATCCGAAGGGCAAAACATACCCTACCCGTATATAAATTGGTAGTAATTTCTCATCTCATACCCGTCCCAAATTCAAAAAGACTAGCCATACCCGTCCCCATTAGAGTTTGGGCGGTGGGTACCCGCGCTCCCGTCCTATTGCCATCCCTACGTGTCACTTCTCGGCTAGCGAAGTCCACTTTATTTATTTAGCCGAGTGTAATCCTTTTAAAACTGTTTGGTGAAGTTTTTTAATAAAGATCTTATAAGCTTCTAAAATAAAATGTTACGAGCTTATAAGTTGTTTTTAAAGAATGCAGATTCCACCTTATTTTCTAAATTAAATTTTAACAATCTCCTTCAAATTTGACCATTTAGTTTCGAAAATACCACTATTAATATATTATAAGTTCCAATCATTTTATTTTATCGAAACAATTCAATAATTCATTTTCAAAGTAAGATATAAAAAATCTTATAAGACGTATGAGCTTATAAAATCTTTTAAATAAGTACAACCAAACTCCATATTGTATTGGGCCAACTCGGCCTCCAGTCGTCGTTCGGGCATGACCAAAGTAGACTCGGTCCAAAATATGTGACCTTATCCTCGGAGAGGTGAGTCGACTTGGATCGGATTGAAAATTGACACTCTACTAATAAGTTTTAAATTTAAGTACAAGAATCAATTTCACCAACACGAGTAAAAATAAGGTTATTATGGATTTTGTAAACGCAAGTGCGTTTATCATAACCTCTGTTAGTTAAATACGGATTTTAGGAAAAGTTCGTTATTTAGTACGCATTTAGTATATTATGAATATTTTTTGAAAATTACGGCAAAAAAAATGGGCAAAAATACGGAAATATTTAAAATATGGAACCATATACGTACCAAAGACGGGTTTAATACGAATATAAAATAATTATTCGGGAGTAATAATACGGCTTATTTTAACAAAAGATATTTACATAGATTGTGATTCATACTTATATTTAGATTATATTAAAAATAATTTTAGGTACTTTATTAATTTACTTTAAATTATTAATACACTTATTTATTATTAATATTATTATTTATTATTTTCTAATATTGTAATTATACTTATAAATAATTTTTAATGATTTTTTGATTTATTTAAATATTATAAAAATATTAAAATGAAGTTTTATTCGCCAAGTATTATACGGATAACAATAATGCGAAGTATTAAACGTTTTATTTGAAAAATACTGAGATTTAACGCCGCCTTAATCAGACGGAGACAAAAGTATTTTTCAATTATTCGTGACGTCATAAAACTATATGGGTATAATACGCGAATTAACTAACAGAGATCATAACTAGGTAATAGAGTGATTAGTGAGTGAGCAGGGTATTATTTCCTCAAAAAATGGCCATTATTAACTATTAAAATTATAGTAACTCTAATTTTATTTGTAGAAACCAAAATTGAATTGATTAGTGCTAAAATATAATAAAAGTGAAGAGTAAATTACACAAAGCAAAAAACATAAAATTCAATGAATTTTTTTTTGAGAAGTAAAATTCAATGAATTAAAAATAATAGAAGGGTCTCGGTCTCGGCAGATAAATAATAGAAGAGTATGAATATAATAACATTTGTCAAAATTGACTAAAAATATTTGCTTTTAATTTTTTAAATTGTTAATTTATAATAGTTCTATATATTTTTGAAACGTGAATGACCAAAAAGACCATTTCCACAAAACCTATCTTAACTTTATTATATTTCATTTGTGTGGGCCCCACTTCTCACACACTTTCACGTATATTAGAATAAAACCCTAAACCCTAATCTCACAATACAAATTCCCTTCGCCCCACCCGCCTAAGCACCGCACCTCCACACTCTCATACTGCCATACACACGGCGGAATATATACATATATTGACAGGGAAAGAGTGAAAGAGGAGTTTCTGTAATGGCTCTGTACGTGTTGTACGAGTCGGCTTCGGGGTATGGGTTGTTCTTAGCACACGGGATTGATGAAATCGGGCAGAACACGGAGGCGGTTCGGAGCTCCGTTTCCGACCTGAACCGGTTTGGGAAGGTGGTGAAGCTCGCCGCTTTTAGCCCCTATGAGTCTGCGCTGGATGCTCTTAACCAATGCAACGCCGTCTCCGAAGGTAAAATTGAAAAGTGATGGAACATAAGTCTGAGCATGAGCGTTAATCGCTTTCAGTTTTTAATTTTGGAGAGTTACTATTGAATTTCCCGTGTGTGTGTGTGTGTGTTCTTTTGGAGGAATTATGTTGATATATTGTTACGTTGTGAATGTGGGATGTGAGCATTTGTGCAACTGAGACCCTGAGAGGGTTGAAAAAGAATGACGTTTACAGGAAGAGGCAGTGTTGGACTTTTTGGAGCTTAGCCTGTCAATTAGTTTGAAATGGTCCGTGTCTTTGTAAATTTAACCTTTTTCCTAGTGAGTTGCATGGAAGTGAAGGATTTTGTTAAAGTAAAGAAGATTAAAAAGGGGTTGAGCCAAAAAATATGTTGTATGAGTTAGTCGTCCTGCCTTCTCTGATTAGAGAATATGTGCTAGCATTTTCTGAGATTGGAAAAATATGTGGTGGCATTTTTGTTTTAAGTTTTTTCAATGTAATATAGGAGAGAAGCATCTCTCTCTCGTCTGTCATTTTACATCTTCCCTGAAGGAGCCAAAGATCTTACTATCTGTTGGATATAGAAGGACATTGAGGTTGAAGAAATTTGGACTAAAGTTCTTTGCTGAATATCCGATTTTAAAAAGGAGTAGAACTTTCTAATTCATACTTGTAGTCTTGTACTTTGCTATATATCTATTTTTTTGAAAGTACAAACCTGGGTTTTTTTATCCATTTCTTTTTGTGGTTTTGGTGAGTCAGGGGCTATCGGTTGGAAGCAAGACAGTAGGGTTAAATGAAGACCTTAAATGACTAGAAACTTTCATGATAGATTCCATTAGTGGAGATTTACTTGAAATATTCATCGATCTAGATTTCTTTCTGCTGTCTGTATATATATTCTTTACTTATGTTGCAAAGTTATTTATCTTTCATTTTCATTATGAAGCTAATCTGAGAGGAAAAGGGGCTGTGATTACAAAGAGAGAGGCTTGAGTGGGAGTTTTCTCTCGGTAGAAACACGAAGCCCATTTCAAAAGCTGAGAAAAGGATTGAGATAGAAACTATGAAGATTTCAAGATTTTCAAATTTGTTATATATCTTGCCGCCCCTTTCCTCCGAAAGGGCTGGCCTTTGGCATATTCGAAAGAGAAAATCATTGGTTTCTTCAGTTTTACTCTCTTTTTCTCCTTTTTTGATATGGGTTTTTTCCACTATGATTACATTCTCAATTTACACTTGATATGAGCCCTCTCTTCTTGATTTTTTTTAATGAAATATTCATCGATATAAATTTCGGGCGTATGGAATTCATTCATCTCTAGTACTGAAGATAGAAGGGGAAGGGTTATCAGTTGAAGCCAACCATTTTCTATTTATTCTTCTCTCTGATATTTTATTAACTGTGCCAACAATTATTCCTGGAAAACATAATGACATTGTTTGCTGGATGATTAAGGTCAAATGACTGATGAGCTGAGGAACTTTTTGGAGCTTACTTTGCCAAAGGTCAAGGAAGGTAAGAAGCCAAAGTTCAGCCTGGGAGTGGCTGAGCCAAAGCTTGGATCACATATTTATGAAGTAACTAAGATTCCCTGTCAAAGCAATGAGTTTGTTCTTGAGCTTCTTCGAGGTGTACGATTGCATTTTGAGCGTTTCATCGAAAACCTAAAGGTTGGTAATTTTTCAATCTCGTGTCTTTTATCCTTATTGCTTCTTAGAATGTTTTGTCTGAAGCTGAATAACTGATGTATATTCCTTCTCATTCATCTCTTTGAATATGAACAGCCTGGAGATTTGGAGAAAGCACAACTTGGCCTGGGTCACAGTTACAGCAGAGCGAAGGTGAAGTTCAATGTGAACCGTGTGGACAACATGGTTATTCAGGCTATCTTTATTCTCGATACCCTCGATAAGGATGTCAATTCCTTTTCTATGAGAGTAAGGTAAGAATATCCTTTCATTTAGCCCCCATACAAAATTGCTTTTTATGCTACTATTAACCTATTTATCATCATATTAATGGTTATTAATTATTATTTATAATTCATAGTTGTCCTTTAGAATGAAGGTTTATGTACACCTATGCATTTTTTTTTGTAAATTCTCTTGTATTTCACGCAGAGAATGGTACTCCTGGCATTTCCCGAACTAGCGAAGATTGTCAATGACAACTATCTATATGCCAAAGTTGCGAAATATGTGGAGGACAAATCACAGTTATCTGAAGACAACTTAGCAGGCCTGACAGACATAGTCGGAGACGAAGATAAAGCAAAAGAGATCATAGAGGCCGCCAAAGCATCCATGGGTACAGTTTCTGATACTTTTTGGTCTGAGTGCATGGCTTTATCCTATATTGACATGTAATTCATTATTTTGCAGGACAGGATTTGTCACCAATAGACTTGATTAATGTCAAGCAATTTGCACAAAGAGTGATGGACCTTGCTGAGTACAGGAAGAAGCTCTATGATTATCTGGTTGCCAAAATGAATGACATAGCACCTAATTTGGCTGCATTGATTGGCGAAGTTGTTGGTGCTCGATTGATTTCTCATGCTGGTAGTCTCACAAACTTGGCAAAGTGCCCTTCTTCAACTCTTCAGATTCTTGGCGCTGAGAAGGCTCTCTTTAGGTACTTTACTAAAAGCAAGTCATCTGTTGATTCCTTTTTAATGCATGCCTTTGACTCCTTTGTTGTTTGCTTAATTGGCTTTGGGGAATATATATCTCATGTAAGAATAGTTTCTCCCCTGGTTTGCTTATACTATATGTTTTCAGGGCATTGAAAACCCGTGGGAACACTCCGAAGTATGGTCTTATATTCCATTCTTCATTCATTGGCCGTGCATCTGCTCGAAACAAAGGCCGGATGGCTCGCTATCTTGCTAACAAGTGCTCAATTGCCTCTCGCATCGATTGTTTCTTAGGTAAGTGGCGGACACTGGTATATCTTGTCTAGTGCATAAAAGATTTTTTGTTGGATCATGATATCTTTTTGTTGCAGATAAAAGTACCACTGCTTTTGGAGAGAAACTCCGTGAACAAGTTGAGGAGCGGCTCGACTTTTATGATAAAGGCGTTGCTCCTCGTAAAAACCTCGATGTGATGAAATCTGCTATTGAAACAGTTGACGGCAAAGGTTGGCCACTTTCATTTATTTAGAGGAATGTCGTTTCTAAAAGTCGAAAATAAAATAAAAAATAAGGTATAATTACAAAATTTACCCCGGGAGGTTTATCGTAATTACAATAAACTCTAGTTAGCTTTTAAAATTACAAATACACCCTCAAAACCCTTGAGGTTTGTGTTCACCTAGCAAATACTTCCCTCCCGAGGCTTCATGAGGGTGCAATTTGTAAAAGCTGAAATCAAATGTCCGGGTGTATTTGCAATTTTAAAAGATAATTGGTTTTTTGTAATTAGGCTAATCCTCAGGGTAGTTTTGTAATTAACCCAAAAATAAACGACCAGTTACAAGAGAATCTGATCTCTCAATGAACAGATAGATCTTTAACTGCCAGGTGTCGATATGATTCCGATTCTCTTAAGTGTTGCACATGTTTTTTAAATAATCTATATATTGTTCTGAACATCTAAAAACATGATTTGTTTTGAACTATCTGCAGAGGATGAGCCTACTAATGTAAATGGAGATGCCAATGAGGAGCCTAAAACTGAAAAGAAGAAGAAAAAGAAGGAGAAGCGAAAAGCAGACGATGAAGAAGAGCAGGAAAAGAGTGATGTGAATGGATCCAATGTAGAAGATGGAACTGCTGCCAAAAAGCAGAAAAAGAAGAAGAGTAAAGATGAGGACATGGAAGATCTTCCAGCTGTCAGCGAAGGGAAAAAGAAGAAAAAGAAGTCGAGAACTGAAGACAGCGAGTAATTTTGGTAAGCTTAATAATCTACTGAAAAAAAGAGGAAATTTACTATTAAGCATAAATAGTTTGAAAGTTCTATAAGCATTTTGGTTAGTTGTAATGATGCTTGTATTTGTGTTTTTAGTTTCTTATTATCAGAAAAACTTGACTGCGGAAGCCATGCATGTAAGTTTTGGATATTTTATTAGCAGAAGTTTTTATTTCTTATTCTATCAAGTGTCAGTATATTCATCTCTTATTCCACTGGGTACATTTTTGCTTCTTTTTTTACATTGGGTGTGGATATTAATATTACTATTCTTGTAGCATTTATTTGAATTTTCACCTCTCTTGTATCCAGTGGAAATCTTTTCATATTCTATGAAGGCCATTTTTGGTGTGTTTATGCCATAATGCTTTTTCCTTTCATCAATGCAAAATTGCATATTGAGAAGGATATCATATAACACAAGGATGTTTTTGCTAATCTTTGTCCCTTGCAATTTAAAATTGGTCAACAACTTGTATGAGGTTGTCTTGTGGATTTTGTTAATGAGACGGGTCTTATATGTAAATGGAATTTCAACTCAAAATCAATTCTATACAAAAAAAATCCATAAACATTCTTGAACAATATTTTTCCATCTACCCGTGCATCTTAATGATATAAAATTCGTGCATAGGTACCGATTAAGCCCAATCTGCCGCTTAAATAAGTAGACATTGATGCACTAATTGTAATATTTATGTAAAAGTCTATATTGGAGAAGTGTCAATTTGTACTTTTGTATTTCTTTTCTTGTGGGATGGATATTGAAATCTAATTTTCTCGTACACCTAATGCATATTTTGGAGCACTTATGTAATAAAAGTCTATTAAATGGACTTATAGAGTAAGTATTTTGGAGAAGTGCTAATTTATGATTTTTAAATTCCGTTTAAAAGTATTTACGTCTAACATTTAACAATACTCATAAGCACTTTTTAAAAAGCACATATTGAAAAGCCCATTCCATATATGAACTTCTATTCCAAATGTATTCATACACATTCTTGAAGCAAAAAGTCCTTTTAACATTGATAACATATTCCCTAAAAAAAAAAACATTGATAACATATGCTTTTTCCCCCTTAAAAAGTTCAGCCCCAACATTGCATCCCCTCATTGCCCGAGCCTCGTCATGTGAGTAATACCCGTGACTATTGCTAAACCCAAATGGTTTGATAATATATGCTTAGTAAAACTCATTTCAAAAAAGTGTTTTGACATTTAAATAGAAAGAGAGAGATATAAAATTAGGAAATTACCAACTTTTTAGTAACCTCCAAATAAAAGAACGGAAACGGGCTTTGAAAAACCCATTTTTCTCACTTTTTGAAATGAAAATTTTTCGTGACTTATTTCAAAGTCCAGATAACCACCAAACACTTCAAAAGTTTCAAATGGACTTTTAAGTGTAAAATTCTGTTTGAAAAGTGGTTACAAACATGCTCTAAAGTTACTCATGAATGTTTTTTATCCCAACATGCAATTGTTTGTTAACTTTTTTCTGAAAAAGAGATATCGTTATTGCAATATCATATCACCAAATGCACTATTCACTCTCTCTACCTTTTCAATATTTCATTTTCAATTATCAATCACATCCATAACTATTTAAAAAAAAAAAACCATCACATCAAATTTTCTTATTACATTTTCATATCAAATTAAATCACTCTCAAAATTCAATCTTATTTTTTCAGACGAATTTTCTTATATAGTTCTAGCCAAAAATATAAAATAACGGAACGAAAAACCAAACAATAACCATCGTATTTTTTCTTTTTCTTGAAAGAAAAATTAATCCAGATATGATTTTAAAGGAACTGTAGTTAAAATAAATAAATAAATAAATTAGGGGCAAAAGTGTATTTTAACAACAAAAACCTCAGCCATGCCGGCATGGATTTGAAGCATTGGAAGGCCCGAAGTTCCAACTCCCGAAAACATCAGCAAAGAAAATTATAACACAGAAATCTCTCAGCTACTTTCTCTCCCGTTTTCCTACCCACCACACAGAGAGAAAACAGCGAGAGAGCGACAATGTCAGCGGCGGCGAATCTGGAGGATGTGCCGTCGATGGATCTCATGACGGAGCTTCTCCGCCGTATGAGGTGCGAGTCGAAGCCGGACAAACGTCTCATTCTCGTTGGTACGTTCTGTTTTTGAGCCCTTTTAACTCGCATGACCTGTGATATTGCTTACTGTTTTTTTATGGCTGTTCTCTTTCGTTTTTAATTTTTAATTTTTAGTTTAAGGTGAGGTTTATGGGGATTAGATTGGATTGAAATGAAAATGCTGGGCGTCCTAGAGTTTCCAAATGTTGATTGGCCGAAGGGAAATGATTTTGGGTTTTTCTAAAAATTGCTATGATGTTGGAGTAGACGTTGACTCTAGTAATAATCCTCTTTTTTTGGTTTTGTATTGCAAAATCGAGGTTCAATTCTTTCAGATGTGGTCTTTTATGAGTGCATTGGTACAGATGAGAATTTATGTGTTCTCAATTCTGTTAATTCAAAACATCATTATGTATTTCACTTTTCTAATGGCAATTGTGTTTGAGACTTGTTGCAATTTTTCAAAATTGAACCTTTACTTTATTCAAGTTGAGATGGAGGCGCCATTTTCTCGTTTACGGAACAATGGACATGCAGCATTGACTGATATGTATTACCAGAAGTAGTTTGAAAGTTGGTTAGAATTATGGGATAGTAGACCGGAGTTTGCAAGAGTAAGCTTGTGGGACAAACTAATGAAATCGCTATGGATGATTGTGGAAATGACAGCTTAAGATTATTTCAGTTTATGCAAGTTCTATAGGCGGGAGATAATTCTTGATGAAGTATTAGCAGCGCTCAGGTTTCGTGACGAAATAATTTAATGTTTATAAAGAGGAACAGTATGTTCCGCAGTCAATTTTTTTGCTGATATTAGCTAAGTTTTAGTATACTGGTGTATCTGCAGTTACGGTTTTGTGATGCCTCAGCTCTTGAAAAGGCATATACAAATACCTCACTTTATTTTTTTCAAACTAGTTACTTGAGAACTCCACTAAATAGTGTCCTGGAAAACTATTTTACCTGAACATAGCTACCCAAACATGTTAATTACATTAATTTAATGCCAGGGACCTTTTACCTAATATTGCAGGTCCACCAGGGTCAGGAAAAGGTACTCAATCACCAATAATAAAGGATGAATATTGTTTATGCCATCTGGCTACTGGCGATATGTTGAGAGCTGCTGTTTCTGCCAAGACTCCTTTGGGATTAAGGCCAAAGAGGCCATGGAAAAGGTATATTCGTTGCTCTGCTATACTACAACCTGAGATGATGTAACTACTACTTACCAAAATTCCTCTTTGTTATGATTCCTCAGGGAGAACTTGTTTCTGATGATTTGGTTGTTGGGATAATAGATGATGCATTGAAGAAGCCTTCCTGTCAGAAAGGTTTTATTCTTGATGGATTCCCAAGAACAGTTGTCCAAGCACAGAAGGTTGATTCTGTTTGTTTACAACTTTACCTTTTGGGTTAGTCGTTAACAGTTACAATCTGAATCATTTCTTTGTTTCTTATATTCAGCTTGATGATATGCTTGATAAACGTGGAGTTAAGGTTGACAAAGTTCTGAACTTTGCAATTGACGATGCTATATTGGAGGAGAGAATTACTGGTCGTTGGATCCACCCTTCTAGTGGTCGTACCTATCACACAAAATTTGCACCTCCTAAAGTTGCTGGTGTTGATGATGTAATGATATTCTTTTCTATCTACTTATTGTACTAAACTTTTCTTTAAGGCTAGAGCTGATTTAGTCTCCTCACTTTGAAGGTAACTGGAGAGCCTTTAATTCAACGTAAGGATGATACGGCAGCTGTTCTCAAGTCAAGGCTTGAAGCTTTCCATAAGCAGACTGAACCAGTATGCCTTTTCTCCTCAATAGTAACCCTCTATGTGGATTGTCTTACATCTGCATTTGGACCCTAAACTTTAATTTAATGGTGGATATATAATTTTTTTAGGAAGAGCTAGAAATTATGTTATTGAAACAAAATATATTAGAAAATTATAACAATCTGTTACAAGGGGTAACATTTTCTAATAAGACAATGTTGCACGTCTAACACTTTCACCATTTTTATACATAAATTTTGAAGAAAAAGGAGTGTTCTTGGCATTACCGCATCAACCAAGAATTCAGTAAATTGGAAATGTGGTATGCCAAAATGTCATACCGAATAACGAACTGAATTAATTGATAATCATTTTTTAAAATAAGAAGTAATTCAAAAATTAAATTAAAATTAATTATATTTTTATTATCTTTGAAAGTAAAAAGATAAAAATAGAATAAAAATAAAAAATAAATGTAACTACTATATACATAAAAATAACAATTTGGTAGTTGAAACTGAAACAGAAAATCGAAATGAAATGAATACAAGATTTTCCTCAAAATCAGTATCGGATATGAATCAATTTTTTTGGTTTGGTTTCGATATGTATTGAATTATGCTTCAGTTCGATACGGCCATTTTACCGAACTTCGAATACGCATTATGTTTTTTCAATAATTAAAAGAAAACATCTTAAGATAATGTTTTCTCTCTCTCTCTCTCTCTATATATATATATATATATATATTAAAATGATAAACGGAATATGTTACCCTTGGTAATGGTTTGCTATAAACTGCTAATACCTTTAGATTCAATAATATGCACATAATCTTTTATCTTTTTAGTAATATTCAAGAAGAAAAACCGACTTTTGCCCTTCTCTTGTTTGATGATCTGAAAACCGTTGATGTAGTGGGGTAAGGTTTCGTGTCGATTTGCATGGAAATGTTACAACTTCCATTCCTAAGGTCTACTTGTCATAATGTTGATGAGTGAGGATTGATACTTGTATTTTCTTGGGTCATTAAGTGGTAGCTTTGAAACTGTGATCCTATTTTGTGATTGTTACCGTGCCATATACCTTTCATTCGATAGACAAAATGGTTTGGAATACTACAGAAATTTACACTTAGCTGCTAATCTGCTATCCACCCAAATTCCTAAAATTTTGTACAGGTTATTGACTACTATAACAAGAAGGGTATCGTTGCAAATCTTCCTGCAGAGAAACCTCCTCAAGAGGTCACAACAGAGGTTAAGAAGACACTCTCCTGAACGAAACAATGCTAGATAATTTGGTACGCTAATCAATAATCGGACTGAACCTCCCACTTTGGGAAATGTATTCTCTGATACATTGTTTTACAATCGAGTAAAGGCTTTAGGACTTTGTTTTGCTGAATCGAAACACCAAGTTGCTAGTTTTTTTATATGTTTTAAATTAGATCCAAAATAATTATGTTCAATCTTCTGGAATCTAAAATAGTGCTTTGCTTGGATGGAGATCAGAGCATCACAGAACATATTTTTGCATTGGCTCTGATTGCTTCCTATGTTTTCTACTCTTCATCACAATCCAAACTTCAAAATACTGTATACTCTTTTCTGAATTTGAGATTTTTTTCGATCCTTGTCTAGAACTCCGTACGGGTGTATGAATATGAATAAGCAGGGTGGTTGACTCCCCATCTCAAGAAATGAAACATAAGGAAACACAGGATGTTATTGACGAAGATAGCTTTCGACTTAGTTGATTGGGTCATTTTCAGGATTTATTCATTATAGGGATATTTGCATTACAAGTGCTAGATTCGGATTTTATTGAAAACAGTGTAACTCTCTTATGTGTAGTAATTCAGAGAAGAAAGAAACCTCTTACACATGAAAATACAGATACACAGTGTTATATGTGTAGTTTTCTATTTCATAATAATACGAATAATTTAATCACATTGTAAAAGAAACCACAAATGTGTTTATTGCCTCCGGGGCATGGCTCAGTGGCATACCAATCTAAGATTACATGGCTGGCTGTGGTTGGGTGGGGTTCAGTTCCCGCTGCACACTTGTGCATCGGTTCCCACCAGACGATTGAGC
The DNA here is from genome assembly GCA_016081115.2 of Rehmannia glutinosa. NCBI lineage: Eukaryota > Viridiplantae > Streptophyta > Magnoliopsida > Lamiales > Orobanchaceae > Rehmannia > Rehmannia glutinosa. The sequence continues at coordinate 81,517,274 of CM071930.1, read as the reverse complement.
CTTGTTTAGTTTGAGTTGGCCTCGCGCACCAGTGAATCGGTCTGAGGCCATTGAGACACAGCCACGATTTACCTCATCGATCACGGACCAGTGAGGGGCCGTAACTCAATAAAGAAAAACAAATTTATTAATTGCTAAACATGGCATCTTCTTAGGGTATTTGTTCATCCCACATTAGGATTTTTATCTATAAAAGAAAAGTACAAAGGCCATCGTAATTTCTCAGAAAATGTTGCAAGCACAAAATAATTCGCTTTATGAAGAATCACTAATAAAACTTAATGACATAAAGCAAACAATTTGCGAGCCGTACTAGACTAGGAAATAATACAATAATTATTCAATGCGGTTTGAAATAAATCATATTATTTATTAATTTATTAGTGACTGAAAATTTTGAACTAGAATTGGTTGGGGAGTCGGCCCAAACAGGAGACCCCCTCCAAAAAACAGCGTATGCCGCTTAAAAGCGGCGAGCACACGGTATTCTTTAGTAAAAGGCGAAAGAATAGTTCGCTATGTGCTCACCGCGCGGCTGCGTGCTTTTTCCAGTTGGTGGGCCGCTCCTTTTATATCCATCTCGTCCTCTCCAGCTTACCTGTGCAACCGATGTGGGACAACTAACAATAAGGAAAAAAAAAAGCTAATACTTGCTGCGAGTATCAACAAAACCTTCCTCCTTTCATCACTAATTTCATATAAAACTCTCGAATCTTTCAATTAGTGTCTCGATGATATCTTCTCTCATTTTCACCAGGGCGCATCAATGTGAATGAGATTTCTCATGGAGTATGCTATTTGTTTTTCCACACTGCTGATATTTTGCATTACAAGACCTATATTCGGCTTTTTATTGAAAACAATGAAATTTTCTTATGTTTAGTTCCTAAGAGAAGAAAGCAACCCTCTTACACATGAGTAAAGATAACGAGTTTTATATTTGTAGTTTTGTATTTCATAATAATGATAATTCAACCACATTGTAAAAGAAAACAACAAATGTGTTGATAGCCCTGGGCCATAGATCAATGGTTGACCCGTCTACGATTTCATAGCTGACAATGGTATAGTGGGGGTTCAATTTTTGCTGGAAGCTTGACACCGATTCCCGCTAGATGTTTGGGCGCGTTCAATTGGGAGTTAGTCTCTTGTGTGCACCAGCAAATCGGTTCTTTGGAAATTTGGGGCGATCGAGGCATATTTGGGATTTTTCTCATCGACTAGGGCTGGAGGAGGTGCTAGTGATGGAGTGTTACTCAACAATGGCCCAAAAAAAACACGAATTTGTTAGGAATTATTTAATGGGTGGCGTTATTTGCACCCCAAGAATTGATTTATACACCATATTTCTACATACACCCCACCCCTATTTTACAAACCCAAATAATTACTAAATACACCACACCTATATTTCCAATTTTACCCTCCTAACTAAAAACCGTAATTTAACATACACCCCTACACCCCAACCTCTCTTCCCCTCTCTTTTCTCTTTTCTCACCCCAAACCTTACACCTCAATCCCTCCAAAAATATATTGACATATTTTAGAAGGAAGAGAAGCACAAGAAACAGGCCCGAGGCTGCTGTTTTTTTTTTCTCTGAAAAATAGGTAATGGCACGAATTGGGGCGTTTTTTTTGTTTCTGGAAAATCATTCTGTTGGCCGTGAAGAATGCACGAATATAATTGGGCCTTTTTTTTCCTGAAAATCCTTCTCCTGATCGTGCCTCAAGGCTGACTGTATTTCTGAAATGAGTGGCTTACGGTCGTGATATGCATTTATGCACTGATTAGTGTCATTTTTGTGATCAAACCAATATACTGTATACATACCCTTTACTTCAATGATACTTCAAGTCCAAGCTTCTACGATAATCTAGGGGGGTGAATAGATTATCTCCATCTTTTCGATTTCGCCTCTTTTTAAAACCGAATGCTCAAATACAATAATAAAGGTGCGGAACATAAACAACACACGTCTATTTAAAGAGGTTCAACCCACCTAGGGCCTAATCCTCTACCACCCCAAAGATATCCTGGATGGATTTCGAAAAGAAAAGATTTTTATTAATTACCAAAATTAATACAAATTCAACTTACAACACCTTGAAGAGCACCACACTCTTCTTCAACAACACCTTTGGAGATTACCACAATCTCCCTTTGAAGATTACCACAATCTTCCTTCAACGGCACCTTGTGAAGATTACCACAATCTTCAACCTTGAAGAATACCAAATTCTTCAACACCTCAATAAGAAGATTACCACAATCTTCTTCACCTATCACCTAGATCATCCAAGTGTGCTCTTACCACAAGAACACTCACAAGGATATCTTGTGTTTGAATGATAACCGAAAATCAAGATTACAACTCAAGAATGAATATTACAATTTGAGTGCGAAGTGTAATCAAGAATAGCCTAGACCTCAAAGATGTGAAAGTGATAAGTTAGGCAAATTTACAACAAGAATAATAACAATGAAAGACCAAGTGTTTGCTTGAAGTGTATCTTGTTGTGTTGTATCTCAATTGTTGTATTGGTTGCTCCAAAACTTCCTCTATTTATAGGAGATGATTGATCAAGCATAGGCTCCTCTTGGGGATTGAAAATCTACAGAAAAATACAATTAAAATCAAGAATATAGCTATTAGAAATCAATCCCACAATTTAAGGAAATGTGTCTCATTGTCAAAAGGTCATATTTTTTTGTCATTAATACACAGGCGCACCGGCCGCACAAAAATAAGAGAAAAAGAGAACACTTTGAAAATTACAACAGGCGACCGGCGACGAGGCTTGACGGTCGACCGACCCGCCTCAACCGGTCTCCCTAACCAAAAATACGAAGGGGTTAAGTCTGTTTCAACAATGAAACTTGCAGTACTGGCCGACGCCTGCACGGTCGGCCGACCGCTTGTTTTCCTTCCGTCTCATTTTCTGTTTCTAAAAACATCTTCAGGTACGGGTTGCCCTATAGGATACTTGTCCGACCACGAGATTTAAAATGTTGTCCAATTTTTGTCGAAAATAAAACCCAAGAAATACTCCAAAATTTAGTAAAAACATTTTAAAACCAATCGAGAGTATTTAGACAACATTTAGGAACCTTGTTTAGGAGTGAAAATCCATTGATATAAAATCATTAAAAGTGTTGTCCATTATTATCAAAAATAAACTTGAGGAAATACTCCTAAAATATTAAAACCATTTTAAATCATTTAGGAGTATTTGGACAACCTTTAAAAGCATTGTTTTGGTGACAAAATAAAATCATCAAAATTAAGATAAAAACATGTATCAAACAATCTCCCCTTTTTGATGATTACAAACCAAAACAATTTTTACACAAACTAAGAGAGCAATTTTAGAAATGATTTTCCGTAAAAACATTTGACCGTTTGGAAGAACCAAAATTTCCAAAATATTAAAGCAACCAAGTAGGAGTAAATATTTTCAATAATAAGCACAAGCTCCCCTATCAACAAGCATATCAAGAATAATGTAGAAGCAATTTTCCATAAGCTAAAAGCTTTAGCTTTTACAATTTGTTTAAGAGCTTATAAGCTCCCCTGTCACAAAAACATCATTAATCAATTTTATAAGTCCATCAAGCAACAATTGGACTAAGAACAAATCACAACTTATGGCTTTTATGAGCCATAGCTTATAGCTTTTATGACAAGCTTTTATTAGCTTCTTTGAGCTAATGAGCCAATATCCTATTTTTCTCCCCTTTGGAATCATCAAAAGAATGTTAGGATGGTGAAAACACCATACAATAATATCAAAGCGCTAAAAGGATTCGGTTTAATAACCGTTGAGCAATTTAAGCATAGTAATCCATAAGAGATCCATAAGCTCATTAGTAAGTTGAAAACATGATTTCAAAAAAGATTTTAGGACATTTTGAAGCAAGAGAATCATGTAGAAGTTGGAAGTTTCATTGCGACATTACAACGAACACCTTGTGTGCGTGAAAAATAAAAGAGATTGTATATAACCTTTGTAAAAGGTTCAAGCCAAAAATTTTCATATCATCAATCAACCTCATTCCAAAGCTCAAAAAGATCATATGCAACAAATTCAACAATAGTTCATCAAGTAAGGAGCTCAAGGTAGATTCTCAAGGTTCAACCCAATTGAGATAAGCTAAGACGATCAAGCATTACAAATGCCAAAAAATAGAACATCTACCAAGTAAAAAGTCATGCCTTACACAATATATGTATCAAATGTCAAAAATTCCAACATATCCAATTAAGCATAAAGGTCAAAACATTAAGAGAAGCACTTTTACCATCAAGTACTTCATACCAATTATCAAACAATGCTTAAGAGTATTTTTACCATCAAATACTCCATCAAAGTCATGATCATCCACAAGTCATTATCAACTTGCAATTTTAACCCTTTTAAGAAAAACAAGCAAATATCATTAGTACAAATGAGTTTTACAAAAGTTCATAAAAGTACAAAGCAATTTAAATGAAAATGCTTTAGAAAGTAAAGGAGATGGGGATATCAATCTTCGTCCGAAGAGAAGCAAGTTCCGGGTATGAGGTCCTTGATGAATTTCTTCAATTTGCCAATTGACTTCTTCAAACTAGAATTTTCCTTTTTCACAACCCGAGCTCTTTTCTAAGAGAGGCCACATCTCTAAATGTTTCTCTTTCCACTTTGGCCATTCTCTCTTTGAGATTTAGATCTTCAACATCCAACTCGTCTTCATCTCCTTCCTCATTTTCTTCCTCCCTAATTTCTTGTTCATTTCCCACATTTTCTTCTTTCATTTTCCTCTTCATTCCCCACATCATCTCCTTGTTCGTCAAACTCACCTCTTCCAATATTTTCAACCTCATTGTCATTAAAGAAATCATCCCGAGGTTGTTGTTGATGTCGGGCACGCCCCTAGCGGCTTTGGTAGGAACCCGTGGTAAATGTCGTCGCATTCTTACCATTTGTAGAATATTGGCATTATCAAAATCATTGTGACGAATTTCGGTATTCATTTCATTTTCCGGGTATCCCGATAAGTATAAGAGTCGGCAAATCAAATTTCCCAATGTATATTTCTTCTGGTAAGCTTTCTAGATTCCAACAAGCAATATACAAAAATTGCCCCATAATTTACTCTTTCTCCTCGAACAATCTTATAGGTGAGAAAGAGTTCGAGATTACTTGGAAGTTTTACTTCCTTTCCACAAACACAATAGAGCAAATGATAGATATAATCCGATAATTTGGCGGCATTGCCGAGTATGTCACTTCGGGATATACTCCTAAAAAGGTTTTCACATCATCTAGTGAAACACCGAAAATGTTATCATCCCAATGGGCGCAATCCACATTGACTACTCCATCATTTGGCACGTTAAAGTGATCACAAATATCGCCAATGTCCATGAAAATGCCTACCATTAACAAATGTGTGAAGTTCCAAAGGATTATCTATCGTGAGCATCAACCATCCACATATTTGCATAGAAAAGTTTTATAAGCTCGTCATCATAGTGCAAACACGGATTATCCCAAAGTGAAACCCATCCTTGAATTTCAAAATAAGCTCTAATATCCGGAAATTCATCATGAAATGCTTGAAAACGAACCATACGAGTGCACGCAATTTTCTTATCATTCAATCCAATATTCTCGTAATGTTCCTCTCAAGTTTATTTAAAAATCGAAATCTATTAGCTCTAGAGGAGGCTCGTAGAGGAGTGATAACTTACTAGAGTCCCAATGAATGCTCGATTTTGAAACCCCAGCTCTTAATTCGGCAATCTCCTCTTCCGTAGTTTCGATTTTGATAGTCTCCTTGTAGAATATTATCTTGTTGTGGATTGGAAGAAGATTCACCCCTTTGCCTCCTTTCTCCTCTTTTGAGGATTTCGTTCGTAGAATTTCTTGGAGGTGCCATATATGTGAAGTTCTTGCAAAAAGAAGTGAATTAGCAAGAAAAATTTCAAGGATTGATGAAGAATTGAAGATTGTAGAAGAAAGGGGATGGTTTTTCGCACAATAGGGTTTGGGGATGATTCTCGTGTTCTGCTTTTGAAACGAAGACAGAAAGTTTTTAACTATCAAAAATGGCCTGGCGACCGGCCGAGGTATGGGGCGACCGGCCGATGTGCATAATGCACCTGGCCGCCCTCGCTTTGACTGGCCCCAGGTGATTTTTCTTCTCCCAAAGTTTTCCAAAATTCGATTTTTCACCCCAAAAGTTTTAAAACTTTGCAAAATATAAGTTTGGACTATGTCCAACAAATATGGGTTTCGGGAAAACATATAACCGATAAAAGCGAGACTAAACAAGTAGTGCCTTAAAAGAAAATATTTGCAAGATCAATTAGGGGCACTTAAGGGATCAAAAAAATAACTTGAAAGATATGTGCATAAGCATAAAATCGAGTTTAAAGAAAAATACGAGTAGACATACCTCGATGGTTTAAGAAACTTGATGACGTAATAGCCAATGAGTATGAAATATGTATCCTACACAATTCTTAGACAACATTTTACAAGTGTAGGCAAGTAATATGAGATATCAAAAGAGCTTATGCTATAAAATTTCATAAGAGATAATAAGCCACATAAGTCTAATAAAATGCTCAAGAGTTTTAGAAAGTCATGCAAGGTCTCTTTTAAAAAATTTGAAACTCATAAATATATGAGACCTATATTGAAAATAAATACTTGAAGATTCATTTTGCAATTAAGACACAATTAAAAGTATGCATAGATTTAAAAATAAAATGCATATACAAATGGGGAGATACGGTTTACCAATTACGCCGTTTCCATGGGTTGTGTCTTTCCCATTGTTGATGATATCTTCCCATTGAGAAGTCACTTTGTTGATGATGACTTCTCCATTTCCAAGATTGGTTATCTTCCCATGGTTGATGGTTTCTTTTTCTTTGAAAATCATCTTGTTGATGATGTCTTTGCCATTTCAAAGGATTGTGTTCTTCCCATTTTTGATTATACGCTATTCTTGGAAATTGGCTTTGTTGAGAGTAGTTTCTCCTTCTTTGATCAAATGAAACGCTCATTTGATGTTTTCTTGGTGGCATGAATTTTCTCCGATTTTTGCTTTGCCGGTACCTAATAGCACATTGTTTTGTGGTACCCTCATGTGTTTGGGTCCTTTAAGATTAGCTTTGAGACTTTTAGGTCTCCAACAATATTTAGAGCTATTTCTAGCCCGACAAGAATTAGCCGTATGACCCTTTTTGCCACAATAAAAACAAGTAATAATTCTAGGAGCATAATGACCAATATGCATAGTGACTTGATCCTTTTTCATATGATTAACAACATTAGGCTTATGATCAAGTCCTTTATCACTATTATGAATATCAACAATATTGGACATTTTATTGGTACTCAAGTTGGATTTTAATAAATCCTTTTTCATGCAATCAATATTCTCAACAAGAGTACTATTTTCTTTTTCAAGGTTTCTAACCTTGTCAAGAGTGGTGGTGTGAGCACATGATAGTGATTCATAAGAAGTGAATAAACTATCCTTATCATTTTTCAAAACATTGAATTCCTTTTTCAAATTTTTGTATTTAACAAGTAAGCTTTGAATTCATTTTGAAGTTCATCATAATCATCTTGCAAATCACTATAATCATTTTGAATGACAATATCATAGGAAGTAGAGGGTTTAAGATGTACCTCATTTTCTTCATTGATGCCCATAAAACAATATTCAACTTCTTCATAGTTGGAAGTTGTAGGAGACTTGTTCCTTAGATTTGAGCCTCGTATGACCTTGAGAAGTAGATGCTTTTGTTTGACTCTTTCATTTGCAAATACTCCATAGATGGTTTCTAATTTTTGCCATACTTCATGTGCCGACTTTATTCCTACAATATGTTCATATTCTAAATTAGTAAATGAACAATACAAAACATTTAAGGCCTTACCGTTTAGGAGATGATTTTCTTCTTTTTCATCATTGAGCTTTTTGAAGCCTTTTGAGGTGTGTGGTGTATCTTTCGTCGGAATGGATTCTCCATTAATGACGGTGTTCCAAATGTCGAACCCGCAACCTTGTAGATAGCATTCCATTCTTTCTTTCCGTAAATTAAAATTCTTGGAATCAAATAGTGGTGGCTTGGTGGTGGAGGTTCCTGGGAGATGAGCTTCATTCGTAGCGTAGCGACGATCGTTCCTCTTCACTCGCGATGTGAAACGAGCTTGCCAAAGAGTTTGGCTTTGATACCACTTGTAAGTCCAAGCGCTACGATAATCTGAGGGGGTGAATAGATTATCTCCATCTTTTCGATTTCGCCCTCTTTTTAAAACCGAATGCTCAAATACAATAATAAAGGTGCGAACATAAACAACACACGCCTATTTAAAGAGGTTCAACCCACCTAGGGCCTAATCCTCTACCACCCCAAAGATATCCGGATGGATTTCGAAAAGAAAAAGATTTTTATTAATTACCAAAATTAATACAAATTCAACTTACAACACCTTGAAGAGCACCACACTCTTCTTCAACAACACCTTTGGAGATTACCACAATCTCCCTTTGAAGATTACCACAATCTTCCTTCAACGGCACCTTGTGAAGATTACCACAATCTTCAACCTCAAGAATACCAAATTCTTCAACACCTCAATAAAGAAGATTACCACAATCTTCTTCACCTATCACCTAGATCATCCAAGTGTGCTCTTACCACAAGAACACTCACAAGGATATCTTGTGTTTGAATGATAACCGAAAATCAAGATTACAACTCAAGAATGAATATTACAATTTGAGTGCGAAGTGTAATCAAGAATAGCCTAGACCTCAAAGATGTGAAAGTGATAAGTTAGGCAAATTTACAACAAGAATAATAACAATGAAAGACAGTGTTTGCTTGAAGTGTATCTTGTTGTGTTGTATCTCAATTGTTGTATTGGTTGCTCCAAAACTTCCTCTATTTATAGGAGATGATTGATCAAGCATAGGCTCCTCTTGGGGATTGAAAATCTACAAAAATACAATTAAAATCAAGAATATAGTCATTAGAAATCAATCCCACAATTTAAGGAAATGTGTCCGTCATTGTCAAACGGTCATATTTTTTGTCATTAATACACATACTGGCGGCACCGGTCGCATTAAAATAAGAGAAAAAGAGAACACTTTGAAAATTACAACAGATGCGACCGGCCGACGAGAGCTTCGACCGGCCGACCGCCTCAACCGGTCTCCCTAACCAAAAATACGAAGGGGTTAAGTCTTTCAACAATGAAACTTGCAGTGTACCGGCCTATCATTGGCGACACGGCGACCGGACGGCGACGCCTGCGAAGCACTCGGCCGACCGCTTGTTTTTTCTTCCGTCTCATTTTCTCGTTTCTAAAAACATTTTCAGTGTACGGGTTGCCCTATAGAATACCGGTCGACCACGAGACGAAATGTTGTCCAATTTTTGTCGAAAATAAAACCCAAGAAATACTCCAAAATTTAGTAAAAACATTTTAAACCAATCGAGAGTATTTAGACAACATTTAGGAACCTTGTTTAGGAGTGAAAAATCCATTGATATAAAATCATTAAAAGTGTTGTCCATTATTATCAAAAATAAACTTGAGGAAATACTCCTAAAATATTAAAACCATTTTAAATCATTTAGGAGTATTTGGACAACCTTTAAAAGCATTGTTTTGGTGACAAAATAAAATCATCAAAATTAAGATAAAAACATGTATCAAACAACTTCATGATAAACCTTATGGTTATGGTCCCCAAAATACTAAATCACACATAGTTTTCTATTCTCCCCATCAAAAAGAAAACGAAGGTCCCATAAGGAATCCGAGATTTAGTTGAGGAAGATCATAATACCGATTTAATCGCTCATGTCGCTTCGTGTTGGTACGCCAAGCCGCTCATGTCCGGATAGATCGTTCGTTGAGGTATTCGCACACAAATCTTGCTATGGATCCAGGCATTTCACAATTCCGTAAATCTTTGATGATTTGAAGCATGATGTTTATATCCTAGAATTTTCCGCATCTAGATGATTATGTGAATTTTATTATTGTTATTATAAAATTTCCAACACATTCTACATAAGGTTTCAAAAGAAAATTCCGTATACAAGGATTTTCTCCTAAAAAGGGAAATTATGTAGATATCGAATTTCTTAAAAATCGCTTTTATGTTATTACTTCAACAGAGATATTGTTCTTTTAAAAATTAAATGGATCGTTATAACGAGATGTTTTATAATTATTGAAAAACAAAATTTGATAAGATGAATATATGCGTATATTTTATAGTTCAAAATTTCTAGGATGTTACGATAAAAGAAAAGTTTTTAAGGACTCTAATTTTGTATATTACTATGATCCATATCAAAATTGCTCCATCAATATTCCTATCTAAATAAGCACAAAAGTGCATGATACTCCTCAAGTCATTAAGTAATTTGACTTAACCACCAACCATTTGCCAAGTGTATGGTTCTCAAAGAATTGAAGGGTCCAATTCTTCTAAAATGCAAAGGTGCAACCAAAAGTGATGCCAACACTTTGAAAAACACAAATAAAGACTTTTAACTAAATCACAATTTCACTAAGTATGAAATAAAGACAAAATGAGATATAAAACACAAGAGATTAAAAATTTTGTACAAGTATAAAATACTTGTCTTTGTGTTCATTAGAACAAAAATTATACAAAAGGTAATGTTGTTTACAACTTACAAAATTACAAAGTAAATAAGGAAACTAGAAGAACAACTCCCCTTGTGTCTCCGAAAGTAACAACACTCCTTTACAAAATATGATCGTAATCTATTTAGTGCACTCCAAACACTCAATATACACTCGAATCTATCTCACATAAACACTCAAAACTCGAGTTCTAAAAATGATGCCAACAATGTTGCCAACATTCCTGTATCACCGAACTTCTCGCACTTTTACGGTATAAAAATGCCGGAAGATGAACTCACAACTCTCTTAAAATCAGATCCAAAATTTCTTTGGTTTCGATCCTTAAATAGCCATCACTTGAATAACTTCCCGCAAGAAAATAGAAGAAAAACTACCCGCAAGATTTAAGGAAAGAAACCACCCACTACCATAAACTTCTAAGGAGTTAGTAAAGTCGAAAAACTGAATTTAAACTTCTAACATAACTCCTCAAAAAAAAAGCGACAATATTAATCGACAAGAATTAATCCGAAATCAAAGAAAAATTCGAAATATAATGTTTGATGAAATTCAAACATTAACAATCTCCCTTTCTTGCGCATTTCTCGACAAAACTTTTGCACAAAAAAACACACAATATTCTCCCCGAATTCAAGGAATAGATCAATCAACAGAGATAAACTCAAACTCCCGAACTCAAGATGCATGTTAATCACACATAAAATACTACGAAGGAAAACTAATATATTAACAAGACATATTTACAACCCACAACAAACAACCTAATCGAACATACTATAGACATAATAACTAAACAACTTTAACTATCATCGAAACAACAAAAGAGAACCACACTAACCACACTAATCAAGACATAGTATCAAGCAAAAAACAACAAGTACCCAAACAAATGATGCTCGGATGTTACCAACATTTTCAAATCATTACCACCATCACCTTCATCAAGAACCTTCATCATCGACCTACGCATTTTGAGCCACCTACTCCTCCTTTTTGTCCCGAAATCACCTCTTTAGTTCATCCCTTTGTTTAATCCAAGACTCAATTTGAGAAATAGCATACTTCTCTTGTTTGATCAAATAAGCCAAAATGGATCAACAATTTGAGAAGGAGAACTAGGTGTCGCAATATCTTCATCGCACCTTAGAGGCAAATCCACATGCCTTTCACCTTTGAGAAGATGAGGTTTGATTCGGATAAGAGATTTGATATGAATCAATTTTTCCATCTCTTTTTTAGCAAAACCTTGAGATTCCAAAATGGAGTAGATAAGAGATGGAAAGGGAAGACCAATCTCCAAAACCCTCTCAAAGATATGAAGATATGATTTCACAAATACGGAGCCAAAATTTATTTTATGTTTCATCCCAATCTGTCATGCAAGAAGTAAGCTGTTTCTTTTGTAATCGCAGATTATTGGTTGTTGGCAACCAATTTACAATGGCTATCTTGTGCAAAGACCGCATACTTGGAGGATATCCGGGCTGAATATAGTTTCTTTCCGGTTCCACCACTCGGTCTTATGATTGGCGCTTAATTCTGTATGACCATTCCATCTCGTAACCTCCCGTCCATCTTCTACAACATCCTCGTTCCCAAAAATTCATTCACAATTTTAGGAGTGAAATGGTAAACCTTTTTCTTTAAAAACACCTCACCAAACTTAGCGGAATTTGGGTTAAAAGAATCCAATAAAAGATTGTAATAAAATTCCTTAACAACTCTTTCAACATACGGTCTAAAGATATGTAATGTAACCAAAGAGTTGTCTCTCTTTCGTATAACCAATCATATTATTCGACTCAAATTCTTGCATATGAATTCTTTTATCCCGAAAAACCCTCTCGCTTAAGATAGGACTTCCAATTTTTAGAAGCATCCACAAAATAAAATCCCTAGAATAAGATTTTGAGGATCAATACCGAGTCCGTAGGTATAGCCTCGTGCTTCGCAAATTCTCGCGCCATTTCGTAGTCGATTGGAGAAGGAGGATTTGAAGACTAACATTCAATGTTGCTTGAGGATTCTCCAACTGACTTTGTTCTTCGTTCACCAAGCACACAGAGTTTCTTCATCAATCTCTCGTATCTTCTTCCACAACCGGTTCTGTCGGAATTGGTGTGGACCGTGAGCGACTAGAAGGAGGAGGAATATCGAGGATTGACCAGAATTTCGAGATGATGCCATGATGGGTGCATCATTTTCTTGGACATTTGGTTGAAGAAGGAACCTCTTTTCGATGGTTGAGTTTCGATGATGATGCCACGATGTTGGCATCATCATTTCCATCATTTTTGTCCTTTGGTGGTGACTTCAACCTCTTGCTCGAGTCGTGCTTGAAATTCCATGGGTGTTGTAGTATCTGCGTGAGTTTCACCTTAAACTTCACCTTTTCACTAGAACCCCCAGTGAGAGCTTGAACCTTTTGATTTCTTCCTGGCCGTGCATCACCCGCAAGTATTGGTGTCAAACCCTTTCTTCTTCGTGAATATCGAGTCGGATGAGGAATTAATGGCCCCAAAACTTATCCGAAATCTTGCATGTTTGGAGGGTTTTCCACATCGACAAGATTTTCTCGCTTCTCCTGGGATTTCAAACCCTAGAGGTTGAGGCCCTTCGTATGGGTACAATTGCTCCCAAAATTTCCTCTTGTTCGACATTTTGTGAAGTCGGGTCCATCATTTGTAGATCAATTTGAGGTCCGCAACTTCTTCTCTTTTCTACACCTCTACCGGATGATGATCCTCTTTGGGTTGCTTGTGCCCATTCTCGACCTAATATCCCGAGGATCAAATTCAGCCATGGAAGGATTAGTAGCACTTGAGATTGAAGTCGAATGTGTGTGAGAAGAAGGGTTTTGTGTAAGTGGAGAATTCTGAGAAATGAGGTTAGAAGAAGTCGTGACATTAAGAGGAGCACTCTCTTTTAATTTAGTGAGAAGTTCAAGAATGTGTTCGTCTTCCATAATTATAAAAGAGATAAAATATGGAAACCGAAATAAGAATACTTGAACAAAGGAACAACCAAACACTTGAACATATGGTATTTAAAGTGATTTATGAAATAACCATATAAAGTCCCACTAATTGCGCTAAATAACTCACTAAACCCACTAACTTGAAGAATTTTTTTTTTTAAAAAACCGCTCGAAACATGGTGAGAAAAAAATGGTTAAAACTGCTCAAACCCACAACATCGCTTAGAGCAATTTTTTTAAATAAAACAAAAAGAACAAAAAATCGATATATATATATATATATATATATATATATATATATATATATAAAGAAAAAATAGTAGTATCATGAGATGATATGCACAATGATGCCATCATTTACAAGATCATTCTCAGAATAAAGAAAAACAATTTTCATGTCGAAAATGATTTTTCTTTTCTTGCTTAACAAGATCAAAGGCATAACAATAGTACATAAAGACTTATGAAAGTCACGGATATATAGCTCACTAGAATATCAAGATCTATGAGCCAAAAAGTACAAAATACCCAAAAAGCAAGACCAACAAAATTTGTTTGCGACTTCTTTTTTAGAATAAGAGTTTAACGAGTAAATTAGAAGAAATGATATATCAAGATTTAAAATCTCAAGAATACAAGTTACAAAATCGAAAAGAAAAAGAAAGAAAAAAATATATACATAAACAAGATGTGTCACACAAAGGATGATCAACACATGAAACATCACATATTAAAGGACACATAACCCAAGAGATTTTCTTAGGCATGAAAACCTCTCAAAATCCAAGGATTTGGTAAAAATATCGACTAATCGATGTTCAAATGGCTATATGCTTGATAGAAACCAACCTTTTCTCAACCAAATCTCTTATAAAGTGATGCCGTATGTCAATGTGTTTTGTGTGTGAGTGTTGTACAGATTTTTAGAAATGTCAATTGCACTCGATTATCACAAAGACATGGTTAGAACCTCACTATTAAAACCATAATCATTCAAAGATCTGTTTCATCCACATCAATTGAGAACAACATGCACCAAATAGACTACATACTCGGATTCAGTTGTAGACAAAGAAACACGCTTTACTTCCTACTAAACCACGAGACAAGATTATTGCCAAGATAAAAACAACCTCCATAGGTACTTTTTCTATCATCCAAATCCCTGCCCTTCGAATCATTATACCCTACTAAGTTTATATTGGTGTCTTATGTATACCGATACCTAGATCTCTTGTACCACTCACATATTTTATAATCCTCTTTACAACATTAAGGTGAGTAATCTTAGGTTCTACTTGGTATCGAGCACACACACATACACTAAACATCAAGTCCGGACGACTAGCCGTAAGGTATAAAAGACTTCCAATCATACTCCCAGTATAAAGTGAGGTCGACAAATGATGCCATCACCGTCCCCGACAATTTCATGCTTGAACTCATTGAGTTTTCATGTGTTTTCTCGCTTTCTAAACTGAATTTTTTCACCAAGTTTTTAGCATACTTACATCGAGAAACAAAGATACCATCGTGCATCCGCTTAATTTGTAAACTAAGAAAAACATTCACTCACCAACAAGACTCATTTCAAAGGTAGATGACATAGACTTGACAAACTCATCCTTTAAAAAATCACTTGTTGAACCAAAGACTATGTCATCGATACACTTGTGCAATGACCAAGTGTTGTTTTTCCTTTTTAATAAACAAAGGTGTTTTGTCAACACTTCCTCTTTGAAAACCAACATGTACAAGAAATTCAAAGAAGCCTTTCATACCAAGCTATTGGAGCTTGTTTCAAACCGTATAAAGCTTTCTTAAGTTTAAAAACATGGTTTGGTTTATGAGGATCTTGAAAGCCTTTTGGCTTTTCAACAAAAACTTCTTCATTAAGAAATCCATTCAAAAAGGCACTTTTAATGTCCATTTGAAAAAGTTTAAAATTCGAAAGCAAGCAACACATATCGAAGTCCGATTGATTCAAGCCTGCCACTGGAGCAAATGTCTCATCATAGTCTATACCCTCAACTCGAGTATATCCCCGAGCAACCAATCTTGCATTGTTCCCGATAATGTTACCATTTTCATCACTCTTATTCTTAAAAATCCATTTAGTACCGATGATGTTAACATTATCGGGCTTAGAACAAGATCCCAAACATCATTACGAACAAATTGGTTTAATTCTTCATGCATGGCTTCAATCCAAAATTCATCTTTTAAAGCTTCAAACACATTTTAAGTTCAATCAAGGATACAAAGCATGTTGAATTAACCATAAGACACACAGATGATAGATAGGAAGGTCTCACCATTTCTCTATAATTCACCTTTTCTTTACTGCTCCGACTGATCGTCACTTCACCACCATTACCCGAGTCACTGGATGATTTTTCTCAACTTTCCTGGATGGATTCCTCTCGAAAATCAAGATTATCATCACCTTCCGAAATCGACTCATTCACAACTTGAGTTCCCTCTGCAGTTTGGGTTGATGATGTCAAGATGATGCATCATTTCTCGCATCATTTTGTACAAAGATCGCGACTTGTCCTTGTGCCACTTCCTCACATGAGCTATATCCTCCTCCTCATCCTTGTTTTCAAAACCTGTATGATCATCAAATACAACATTCACGATTCTTGAATAGTCCTAGTCCTAAGATTATAAATCCTATACACATGACTATTCTTGGAATATCCAAGAAACATTCCTTTATCACTTTTTGCATCAAATTTACCAAGATATTCTCGATCATTTAAAATATAACACACACAGCCAAAAACATGAAAGTACTTGAGATTGGGCTTTTTTCCTTTCAAAATCTCATAACTTGTCATAGTAGTACCCAGTCTCAAGTGAACACGGTTTGAAATATGACAAGCAGTATTCAAAGCCTCTGCCCAAAATCTCTTTGAAATGTTTTTAGAAAACAACATTACTCTTGCCATTTCTTGCAAGGTTCTATTTTTCCTTTCAGCAATCCCATTCTGTTGAGGAGTAATGGGAGCTGAAAACTCATGAAAGATGCCCTTTTCATTGCAGAAATTAGAAAAAGAAGAGTTTTCAAACTCTCTCCCATGATCAGATCTAATTCGTGCAATGTTAGAACCATGCATGTTGCAAATTCTGAAATATAATTTTTTAAACACTTCAAAAGTTTCTGACTTATCTTTTAAAAATTCGACCCATGAATATCTTGATAAATCATCTACACAAACAAAAGAATATTTCTTTCCTCCCAAACTATCCACTTCTACAGGTCCCATTAAATCCATATGAAGCAATTCAAAACATCGAGAAGTACTAAAATGTTGTAACACATGATGTGGAACTCTTGTTTGTTTACCTTTTTGACATGGTCCACAAACTTGTGTTACTTTACCTTTCACTTGAAGTTTAGGAATACCTCTCACAGCTTCCAAGTTGATCAACTTAAACATGTTTCTAAAATTAACATGTCCAAGTTTTTGATGCCACAACATACAATCATCAGTCTCAGCATGATTACAAACTTGATTCAGTTCAACCATGTAACAATTATCCACAGATCTTGTACGAGTCATGACACAAGTATTGTTACCATTAAAAATGTAACATGAATCTCTATCAAATTTCACATGCAAATTATCATCACACAATTGACTAATGCTGATCAAATTTGCAAAAAGCCCTTTCACATGCAACACATTTTTCAAACAAGGAAGTCCCTTTACATGAAGAGTTCCTTTTCCTACAATCTGACCTTTGACACCACCACCAAATTGAACTTTACCACCATTCACTCTTTCTGATTCATAATCAAATCAAATAATTACGAGTACCCGACCATATGTCTTGAGCAACCACTATCAAAATAACATGTTCCTTCAACATTAGATCTAAGTGAAGTATACACAACAAGACATGATTGATCATCGTAACAAACCACATTATCATTAATATCGGAAGAATTCTCTGCGATTGAAAGTGTCTTCAACAAAGGTCGCATCATTTCGACATCATTTTACCCGAGGCTTTGTCTTTCTTGACTTAAAACAAAACGGTTTGATATGCCCAGGTTTAGAACAATAATGACACAAATTTTCTTTTCAAGACACTCTCGGACTTCTTGAAGTTGCTTTTGAGAAAAGATTTATTGTTCTTACCAATGCCACCTTGTTTCAAAGAAAGTTTTGACTTTTGACAAGAGTCGGTTTTGATAGGTTTAAAAAACCTAATCCAGTTTTATCAAATCTAGCCTTGAAAATATGTCATCATGATGCAGAACTTGAATCAAAATTACTCACGTCTTTTTGAGACCATTAAGTTCATATTTAATCATTTCAAGTTCCTTGTCCTTTTTGGTTAACATAACTTCTAGTCTAGTCACGTACTCTCTCAAAATATCATTTTCTTTTATAACATCATCAAACCCGAGTTTTAAATCATCCCGACACAAATCCTCAAGTTTTCCAAGTGACAAACAAAGAGCGATCCAAATGATCAACAAAATCATACACGACTCACCGTACACTTTTGCTTCGTGATGTCCGAAATGATGTCACATTTGCAAGATCATTTTTCAATCCTTCAAATTACCCGATCTTTCTCCAAAATGGTCATCGACCTTTGCAACTATCATTTTCTTCCATTTTGATCTCTTCGACTCTTCATCACTAAGAGACACAATTAGATTCATACCTCTTTCCCTAAGAGTGTTTGCACATTGATTGATGCATAATGCCCAAATCCTTTGCAAGTACGACATTGAATCGAATCAAGATTTTTGGGTTTGAAAGTATTGTTTTCTTGATTTGATTCAAATTTTTAGGAAAGTTTGTAGAATTTCCAGAACCTGTCTCTTACACTTGAAATCTCTGTTGTTACCGAGAAGGTGTGGAATCATTTTTCCCGTTTGTTTTTCCTCGAGAAAATTATTAAACCTTCTAGTTAACAATGCAATTGAATCTTCATTTAAATCAATATTATGCAAATCTTTAATAAGATTTTCTATTGTAAAATCGATTCATTCTCATTATCACAAAAACCAACATCGGTCTCGGATGTAAAAGCAATACTTTTGCCTTTATCTTTAACTTGATGTTCTTTTTGTTGAGCCAAATTTAACTCAAAAGTTTGTAAAATCCCAATGAGTTCATCAAGTCTAAGAGTATCGGTATTTTTGGTTTCTTCAATAGTATAAATCTTAACATTAAATCTCTCGGAAGAGACCTCATTACCTTACTTACCAACCTTTCATTGCTAATAGGATCTCCAAGAGATTGAGCCTCATTAGCAATGTCACGCATTTTTGCATTGTAGGATGCAATGGTTTCATCCTCCTCCTTCAAGATTCTCAAATTTGTTGGCAAGTAATCTCGGCTTTGTTCTTCTAACTCCATGTGTTCCTTCACAATGTAATCGCAACGCATCCCAAACATCTTTTGCGAAAAACACAATTTGAAATTATTTTGAACAAAGAAAGATCCGAACACCGAAAATGGCATTTAAAGCTTTAGAATTAAAGCTAGCAATTTGAATTTCATCATTCACCATTCAATTTCGGTTTGATCACAAATGACGCGCCATCAAAGATCAATAATTCTTGGTGGTGTCCAACCGAGAGACAACTCTCCATGCTCGTTCATCAATGGACTTAATGAACGCCTCATCTTTACTTTCTAGTACGAGTAATTCGTCCCATCCAAAATCGGAGGTCGAACCATGGAATTACTCAAATCTCCATCATAAAAACACTACAAAACACAGGGATCACACTAAGTATCGTCTAGTAAAGGCTCGATACCAATTGAAAGAATTGAAGGGTCCAATTCTTCTAAAAATGCGATGTGCGGCCAAAAGTGATGCCAACACTTTGGAAAACACAAATAAAGACTTTTAACTAAATCACAATTTCACTAAGTATGAAATAAAGACAGAATGAGATATAAAACACAAGAGATTAAAATTTTTGTACAAGTATAAAATATTTGTCTGTTCATTAGAACAAAAAAATTATACAAAAGGTAATATTGTTTACAACTTACAAAATTACAAAGTAAATAAGGAAAACTAGAGAACAACTCCTTTGTGTCTCCGAAAGTAACAACACTCCTTTACAAAATATGAGAATCTATTTAGTGTACTCCAAACACTCAATATACACCGAATCTATCTCACATAAACACTCAAAACTCGAGTTCTAAAAATGATGCCAACAATATTGCCAACATTCCTGGTATCACCGAACTTCTGCATAATTTCGGTATGAAAATGCCGGAAGATGAACTCACAACTCTCTTAAAATCAGATCCGAAATTTCTTTGGTTTCGATCCTTAAATAGCCATCACTTGAATAATTTCCTGCAAAAAAATAGAAGAAAAACTACCCGCAAGATTTAAGGAAAGAAACCACCCACTACCATAAACTTCTAAGGAGTTAGTAAAGTCGAAAAACTGAATTTAAACTTCTAACATTACTCCCGTAAAAAAAAAAAAAAAAAAAAACCGACAATATTAACGACAAGAATTAATCCTCAAACCTGAAAGAAAAAAAAATTAAATATAATGTTTGATGAAATTCAAACATTAACAGTTCCATCGGTCCCTCATTTGTGGAGGGACGTCGATCAAAGGAGGGACTCGTCGGGGTTTTATCCCCAACGCATAATGTGGTGTGTGCGTAACTCAAAAAAATACCTAATTACGCTTAAACCATCAACAACTTTGAAAATACGCCTCTAACCTAGACCTGCCACGGTTCCGGAACCGAACCTTATGCTTATGGTTCCGGTTCCAAAACCGAAACCGCCGGTTCCGGTTCCAAACCGGAAGCGGTTCCTGTACGGTTCCGGTTCCGGTTTAAACCATAACCTTTTTTATAATTTTTTAGAATAAAAAGGAAAAAAGAAAAAAAGAAAAGGACTTGAACTAAATATTGATAATAATATTAAGTTTTGAGCTTAATATTAATAATAATATTAAGTTGCCTACGTATCCTCTTAGGGTATAGAGGAATCAAAGTCCACGTAGTTCGCTTACCCTTTTTTACCCTCATTACCTTTTAGGAGTGGCGTTGATCAATCACTCATATTTCCTCCGCTCGTTCCGGTTGTATTTGTCTCCGTGTCAAACTCATCGGATAGGTCGCATGTTGACTGTAATCCTTGTGTTCTCCTCTCTGCTTTAGACCAATCATCCAATAAACATTGTGATTCTAAGGAATCAGGACGCATACACGAACGTGATTCATCCAAAATATTCCCACCGGAGCTAAACGCTTGCTCTACCACAACAGTTGAAACGGGGCATGCTAAAACCTCTTTTGCGATGATTGAGAGGATTGGATACGCTTGAGTTTTTTGCGACCACCATTTCAAAATGTCAAAGTCTTCAATATCTGTTTCACTAAACTCGAAAGAAGTAGTTAAATAATTCTCAAGCTCTACATTTGAGCTTGAGGAACCCCTGGACGTTTACTCTTTTCCCTAAGTAATCGTTGTGCAACATTAAATTTATCAAACCGGATGATGTACTAGAACTAGTTGATTGTTGTGGTTCGATTTAACTAACTTCTCCCTTAAATTTTACACTATATTCTCTATAAATATCATTTATATTTTGTCTAAGTTCAAATATCATTGATACAACATTTGGTCTTAGATGTGTCTCATATGATTGCGAATACAAAACGTCATAATAAGCATTTAACATTTCTTCTAACATATCAAATTTAAATCTAGGATCTAAAACAAAAGCAAGTAAATAAAGTTCAGGAATTTCACGAAAATATTTTAACCATTTTGATTTCATAGATAAAACACATTCGGCTAAAGTTGCATCATTCATGCATTCATTAAAAGCACTAGCAATATTAATACATGTATTTAAAACTAAATTTGAAGTTGGATAATAAACCCCCGATAATAAATTTGTAGATTCGGGAAATATTCTTAACATATCACATAAGTAAGTACATTGATTCCATTGATGAGCATATAAATGAATACCATCATTTTGCAAAGTATTAAAAACTGCACATAATAAATCTTTATAATCAAATGAGGCTTGTAATAATGCATATGTTGAATTCCAACGAGTTGGTATATCACGGGGAAATCTTTTAGGATGCACATTATGTTGTTTACAAAATTTACCCCATTTTTTCATAATAGATGAATGTGACCATAAATAAGTCAATGCTTCCCTAATAGGTGCAAATTGTTCTTTTAATGATTTTAACCCATCTTGAACACATAAATTCATTACATGACATATGCATCTTATATGAAAATATCTACATCCTAAAGATGGTGCATAGCAATGTAAGATCTCCAATAGTAGCATTATTAGAACTAACATTATCAAAAGAAACAGAAAATATTCTATCCACCAAATTATATTCTTGCAAAATTAAAGAAAGCATCCTAAATATATTATCGACCGTGTGACGATCATCAAAAAGACAATAGCAAGTAATCGTTTTTGAATATTCCATGAACTATCTATCCAATGACATGTAACACCAATGTAACTATGAGTTTGCCAATGATCACTCCAAATATCAAAGACAAATAGAAACTTTTTGAAGTAAATCTCCAAATTCCCTAATTAAATTTCTTTTAGTATTATTGACTAAATTCTTAAGTTCACGCTAAGTGATGATCGAGGAACATGTCTACCAAATGAGATTTAATGATGTTTGAACAAGTTCTTCTAAAGTAGTTTTCTCACCAAAACTAAATGATAAATGCTCCATAGCTACAAATTTAGCTAAATTTGCTCTCCATCGTTTATCTTCGTATTTAAATAAACTAGGTTGGTTGGGCATACCTGGTTGCACGATGAGACATACCCTTGCATTTGAGTTTGATTAGGAGATATTCTATACTCTACTCAATGCTTTTTTCAACATGTTTCTTCAATGTTCCATATCCACCACCTTGTTGAAATTTATAAGATTTCTACAATCATTAAATAAAAGAGTATTAGTTATTTTTATTTTCTTTTTTTATAATTAGTATTTATTAATATGTTTTTCTTTATTTTCGGTTTTTTAGTTCTTGTTTTTAAATCTTTTTCTATTTTCGTTTTTTTTTTTTCTCGTTTTTTTAGTTTCGTTCTTAAATCTTTTTCCATTTTCGTTTTTTATTTTCATTTTTAAAATCATTTTTCTTTCTTTTAAAAAATTTAAAATCTTTTTATACTTTTTTCGTTTCGATTTTTTTAATATCTACTTTTTATTTTCTTTTCTTTTTTTATAACTGCTTTTTTTATTAACAGTTTTATAAATCAGTTTTTTTCTTTATTTATGTTTTGTTAGTTATTGTATTTAAATCTGTTTCTAATTTCATTTTTATTTTCTATTTTTAAATCGATTTTCTATTTTTATTTTTATTTTCTGTTTTTAAATTCATTTTTTCGTTTCGTTTTTAAAATCATTTTGTACTTTCTTTTTAAATTGTTTTTAAAAATATTTTTATACTTTTTTTCTGCTTTTTAATTACCTCACAAAATTTAACAAAGAATAAAATCTAACATTTTTTCATAATAACGAAAATAAAAAAATAAAACATTTGAAATTACCTCACAAAATTTGCATTGGGCTCGTTGTTCACCGGATTGAAGCTTTACTTTGTCGAAAAATTTTACGAACATATCCGAGCGATTCTTTCTCATTTCGGGATTAGAAGACCCATGCGAATGAGTTTGACTACTATCTTGGGTGTTGAACATTTCGTTAAGCTCTTGCTCCTCAACCTCGTCATCGCTTAAATTTAAATTGATATGTGATTCATTTTGCGAAAAAACGACTTTTTTCTTTCCACGGCCTGATGAACTTCCACTAGCCATTTTAGTATAATATAAAATGTAACAAAAGAAGTGAAATTGTGAAGAGTGTTTTTTTTAAGAATGAAAGTATTGAAAGTTTTAAGCAGAAAGACGAAAGTTGAAGTGTTGAATTTGAATTATTCGGATATTGATAATTTGAAAGTTGGAATTTGGAAGACTGACAAAAGTAGTGATAAATTTTTGCAATTGTTGATGTGTAGTTGTGTCTTTGTAAAAATCGAATTAGATTGTTGATATATATAGGCTAATAGCTATTAATAAAATTTTATTAATTAATAAATAAAATAATAATTTAAATTTTAAAATAAAAAACACACAACAATAATGGTGCAAATTGATTTGCACGGCACCTAAGCCTAAAGGCTAAATGCCAACCCAAGTGTCCCCAATGGCCCCAACTTCACATTTCCCAAACAATATTATAATTTTAAATTCAAATTAAATTATTAAAATATTATATATTGTAATAAAAGAGATCTTGTGATGTGTGTTGTCTCCTCGACGCTCAATAGTCGACACCTTTTATTTTCCCCCGAACTCGTCCAAATGTGTTACGACCATTACGAGGTGCTTGATGCTTTCTCCGTTGGGTTTTGTATTGAACGGTCACTTGATCCTGACCGTTGATTTTAAACGGTCAGTTGATCGTGGCCATTAAATAAAAAAAATCAGACTACCGGTTCCAAACCGGCGGTTCCACGGTTTTTGAAATCGTGGAACCGTAACCGGAACCATATATACGGTTCCGGTTTTGGAACCGGATTATGGTCAACGGTTCCGGGAACTGTTGACCACGGTTTCGGTTCCGGTTTAGAACCCGCTTGTTCCGTTTGGCCAGGTCTACTCTAACCCTTTTTTCTACATAATATAATCGATCTAATCATATTTTCTCAGAAAATGTCGCCAGCCCAAAATATTTCGCTCTACGTATAATATCACTGAAACTCAATGGATTTAATAATACAACCAATAATCGATAAAATACAACAAGAATTATTAAATATTTTTTGGATAATCCTAGGAGAAAGATTTTGCAACAAAAAAGTATAACTTTAGTTAATGGAAATACCCCGGAATTGACAAAAAATTTGAACTAGATTTGGTTAGGAGTCGGCCCAATAAGGAGACCCCCTCCAAAAAAGGCGTATGCCGCTTAAATGCGGCGAGCACACGGTATTCTTTAGTAAAAGGCGAAAGGATAGTTCGCTATGTGCTCACCGCGCGGCTGCGTACTTTATCCAGTTGCTGGGCCGCTCCTTTTATATCGGTCTCGTCCTCTCCAGCTTACCTGTGCAACCGATGTGGGACAACTAACAATAAGACAAAAAGCTAGTTTTAATACTCTGTGCGAGTATTAATAAAACCTTCCTCCTTTCGTCACTAATTCCATATAAAACCCCGAATTTTTCAATTAGTGTCGATTATCAATCTCGCTCTCATTTTCATCACTATCGTTGATCGTTTCAAACGAACTCTAAATATTCCAACCAGTGTGGGTTCTTTTGGAAATTATTGACAAGTTGTGGGGCTCATCTAGTAGTTTTCGACTTACTTATTTCGTAGCTTGATGTCTTCTTACTAGAAGAAGGAAAATGGATCTTATATGATTTGAAAGCGTAACCAAAGAAAGTTGATGTATGATCCTCACAATTTCATCATCGGATGAGCAACAATAAAATTGTCGAATTATCAAAAAAATTACGAGCAAACATCACAAAAGGGGGAATGAACCGAATTCAACCAAACATGATATAGTTCAAACTTGTTAATTTTTTTTTATCTAGTTTCAAAAATTGCGTTTGGATTTAATTTGATTATTAATTGAATTGAGATTAAACGAGTTTTAATCACGCAAAACTCCAATTGAGCTCGAGTGGTTTGATATCTTTACACACATTTTCTAATTTTTTTTTAAACTAATCAAGTCAAGTTTCACACCTTATCAAACAAGAAATTACCTTCAGGCTTGTTCGATTATGTTAACGAGCACAAATATTACCAGTAGTTGTTTGGTATCAAGTAGTTTGGTCTTTTTCAACCCTTTAGGGCCACAAGGGGTTTTGGTTGCAAAATTGTTGAAGATTTATATTAGGTATAATTACAAAAACACTCCTAAGGTTTGGGTTAATTACAAACAAAACCAGACATATTTTAAATTACAAAAAAACCCCTTCAGGTTTCCTTTTGTCTTGATTTTAAGGGGAAAAGTGTAATATTCTTGTAAATGTCGGGATTTTTTTGAAATATTTTCAAAAATCACCGGAAAAATATAAGACGAAATCAAACCTCAAGGAGTTTTTGCAATTTTCAAAGAACTCTCGAGTTTTTTTTTGCAAACACTCCCAAATATAGGTCTATGTTAATATAAAGAGATAATTACAAAAACACCCTAAGGTTTGGGCTAATTACACAAACACAAGTGATTCTCAGTTTTTAGGTCGAAAAATAATTGTTTTTCCACCTAGAAGCTAAGAACCACTATTTTCTTTAGAGTTTGCAAACACTCCCTTTGTCTTCTTCTCTGGGTGAAGGGATAGAGTGGACTGGCTTTAAAGGGTATGAACATAATTTCTTCGAAACAATTTAAAAGTGTGAAGAAATTCATAACGAAATGTAGAGCTTGCCCTCTTGATCTGGAGTCGAACTAGTCGTAAATTCCATGGAATAACAACATAAAAGTTCAGAAATAACAACAATTTCTGAAACTAAAAACTCAAATTTGTTGAAATTTGAGGAGCACCAACAATCAGCTAGATGTCCACGGTCAGTTTCGTGTCCAAATGAGAGAACTCCTGGAAGAAGGCCTTGAAGTGCTCGTAAGAATGCTTCACATCATCGACCGCACACATTTCTCTGATGCTATGCATCGACAATTGTGGGGCCCCAACATCAACCGTGCGAATGCCCACACCGCTCGCCAAAATGGGACCGATTGTTGAACCACACGCCATGTCATTGCGAACCACGAAATCCTAGATTGCAATGTTTGATAAAAAGAATCACAAATGGATCGAGGATGAAATACATAAAGGACTCTGAATGTACTGTATGTAAAGATATATTTCCTACTAAACATGAAGGGTAAATTACAATAACTACCCCTGTGGTTTAGCCTTATTACAAAACAAGGGATAGTTACATAAACACCCCAGAGGTTCGAGCTAATTACAAAAAAACCCAGTGATTTTTGGAAATTGCAAAAACCCGTTGAGGTTGGATTCCTCCATTAAGCATAAAACATTTCAAAACCACCCCTGCTATTTGTGGTAATATTACAGATACCCCCTTAAATTTAAGACAAAAATAAAATTTGAGGGGGCAATTTTGTAATTTTGAAACATGTCTGGATTTTTTTTTGTAATTAGCCCAAACCTTGGAGGTGTTTTTGTAATTATCCCTACAAAAAAATAATCCAGCTTTCTTTTTTTTTTTTTTTCTCAAAATTACAAATACCCCTTGAGGTATTACAAACAATCCTAACAAGTACCCCCTCTTGAGGGTGCAATTTGTAAAATAGTAACAAATATCAAGGCGATATTTGTGATTTCTAAAGATATACATATTTTTTTTTTTTTTGTATTAGATTGAACCTCGACGATATATTTTGTAATTAACCAAAATATTAATTTACTCATAACTGTTCAAAAGTAGTTAAGTCTCCAACCTGTACAGGAAGTTTGTGTTTTGCTGCAATCTCTCTGAATAAGAAGGAAGTTACGGCATTGGTTGCGTATCTTTGATTTGCGTTGTGCTTAATGACTAGTCCACCGTGCATTTTTGGCTGATGGTTTTCTTCGTGTTTGTCCTAGAAAAGGAAACATATTTCCAAATACTAGATAACAATCATGCGCAATCTTGAAATAGAGCGGAGATAAAAATATATACCATATAATTCGGATGCAACGCATGAGCCATGTCAGCTGATACCAGATAACTCCTCTGAATTGCTTTTGGTAGCAGCTTTGGAAGAATCGAATTCAAAAATTGCAATCAGCTAATATAACAAATATGTGCAAACATTATAAAAGAATGTATTCGCCAATGCCATTGGGAAATGTCGAGAGAATAAAAATGTGTTTGCATGCTTCGTTGAGAAAACAATGTAATGTATCTTGGAGATGTTCATAACTGCAAGTGTCTTGTTAATGTTTGTTTTGTTGTAGTCAGTAGGTAGCATTTTCACTGAAAATATCTTGTCAATATTGTTTTGTTGTAATTAAAGGGAGCGTAGAAGGGTAGACAATAATTTAACTATTGTAACAAATAAATGCTATTTTTTGGAACGAAAATACCATCGCGGAAATATAAGAGGCGAAGTGGCAAACACATTTTCGTCGGGGAAGAGGAAAATGCAAGAATAATGAAACCAAAACATAGCCAAGATATTTCACATCCAAGCATAGGGAACTCCAGTAAGGTGCAATCAAACCAAAGCCATAAAAAAATAGACGACGACATATTTCTACCTTTGTATCTGAGCTGAAGGAATTAGTGATTCGTGATAAAGCGTCCAACATAACAGGCGATCCAGCTCCTTGCGCTGAATCAGATCCAACCTCCTCATGATCAAACAACGCCACCATTCTTATGCCACTCTCGTCCTGGAGACTGCTTTCGGAGGAAGTTGAATCTATCAGTGCCTGAAATGAAAGATCACCGTCAAATCTAAATGTATAGCAATTTAGTGAAAGTGACACAGTTTCACGTATGCATAGAAGCTAGAACGACGACACTAATGATGCAATAACTATTGGCAATATAGTGAATCAGCCACCAATAGCATATATCAACAAGTTTATCATATACATAGAGGTGTCAAACGAGCCGGGCCGGGTCAAACGAGCCGGGCGGGCCAAACAGTGACCGGACCATTATTTTTGTAGCCCCAAGCCCATGAAAATACAAAGGAAAAGTCGGGCCGACCGGTTTTTCGGGCCTAACGGGTCAGGCAAAACAACCAGGCCATTTCGGACCTAGAAAACATAGCCCCGTCCGGCCCTCTTATCGGGCCGGGCCGAAATTGACAGCTACGATATAACATGCATACTTTACATGCGTTTGAGTAACAGAGAGAGAATAACTTCCTATCAGTCTCATACTAGTTTGATTAATCAATTTGATATTTCCTTTCAATTACCACCTAATTTTTAAGGGGAAAAAGATAGAAAACAACAAAAGAAAGAAAAAGATGCTGATTTTGCACATTTGCTACAGAAAGGTCCGTGCCTTTATCCAAAAGGATAAAACATCACATGCTACCAGTAAAATGCAGGGAGACGAATGAACAGACCAACATACTGAAAAGAAACGCCAACATCTTTGATTACATTGCGCCATAAATTATTTGACATGGTGCTAGGATAGACTAAGTTTCAGTAATGTATTTACCGGATAGTTATTGAATGTGAATGGAAATTCAAGATTTTTAACATGACTATCTAAGCACGAAGAGATACGCGTGCAGGGGCGGAGCTAGACATATAATTTTGGGGGCTAAATCAATAAAAACAAATATTTGAATACTAAAAATTAATATTTTAAAATAAAATATACATAGATTAATTGATATTTTCAATTTTTTTTTTTTGGGGGGGGGCATTGTTCCACTAGGAACGGCCCTCTCGCGAGTATAGTACAGATCGACTCCAATTTTACATACAACAACAACAAACTAAGCGCTTAATCCCACTCGTGGGGTCGGCTATACGGATCATATCACGCCATCGTTTACGGTCATAAGCCATATTTTCGTTTATTTCTAGGTATAACATGTCATCGTTTACGTGGGGTCACTCGACCCCAATTTTACATAAGACCATATATTAGTATAGAGTCGATGTCCCATAATTAAAAGTATCCATACTCAAACTTATCACAAGCCCTTGTCGTTTATTGAACCACGTATTTATATGTATGATATGTGCTTGACAACAAATCCTTCCAAAGATGTTTGCTTCTCGAAAGGAATTATTAGGCCTTGTTTGTTTATGTTTCCAAGGCCTCATTTCCAATTTCCAACTATTCATAAAAATGGAATCATGTTTGTTTCTAAAATTTCCAATGGAAATCATCATTTCCACTTTCCACTTTTCACACAAAACATCATCTCAAACCTACAATTTCAATTCTCAACCCTATACATCACCCTACACCACTTATCAATCACTATTCTTATTTTTTTAATTCAATTATATGTGGGACCCTCCATTACCAACTTTATCTACTTAAAATACTACTATATATATCTAATGGGACCCACTAGCCTACAATCTTACAAATATAATATTATATATTCAATTAAAATATTCAACCACTATCAACTTTTCAAATTATTATATACATAAAATATTATTTCAAAACTACTTAACCAAACATAATCTCATTTCCAAACCTACATAAAACTCATTCTCATTCACTCATCCAAACATAATTCCAGTTTTCACGAAAACCAATAAATTCTCAAAAATTCATTTTCCAACACTAGAAACTAGAAATAGCCCATGGAAACATAACCATACAAGGCCTTAGTTTCTAGGGTCATAAACAACTAATTTTGAGAAAAACGATGCACAAGACACACACCTTTAAAGAGCAAAAAGACATGCAGAGGTTATCCAATCTTCCGGAGAAAATAAATTCCTTCAAGGCGCCAGCAATGACACTTTTTTGAGTATCACATGCTTGCAATTCAAAATCACATATCTCATCTGGTTCACACCCAAGCTGAGTAGCAATGAGCTGAAATGAGGAGAAAATAAAAAACAATATATGATTAGAGCATAATCATGATGTGTACAACGTACAACAAAGAGAATTTGCAAACTCTAAAGTAAAACTTTATAGATGAAGAGTCCGAAAAGAGTTTTTTAAAAGAACACGAACAAGAACAAGAAAGAAAGACAAGCTGCTCAGAAAATAATTTACCTGCAAAAGAAGGGGATGGTGCTTTTGGTTTGTATTTGTCTTTCCATCAGGCTGCTTCACATCACTTGATCCACTTTCGACAGAACCATTGTCAGCAGCTGGTTTATTCAGCTCAGCCTGCACGAGAGATGCAAAGCTATATAATGAATATAAGAAGGAAAAATACGATCATTTACCAGTATAAAGCCCTTATGCTTCAGCCATCTGCCATATACTAAAAAATGATAAATAAATATAACACTACTGAATTCTAAAGGCAATATTACAAGATGTTTCGATGCAGAAACGGAATGAACCTGTCCTCCCACTCAAGTAGGCATCCCTATCTCACCCTGGATCAAGTTACACACTATGTAATTCTGTAGGTGGATAAATTTTGTCATTGGGCAGTTAACCCGCCCCGAATTCACATTGGCTGCTTCGCCGTGTAATTTCATTGGGTAGTTATCTCATACAAGCAGGAAAGGCCATCCCTGTATGTCTATTCAGCTAATTTTTACCAGCCAGGAACCTTCTTAAAAGTAAATAATTTTGTTTATGGAAAGAGGAGCGCCGTCATCTACGATGTGAGCAAAACTGAAATGCTATTGTCAAGTATGCATTCCTTAATCCAAAAAAAAGGACAAAAACATAAAATCCTCTCTTCAACAAAAGCACTATTTTACAAGCCATGAACTTATGGATTATCTAGTTAATTCAACCTTTCAGGACTCTAGCGCAGGGAGCATGAGTAAAATTTAGGAACTATGTATGTTCCTTGAGCCAATTCACCGGGAAGCGTTAAATGCATGGCACTCTCCTCACTGAAACTTGTTTCAAGAGGAAAATACAGGTTTCTGCATTATGACTCTCACCTATTTGCGAGGAAATGCTACTTCACCTTTGATCTATTAAATATGTCAGACTAGACCAAAGTGATTGTCATTGAACAAGGAAATCTTCATATGAATTATTTAGGAACAATTCTACAAAATACGATATAAATATTCGCATACAAGTACTCGAAATATAGCATTAACGGCAACTGAATTACATCTTAAATATATGGGAAATAGCATGCCAAATCAATTCATTGAAGGTGTACAGCTACTTCTAAAGTCACAAACAATCTTCAGAAAGAGTGTTAAACCGATTAGTGGTCATACATCTAAAGATGCATTTCGGTTAACCTCTAGTGCCATATGACCACCATTACCCACTATCCTTTTCAGCTAAAACAAGAAAGGTTCAAAGAACAGATATTTGCCGAACAGAGAGATGAGTGACTACCTATCTATCTGGGGTAATTTGAAAAAGATAAAAGAAAAAGAATAACTTATCCAATAATTGAAATTTTTGCCCCAAACAAACGGAATTACCTTGACCGATGTAGCCAACACAGGAGCAAGGTGACTCGTTTGTTAACCTTGAAGCCATCATTTACCTCCCTATCCAGCAAAGGCAACACATATTATAATTAATAAAAATAAGGAATAATTACAGAAGAACCCACGAGGTTTGGGCTAATTATAAAAAATCCATAGGTTTTTGAAAATTCGCAAAAATCCCCTAGAGGTTTGATTCCGTCTTACATTTTCCCCTAATAAGCAAACAAACATTTCAAAAACCCTCATGATATTTATAGAAATATTACAGTCACCATCTTAAATTTATGACAGAGTCAAACCTGAGTTCTTTTTTTTTTTTTTTTTTAACTTTGGAACACATTTGGATTTTTTTGTAATTAGCCCAAACCTCAATGGCCTTTTTGTAATTATCCCTAAAAATAACTACACACAGATCAAACAAGGGATGTAAAATTTCCAACAGAGGCACCTGTCTAAGTGGATAGCCAGAGTAGGGATACGCATAATGGGTTCCTCAATTCTGACAAGCCGGTGAGAGTAGGACTCAGAACCATCTTTATGCTCTCTAACTATTACTCTTCCAGCAATTGCCAAGTCACGATCAAACCATGTATGCCACAGCCCACCTCCATAAGGCTGAACACCAACTTCCAGATACGCACCTTTTGAAACCTGAAATGAACATCATCAGGATTTTCTTCTGAATTATTATCGTCTTTGCAAATGCAAACTATAAGATACAAGTAATTACCTTTGTAACGGGCTTCAACTTTACGCAGGGACTGTCAGTATGAGCACCGATTACGTAAAACCCATTTCCAGCAATATATCTACGCCAGATAATCAATCACATCAGTCACTCAATTCATATTATAACTATTTAGTACTTAACAGCCTTTGAAATTCTTGATCTCATTTTTAAACTACACCACACACTAAAAACTTTACGGTGTCCCAGATTAAAAATACTGAACTCAGACAACATTCCTCTTAAAGGCATCATTTTCATTTTTCTCTCCATCAATTATGCACGGCATTTTCTCCATTGTGAGCACATAATTATTCAGACTTCTATCCTCTTAGAATTTCCTTTTTCAGTTCATTTACTAACAACAAGGGGCAATTAATATAATAATGGCGAAATGGAATGGTAAAGAGAAAGAATAAACATGGAGCTACAAGAATACATACTTTTTACCAATAGCAAAAGCAACAATAGTAGAGTGATTCCTGGTGAAGAAATATTTCTTGCCAGCTTCTAATTTCCAGTCATCCCTCTCTGACACTTGCTCATACCCAACACTTCTCAGTCGCTTCTTCGCCTCATCTAATCAACAGAATCAATTCCCACAAATTATATTTCAGTTACATCAATATATAACAAATAAAGATTAACCCACAACCAAAACAATCACAAACTTTTCGTTTTTCTATAAGGAGAACAAAAAAAATGCTATTTTCCACAATAAAATCTCAAGACGTTATGCAAATTTCATTTTTCATTTTTCTGGACAAAAACACAATTATTAATAACTGAAAGACACTGCAAATCAAGAATATTTACAAATCCAGGAGACCGTAAAAGCAATTTAAGTAAGCCACTGAACTCAGGGGAAAAAAAAAAAGGAAAAAATTTATTACCCACTGCATGAAAAGCTGTTGGGGAGGCATTCAAGAACTCCACAAGATCAATCGCAACTGGGTTTTCCATTAATCTGATTTTTTTCCTTTTCACAGTCTGCACAGCGAAAAAAATTCCCTACTTTTTTACTGGGGCGTTTTGCCTAAGCAAAAGAGCAAATGAGCAATGACCATAATACATTTATATATAATCGTATAAAATAACAATTTTATTGATATTCCCAAGGTACCAAATTAAAATGACCAAATTGCCAAATCAGGACAATGAACCATAATTTCAAAAATATGATTTTGAAGGAAATTTAGGAGAGTTGGATAGTTTTTATTTTGAAAACTCATATCAGATTTTATATTATTTTTAAATAATAGTATTTATTTGATTTTTTTAAATATCCATTTTATTTCCTCTTATCACATAGAAAATAATGTCTCAAGCCTATAATTTCATTCTTTGATATCATATGTAATTCCAATATATCATTTATTAATTCCTATTCTCGTCATTTAATTTAAGTTATACTAATGGGATCAACCATATCAATTTAATACAATTGACAACCTACAAACATAAAATATCATATATTAAAATTGAATATTAAAAATGACCTCCTAAATTAGCAACATCACAAAGCACAAATTTCTAGTACCATTAATCACTTAAAACACAATTTGGTTTTAATCACATGATTTAATGGTCAATTTTTATTCGAAATTGCTCAACCAAATATACTCTCATTTTCAAACAAATATAAGTTTTTATTTCCATTTATTTATCCAAACACAATTTACTACTCACACGAAACCAAAGTATACAAATTTGAGAAAAATATTACTTATTTCTTAAAATCTTGTCATTTTGTAACTTTTTAAACGTGTACTTTTCATATTAAAGGTGATAATTTATGGAAAAAATTTAATATTTTATAATTATCATCACACCTCTATTATCTCAATATTTATCAATATGCCACTGCCCTTTTTATATATGCAAAATTTATATCCTTCTAATTTTTTATAAAAATGTCAACTCTAATATTTTTAAAGATGCCCTGGGTTGGTCTTGGGTATGGCTCCGTTTCACAAAATGAGTCTGCCAACTAATTTTAATATGGGTGGCGCTATTAACACCTCTTTTTTTTTATGAAAGACACCCACCTTCTAAGACACTACCCCATTTTTTTTTTTTTTGAGGAAAATATGGTACAATTGTTAAATATACCCCCATTTTTTTTTTTCAATTTTACCCTTTCATAAAAAAACCCTAGGTGGCACGATGGCAAAATGACATGATGGCAAAAAAAATGGCAAGATGGCAAAAACATGGCACGATGGGTGTGGCACAATGACACAATGATTTTTTTGTTATAGCGGCGATTGTGCTAAGTATCGCATCATTTCTCGCTTTGTGCGACAATATTTTTCAACCTTTGAAAATTTGAGAAATAACTATTTTTATGCTATAAACTAAGAATATACATTCATTATTTAGGAATATGAATACTTTATTGTTCGAATCTTCAACAATTTGGGGGTTTGTATAAAAAAAAAATCAACTTTCTTCAAGAAGAAGAAGAATGTGTGATGTGAGTGTATTAACTTATTTAAGTAAGGGTAATATAATCTTTTAAGTGAATGACGTTTTTGCGATTATATGGAGGTGAATGTCTTTCATCAAATTTGGGGCGTCAATAGCGCCACCCAATAGCCCTATTAATATTTAATTATCCCCATTGTCATTTAGACCAATATTTAATTTTTGCCTAATTTCTTTCCTTTTATTGGTCAGACTCTTTTTGCCTAAATTACAATTTGGCCCACCACCAAACAACGACTTTGGGAGCTGAAAAATTCTCTCTGGTTTCACAAGCAACATAGTTCAGAAAATCCCCTCAAAAAAAAAAAAAAAAACATAGTTCAGAAAAATCTCCGGTAAAGGTACGACCTTTGCACACAAATATACACGCACATACATGTTTTTGTGCGTGAAAATTGTTAATTATATGTTTTTTTTTTCCTTCCAATTATCATGAGGATCTTTATTTATCAGGGTTTTGATATTTTTGTATTTCTTTGTCCAAATCTTGGAAGTTTATGAACGCTGTTTAGGAAAATTCACGGTATATGTGGCCCATTGAAATTGTTCTGGATGTGATTTTTATCATGGGTTTGTTTAAGCAAATGAATTAAAGGCTTGAAAGATTGTTCTCAGGGAAATGAATTCAAGGTTGAAATAGACGAGATATTGAAAATGATTGTAAATTTTTCTTTTGCTTGATTTGATTACGCAGTAATTGACTCTGGATAATTGAATGGATAACTCTTCTGGATTTCCTAGTTCTTTGGACGTTAATTGTGGTTTTTATTTTGGGATTACTTTTGAAATGTGATTATTTGTGCAAGAATAATTGGTTCATGAGTTAGTTTCTGACTTCATGACTAGGAATCTAGGGTTTTGTTTGGCTTGTCCAGGCGATTTTATCTGTTCTTATAAATATAGATGAGGGATAATTACAAAAACTGCTCCTGAGGTTTAGCTTAATTACGAAAAAAACTCAATACCCCTTGAGGTTTGTATTTACCTAACAAGTACCCCTATTGAGGTCGCACTTTGTAAAAGAGAAACAAATGTTAAAGGGATTTTGTAATTTATTCTCTTGTAATTAGGCAAACCTCACTGGTAGTTTTTGTTTATTAACCCTGTAGATTATTGAGATTGGACAGGAAACTGACTGTGGTTAATTGGTCGTGAATTCGTGCGACATTTTTGTATACTGATGTTGATAAATTGCAGACTATTGACATTAGTTATTTAGATGTATTTTTTTCTCATGTCAATTCTTTTTTTTTTTTTTTTTTTCAAACATCCCAATGTGGGATGGGGGATTAAGGTCACTTCCCCAACCTATTTATTAAAGAAAGAATATTACAAATTTACAGATTACAAATGCATCAGCTAAAATTTCTAAAAGAGGGGAGATCAAGTTGATCAACTCTTATGAAGCCTTGTACAGACCGGGGGATAGATGTAGGGGTAAATTCAGTCAAACTATTCAAACTCCTACCTAGAGAAGCAAGGTGATCAGCCACCTTGTTCCCTTCCCTGTATATATAAGTAATATGAAAAGATCTAGTACTAAGCCTATTTTTAATACTAACTAATTTATCCTTTACAGTCCAATGCCCAGGGAGGGACTTATTTAGAGTATTACAAAGTATTATAGAATGTGTCTCAATCCAAAGATGTTGTATTTGCCATCCTGAAATGAGTCTGAGAGCTGTCTCCAAAGCTGTAAATTCAGCAACCAGAGGGCTGCCCTCTTGTGTAAGATCGGCAGCAAATGCCCAGATAGCTTGACCATGTTGATCTCTTAGTATGCCTCCAATCCCAGATGTATGATTCTCGACACTTCCATCAAAATTGAGCTTCCAGCAGTTAGTGGGGGCTTTTTCCATAGCACAGGTAAAATCTGGTATCTAAGTGGATCTTTAAAATGAATTCCAGCTGTGTGAGCTAAGTCCATGAATCCCTTCCAAATTTTAACCTGAAACTTGTGAGCTTTTGCAAGGGTGTCAATATATGTTTGCACATTTAGAATAACCCTGTAATGATGAAACTTGGCATTTTCATGTTTGCAACTGTTTCTTTCTTTCCATATGAACCAAAATATCAAACAAGGAACAATAGTAGTGATGTGTGTGCTGTGAGCAAAAGGGGTGGAATTAAACCAACTAGACAAAAAAGTGTTTATGTGCTCAGTGTGTGGGTGTGAGAACCTCAACCATTGAGAAAAGTGGCTCCAAACTTTCTTGACCTGATTATTAGAAAGAAAAAGATGATGGAGAGATTCAATAGT
This sequence comes from Rehmannia glutinosa, assembly GCA_016081115.2. NCBI lineage: Eukaryota > Viridiplantae > Streptophyta > Magnoliopsida > Lamiales > Orobanchaceae > Rehmannia > Rehmannia glutinosa. The sequence continues at coordinate 81,479,994 of CM071930.1, read as the reverse complement.
AGGAGAACAAGTATGCTGAGGATGTGTAATACCTGGACAGCATTGACATTTTGAGGCTAGGGATATACCTCTGGTTTGGAGCTTGCAATCAACTGGCAATCTGTTGTGGACTAACCTCCACATGAATATGGATATGGTAGGAGTGAGAAAATTGTTCCAAAGGAGGTGAAAAGGGAAATTTGGTTGAGTAGGGGAATTAATGGATGACAGATAAGCAGAGGCCAGAGAGAAAGAGCCATTGGCTGTTTTGGTCCATTTCATGGAATCAGAAGCACTAGCATCAATAGGGATTTGAGATAGTTTGTAAGCCCATTCAGATCCAAACACTTTGTTAAGGAGATCAAAATTCCAATGATTGTTAATCCATAAAAAGTTCACAGGCACATTATCAAGACCATCAAAAGCACTTTGTAAATTACCATACAAAGGAGTAGAGTCAAACCAAATGTCATGCCAAAAACTGATATCACCCTTACCAAGAGACCAAATAATATGTGGATGAATGATGTCCCTAATTTTACATAACCTCTTCCAAACTAAGCTATCACCAGGGGAAGGGGAAATAGTAGAACAGGGGCACCACCCACATATTTTTTCAACATGAACTTAGCCCATAAAGTTCTGATGCCAATTCTGATGCAATTATCTTGGATATTCAGTAAATACAAGTGAAGATTGGTTACAGCCGAATACAGCTTTTCCAATCTATATATTGGCATTTCTTCTGGCATCTGACGAACTTGTTAAAGTTCACATGGTGTTAGCTTTGTCAAATTTGTTCTTGAAGTATCTTAGAAGCCAAAGTATATGCATGTTATCTGTTGTTATCTCTATTTCATTTCAGTAATATATAATCTGTCATTTATGTACCACTTGGTTTCATTTTCGAAGGGCATCTTTCTATTTTTTATTAGGGATCATTAAAAAAACTACCCTTGAGGTTTGGGGTAATTACCAAATAACCCAGAGAAGTTTCAAACTTACAAAAACCACCCCTTAGGTTTGATTCTGCCTTAATTCTATGGGGTTAACTGTAATATTTCTATAAATGTGAATGGGACTATCGAATTTTTTTTTCTTCCGGAGGAGGAAAATGTAAGACGTAATCAAACCTTAAGTTTTTTTTTTTTTTTTTTTTTGTAATTTTGAAACTTCTTTGGGGTTTTTTGTAATTACCCTAAACCTCAGGAGTAGTCTTGTAATTATTCTTTTTTTTATTATTTGAACTTCTGAAATACATTCGTTTTACCCATTCTCACTAGTAATACAACTTATTTTCGATTTTAAATATATATTCTGGCTTATTAACATATCACTTCCTTTCACGCACCTACGAAACTCATTTTCAGTTCTTTTGATATTCTTGCTTCAATTTAATTTATCTATGTACTCAGGCTGTCTTATAAATTATGCAGGTTTGTTTGCTGACTCATCTATGGCTTCCTTCAAAGCATTTTTGAACAGTCCGGTTGGTCCCAAAACAACTCATTTTTGGGGTCCTGTAGCTAACTGGGGATTTGTCATTGCTGTATGCCTCTCAACCTAAGCTAACAAATTTAGAATTAAGTGGTGAAGTTTTGTCTAAGTTATTTGTTTACTGGTTTCGTAGGGACTGGTAGACATGAAGAAACCTCCAGAAATGATATCTGGCAACATGACTGCAGGTTTAAAATCGAAATTAGGAACTGATTATTTCTTTTAATTTAGATTCTACCTTACAATTATTTTTTAATAAATACAGCAATGTGCGTATATTCTGGGTTATTCATGAGGTTTTGCGTGGATGGTTCAGCCTCGCAACTATCTGCTACTCGCATGTCATGCTTCAAATGAGACGGTGCAACTCTATCAATTCTCCCGCTGGGCCAAGGGTCAAGGGTGAGTTCTACAAGCTATGATTTAAGACCTCCGAATTTCGTTTACTTATAAACAATTTGGCTAATGCACCATCCGGGAATGGGATTCCTGCTGCCCTCGTTATTTTTGGTATATTTTCTATTGGGTTTGTTTGATCTTACAATCAAGATTAACTTGATAACTAGTGGTGCTCATTAGGTCAAACCGAACCAAACTGAAATTTTGGTCGACCAAAATACTAAACCCAAACGGTCGCGGTCAGATTTTTTTTTCTCCGATTTTTCGGTCGACTGATTTTTGGTGAAGAAATTATAATAAACTTTTTTGTTGCACTTCAGTCCACTGATTCATAAAAACCAAACCCAACAAAGTAGAGTACAAAGACGGAAGAAACATTTCGGTAAAATAGAAAACATTATTAGGAATAGAAAAAGAAAAAAAAAAGAGTTCAATTTTTGGTTCTAATTGGGTTTGATCGGTCAACCGAAGGTGGAGGGAAAAACAATATATCTATCGAACTTCTCTCTCTCTCTCTCTCTCTCTCTCTCCTCCCTCCCTCCCTCCCTCCCTCCTCTGATGTAGCTAGTTTTTTTTTTTTTTTGAGGAAACTCTGATGTAGCTAGTTTAATACAGGACATTTTGAAACAATAAAAGACCGGTAAAATGAGGAAGAATTAAATTCCGTCCTCTTGTTTTCAACATGTTTTGGATGGGGCTTTCTTCATATAATAGAGAAAACCTTAGCACGTCATTGAAATTTTCATGGTAATGTAGATATGCTCGTGAGACGTTGATACAGTTAACAAATTAAGAAAAGCCAGCAAATTTTAGTTTCTGTTCTTCTGGTTTTATCGTGGTAAAAAGAAGGCTGACTGTGTTGAGACGTTCTCGTTGTTTACATATCCACAGAAGCAAGAATATTCTAGCACTATTACAGGACTCTAATATATGCAAAGTTGACTTGTTCGTTTCCGTAACGTCCTCCTAAAGGCTAAAATGCGCTTCTTTCCCTTGCCTAAGATCTAATCTGTGCGTATTTTCCTAGGTACTTGGGAGATAAGAAAGAAGAGGCCGCGTCTCAGTGAACTGGTGCTGCTTTTCTGTTTATTTCTTACTTGATCCGTGTCTCCACTCGCCAACCGACCCATCAACGGAGAAAGGAAAAACCGTTGTGATCATCTTAATTCCTCAGTTTTTTTTTTTTACATCTTTGTATTTGATGTATCGTAAAAAGTCCAAAGACAGCTTAATTTGGTTAGACCATGTTTATTATTGTTTTCAAGTGCACTGATTGTGCTACTGTCTGTTATCAGGACATAATAAAAAAAAGTGTGATTTGAAAAGATTTGGCCATCAAAAACTTGTTGTATGTGCTTTTGGTAAGTAGCCTGCAGAAACCTAATGGGATAACAGTCTACGAAAGCAAACCGCCCAAGCACATACAAATTTGTTGATAAGGGCCGAAAATTATTTAAACTACTCAATACTCGACTTGGGATTGGTTATTAAAAGTTCGTTTACGCTCAGTTTATTAATACAACAAACTACGCTTGAACATATTTTCTCGTTTGATAAAGGTAACAAACTAAACTCGAAGAACAAACTTAGTTTCAGCTTTTAGAATACAATTTCTCTAAAGATTGAATTGATCTCCACTTTTCCCCATTTGAAGAGGGGTGGAGTATTGCAAATAGGTATATGCCATTTAGGGGTTGTATGGTTTTAGTTTCACCGAGATATTTTTCCACTTTTTACAGTTTGAGATATGTGAATCACGTTTGTTTCATACAATCTTACTGGAAATTATCTTTTCCCTTTGAAACGATAGAATTTGTGTTACTCAAAAATAAGTACAATCCTAAGGTCAATTTTCATTTTTGAGTGAATAGCGATGAAATTATTTTTAAAAGTGAAAGTTGGATGTGTATAAAAAATATTGATCGTGTTGACGTGATGGATAATTTTTTAGAGACGATTGTTTGTGAATTTTTGTGTGGAAATATTAGTGTACAATATAATATAAGAAAATTAAATAAAAAATGAAAAACTAAACCAAGAATAGGCGATATTGATCTCTTATTATACCTGTTGTTATCAAGACTAAGAGAAAAATACTAAAATTATTGATAAATTAAAGAAAATATTAAAATTCTTTATATTAATATGATGGAGAGAGAGAAAGAAAATAAATAGTATTGTTGGGTATTGAGAAGTGTGAAAGAGAAAGAAAAAAACGAGTTACTTTTGGAGAAAATATAGATTTTTTTAGGGAAACGTTTCATTTTTTCCACATACAATTACACATCTTGCAAAATTTTCTTTCAAAGACGAAAATTTTGGAAATTGAAATACAAGCAAGCACAGTTAGAGTGCCATTCTACATTGGCATCTCCAGCAGATGGCTTGCCACAATTCTAGATCAAGATGTAAACCAATATTTGTCCCAAAAAAAAAAGGAGCACATATCAAAAGAGATTAGATTACACAAAAGAAAGATGTTTGCGACAATTGTCATACATGCAACTTCAAACGGAGATTCCTTTGCAATCTGATAGCCAAGGCGGGAGGAGGGGAGCCACTCCGAGCCCCCCCCATTTTTTAAAAGAATTTACACTAGAATTTTTTTAAAAAATTAATTATAAATTATATGATTTTCGTATATCGCCCACCCAAATTTATTCTTGGCTCCGCCTTGTTGATAGCTATATCCTGGATATCCGACTTAATAAGAATCCTTTTCCAGCACAATGAAAGGCACGAACAAAAGCATGCTAATGAGAACACGAGGCTTCTTAACATGAGGGTGCACTGCTAACCATACAAAATGTCCACAATATCTTTCAATAGATATTATCCAAGTCTTAATCCAAATTCAAGCAAAAAGATAATATCATAAGAACAAGGGATAATTACAAAAAGTACCCCGAGGTTTGACCTAATTACAAAAAAACCTAGCTAACTTTAAAACTTACAAAAAGTACACCCGAGGTTTGATTTAGTATTAAAATTAAGGGAAATTTTTTATCTACCCACATAGGATAGGAAACCTCTTTTTTACCCACCCATTTAAAATACCTATTTTTCTACCCAAAATGACCAAAACACCCCCAAAATTCAAAATCGCTGAATAAGATAACCAAAACACCCCCACTTTCCACCTTGCCAAAAATCCCAAAAAATAGCAAAAAGACACCCATATCGTGTGAAGCAAAGCGTGAGATGGATAATGGAGATGCACCCTCGCCGCCGCCATACCGCCGGTGTCGAAGACCGCCATCTATCGAGACAACCCTCCGTCGAAGATCCTCAAGTTCTCCCCCGCCGTGACGATGCCGCCGCCTCCACCTGCCGCGATCGATGCCGACCTTGAGGTTAGATTTTATTCTTATTGGCTTTTTTTGGGTTAATTTTTGATTTAGGTTTTGGTTTGGAGAATACATTGTTGATTTAGGGGATTATACGAGTTTTGATTTAGGTTAGGTTAAATTAGATTTCGATTTTAGTGTTTTAAAGTTTTGGCCGATGTCTTGTGGCGGGCGTTTGGGCTTTGGGGAAGACGGAGGGTTTTGGGGAAGACGAAAAAGAAGCATGGTTATCACGTTATAATTATAACGTGATATGTCTTATCACGCTTATAAATATAACGTAATAAAGAACTATCACGTGATATGTCTTTATCACGTTATAATTATAACGTGATAAGACATATCACGTTATAAATATAACGTGATAAAGACATATCACGTTATAAAATATAACGTGATAAGACATATCACGTTATAACTATATCACGTTTTGGCCGATCGGTACTATGGCGAAGGCGTTTGGGGAAAGACGGAGAGTTTTGGGGGAAGACGAAAGAACAAAGTGGCTATCACATTATAGTTATTACGTGATATGTCTTAGACGTTATAAATATAACGTGATAAAGACATATCACGTTATAAAAGACAACGTGATATGTCTTTATCACGTTATAAATATAATGTGATAAGACATATCACGTTATAACTATATCATGATATAATTATATATCACGTTATAATTATAACGTGATATATAATTATACGACGTTATAATTATATAACGTGATATAAAATTATATCAATGCGTTATAATTATAACGCTATGATATATAATTATACGACGTTATAATTATATAACGTGATATAAAATTATATCACGTTATAATTATAACGCTATGGATTATCACGCTATATAATTATAACGTGTTATAATTATACGTTATAATTATATCACGTTATAATTATATAACGTGATAATCCCATATCACGTTATAATTATATGACGTTATATGAATTATGACGTGATATGGAATACGAACAATCACGTTATATATAGAGATAATTACGTTTTATATCGTAATATATATATTTTTCAAGATATAGCTTGTAATAAAGATATATCATGTTATATGTTATTTTAGGTTGGACCTTCGTGGAGGCGGAGACTTATCGTGATTCCCGAGCTAATATTATTGACACGCCGAGCCAAAGTCATGACTACTATTGTCGCGGAGTTAAAGAGCTTCTCGGGAGAGTATAACGTATATATGGAGTTCGAAACTCTGTTTTGGGCACTTTGTTGATTTCGACACGCGATACGATTGTAATCTTGCCGCCCATGCTCTTTTTATGCCACGAGATACGTAGACCGGAGACCTCCGACGACGAGTGTTGGTTCCATATAGGAGAGCACGACATCGAGGTTCTCCCGTCGCGAGTACGCTCTCTGTCTTTGGTCTGCGGTCCCGCCCGACGCCGTTTGATATTACTGCGGACCACGACATACCGGGGGGCGTGTATCGAGATGTTTGACTCGTGAGCGGCGCATCAAAACTGCCTGCATGATATTTTTGTCGAGGTAGATTTCTCGAGCCCCGATTAAGGATTGTTTTGAGCAACGGTTGTGTTTAGTTGTGGGCCATTGGCGCTTGTCCGCATTGAGTCCCTCATTGTCCGGAAAATGAACAAGGCAATCTGTTCATAAGACGATTGCCAAAATTAGGCAACGGATTGCATTTTCGATATTTAGGTATAGTACGGATAGTAGTACAATAGAAGTACAAAAGTAGTACATTTGTATATATTTTTGATTAGTTGTAAGGCGCAACAAGAGAGTACATTCTTTACAAATTATAACGTGTTAAACATTAACACGTGTTATATACGTGAATAACGTGTTATAACACGTTATATATATAACGTGTAACGTGTTATAACACGTTATATATATAACGTGTCACATAATATATATAACGTGTTAATGAATAACACGTTAACACGTGTTATATACGTGAATAACGCGTGTTATACATTAACACGTTATATATATAACGTGTCACGTAATATATATAACGTGTTAAACATTAACACGTTAACACGTTATATACACAATGTAACACGTTATATACATAACGCGTGTTAACACATTAACACGTTATGTATATATAACGTGTTATACATTAACACGTTATACTCTATAATGTGTATAAAGTGTTAATGATTCTCTCATTCTAAAAAATTTAACACACAACTAGATAATGGGCAACAAAAGAGAACTACAACACGTTCCTATAAGCCATACAAGCAAGATTAACATCTCTTCTAATTTTCATCATCCGGGCGTCCTGGGGCATTTTCTACTTGGCGGTAAGAATATGCCGCATTTCAACATTGATACTACATGCCGACCGTCTTCGAGCCAAATTCTTGCTCAAATGATAAGTGCAAAGACCATGCACGCTTCTGGATACACCGCTTTTATTGCATTACTAATACTCTTATGTTGATCGAGACAATCAAAAGATCACGGGGCAAGCATAATCTTCTCGCAATCGCCTCAAAAACTATGTCCACGACTCGTCATTCTCAACGTCACCAATCCCAACTCGAGGGGGAATATTTGTTCATTACCACCTTTTGTTACTGACAACGAACAATATTCCTCGATACTTGCCTTTTAAGGTATGTTCCATCAATAACAAAAATAGGCCGGCCATGGTTCAGAATCCGATGAATCGATGCATGCAAAGCAAAGAATACATCTTGAAATCTATTAGCATGATCTACTTTCCACCTTGCTATAGATCCAAGATTTGTCAAAGCCAACATGTATGTATAAGACGGAATTATTTTGAATGATTTCTTTTTATCTCCAAATATCATTCCAAAAGCATGATGTTTTGCACTTAATGCAACATTATAACTCACTTTTAGTCCATGTCAAGATTCCACTCGCCATCATATCTCTTGAACGAGACTAGAATGCTCCACTAGCAATCTGATGCAAAATAATGACCGATTACTTTAGAATGCTTCATGCAGATGTATTTTCATTCACATTCACCCCACATCCCATGTGCTTGTCAAATTTTCCTACTCTCCACATATCATTTTTTCCATGTCCACGCATTCTAAAAGGACAATGTTCATACCGCAAATCACATTATAACGAGACTTATCTCGAGCGTTCAACTCGGTACTCAACTTGATTTTCAAGGTGATACATGCCAACAACCATCTCCAAATCGCTTTGCTCATGTATGTTGCACCTTGCGCATGATGCGTGTGCCCCCGACGCCTCCAATCTACCAGGTTCATCACGCGGGGTGACACGTGTAATGGTGCAACCGGGATTACCCAACCTTGTGATAAACGAGTTCTTTGTTGTTTCCTATCAGTATTCCCATTCGGTATCCTCAAGCCGACATTTGTGTGGATGTTTGGAATTTGACTTTGAGACTCTGTTGATACGGTGTTGTTTTGAACAACTCTTTCTTCAATTGGAGTCTCTCAAAAATTTCTCTTCGCTTCGTCTCCACTCACAAAATTCTTCAAAATCAAAGACGTTGGTGATCATCTTCAAAATGATCATTACCTCATTATCATCACCACCATCGCCATCGGTGGCGACATTATCATTTGCAAGATGATTATTACCTTCATCATCGAGTATCATTATTATCGCCCTCCCGATCTCTTTCTATAAATCTAGATCTATCTTCACCCCAATCACAACCGAAATCGGGATAACAATCCTCTATACCATTGGGGACTTGTTCAATATTAGGTTCGGAGCGCTTGGGCGGGATGTTCAACATTCGGTGTATGCGTAGAAGGGACACAATAGGTTGATTCTCGCATGACAGAGGTTGAGTATTGTATATTGTTGGAAGTTCCAACTGTAACATTTGGCCACACATGATGATTTTTGTGAAGCCATTAGCCGCATAAAACCTCCAACTCGCGCCTTGCTCATTCCCAACTTGATTACGCCCAAACCGACTACCCACCACAGCGTGCGAGGTTGTCTCAAAATTTTTTCTTTTTACGGTAACGAAAACAACGGGTAAATCGGTATTTGCAAAAGCACGATCAATGTCACGATCATTTTTCAGCTTTAACTTTGCAATCTTATTTTCGGGAATATCCACAAAAGAGTACATTATACAATATATGGTCCTATCGCTTCAACAATTCCATAGATCTCGTCCAATAAATCATCATAATGAATTTTACCCGGTTCAACACATATAGCCTCCTCTTCACCATTTTTATATTCCAAACCATCCCAATGTCCCCCAAATCGAACAAGAATATATCCAGAATTCATCTGTGGAAAATATCACGTTATTAAATTAAAATTTAAGGTTATAACACATTTTTATTACATATCACGTTATGTAGTTTAACGTGTTATATATCACGTTATATGCAATATATATATCACGTTATATAGCTATATAACGTGATATATATTTATAACGTGATATATATAACATGTTATGTGCTATATAACGTGATATATAACACGTTATATAACATATAACGTGTTATATATATATATAACGTGTCAACGTTATATATATAACACGTTATATGTTATATAACGTGTTATATATATCACGTTATATATATATATATATAACGTGATATATATAACACGTTATATAGCACATAACGTGTTATATATATCACGTTATCACGTTATATGCATAACATGATATATATAACACGTTATGTGCTATATAACGTGTTATATATATCACGTTATATATATAACGTGACACGAGAATAATTCTTCTAAATCAATCATAAGTCCGAACCTAAAAAAGTGAAAATTTTCTCGAATCGAGAAGAAATGAAAAATTTTAAATCAAAAACATTTATCTACATATATAACAACATGAACTAATATAAACAATAAAACGATAAGCTACATTACCTTGATTTTGTGATATTCGACTGGTTTGGAGATATGGTGAGGAAGAAAAGAACTAGAGAGAGAATAAAGTGGGGAGAGTGGAAGAAGAAAGAGAAAGATAAAGTTATATCTACTTTTAATGAAGTGAAGGGTAAATTGGTAAAAGAACACAAAAAGTGGGTAGAAAAGATAGTTTGTTATCTTTTAGGTCAAAAAAGAGTTTGACTTATCCTATGTGGGTAATTCCAACAATTATCTCTAAAATTAAGGGGGTAATCTGCAATGATTTTACAAATATGAAGGGAATTTTGAAATATATTTCAAACCTCAGGTCTTTTTGTAAGTTTTAGAGTTAACTCGGTTTTTTTATAATTATATCAAACCTCGGGGGTACTTTTTGTAATTATCCCTAAGAACAATTAAAACTACCTATGAGGCTTGAGTTAGTTACAAAAAAATCACATGTTTTTGGAAAATACATAAAGCTTCGTGAGGTTTGATTCTCAGATTATGTTTTACACCAAGCAAAAATAGTTCCAACACCCCTTTATATTTGTGAAAAAAATGTAATTACCCCTTACATTTAACACATAATCAAACCTCAAACGTTTTATTGTAATTTTCAAACATCTCTCGGTTCTTCTCAGAACTAGCTCAAATCTCAAGGGTAAATTTTGTAATCATCCCGAAACTCAATATGAAAAGAAAAATGAAGAGAATAGATGATATTCATGAGGTGAGAGTTGGAGGGTCCGGGAGAGCTGAAAAAATATATTGTCCTTAATTGCAATTATTATATCTAATTAAAAGTTGAATGAGTACTAACCTGTCATGACTCAAACTTCCTATCATCCCATGAAGAAAGGACATTATAGACTTTTATTTTCATTGCAAAAGTCACAACTACCGGATTGCAGTCAACAATATCAATCTGGCGTAGATAATCATGAAGTTTCTTGGGAATCTCTTCTAATTTGTAGCAGTGTTTAAGGCATAGGCTACGAAGCAATTGGAAGCTGTAATTTTCGGTTGTCCAGTGCACCAAATCTGCATCTTCAATTAGAAGAAATCTAAGTGCCTTAAATTTTGTTCCTTTTGTTTCCCACTTTGGTCCTCGAAAGGCGTAGCATCGCAGTTTGAGCACTTCGAGATTTGGCAATGAAGCAATCACATTCATGTCTTTCCACGGAAATCCAAGCCCACTCAAAGTTAACTTTTTAAGACCTGGTGGGAAAATCCAACGAGGAAGAGTTGGGGCAACAACCTCAGATCTGAATTTAGGATTCACAACGACACATTTAAGTGATTCTAGTTTGTGGAGATGGGATATACAATTAAATAAGCTCAAAGGTTCAACAAAATCAGGCGCTGATTCGATTCGAATTCCTAATTTCATTATGTTTGGGATTCTTTTGACAATACCCTTGGTGAAATTGTAAGCGTTCACATCTAAAAGTGTTAAAAGATTTTCTAAGAGAGCGTCACCATGAGAATCTAATAAGTCACTTCCCATGATCTGAATATGCTTCAATTCTTTCATATCCCAGATCTCCATGGGTATATAAATCGGAGATTCTGAAAAATTGATGCTCAAATGCCGACGAACAATAAGGAACTCAAGATTCCAAAGTTTGGATATACCAGGTGGGAGGTTTTTATTAAACGTGAGGGCAAGGTACCTTAACTCAATTAGTTTCAATACTTCCAGTGGGAATTCATAAAAATGGATTGTAAGAGCATCCAGTACTCTGAGAAACCTCAAACCAAAACATATTGGTACTGGATATTGATGATATGGGCCAGTGCACAGGAGAGAATGAGCATTTGAAATAGATGCCATTGAGTTGTGCACATCTTTGATCCCAAATAAAATGTTGTTGTGGATGCACAATCGACGTAAACTTTTTATTCCTTCAGCAAATCCATCAGCATAACAATTTATGACATGTGAAAACTTGTTCTTACAAGCTTCTTTGATACATAGGTGCCAAAAGGCAAAATGGGGGCTACAAGTTTTCATTTCTCCATCTGATTTGTGCTCACGGACCATAACAACATTTGTGGAAACAAGCTCGTTTAAACAGTCTATTGCAAACTTTTCTAAAGTCAAGGATATTGGAAGAGGTGAGACCGATAAATTTAGGGATGATAAGGGTTCAAGTAATTTCTCAGCACTCAACAACTTGATGAACTTAGAGCACAAAATTTCATCATTTTGAGGAAAAACTCCCATATAGAGAAACCATAATTTTAAATGTTGAGGTAGGTAGTCGTAGCTTGGATATAGTATATTTTCCAATAGATTATATGCATCAATGAAAACTGAATTTTTTTCTCTGCAACCTTGTTCCAATACTCAGGAGTCTTGTCGACTTTGGATAGAAGATCAACAACCGTGATGATTGCGAGAGGAAGGCCTTCACAATTTTCAGCAATCTTTTTCCAGCTTTCTCAAGGTGAGGAGGGCAACACTCCTCACCGAATATCTTCTCACGAAGAAGACCCCAACTTTCTTCTTTATTTAGGAAGCGCATCTCATGAGCCTCAAGATAGTAAACACATGATGCTACTCTACATATCTTAGTTGTCAGCAAGACTCGACTGCCAGCAACATCGCATGGAAATAACCATCTCAACTGTTTAAACAAATGTGTGTCCCATAAATCATCCAATACAATGAGCTATTTCTCATCCTTTAAACTTTCGACCATCATCCTTTTCAAGTAGGCCAAACTCTTATCCCCCTCTGTAAGTATTTTATCAATCATGTCGGGATTCACTTGAACTAGAATACTTTGCAGAATTTCTTTTAATTGGTACTTTGGGCCAACGTCGACCCATGCACGACGGCTGAAATGACTCACAATTGATGGATCTTCAAAAACTTCCTTCGCTAAGGTGGTCTTACCTATGCCTGCCATTCCAACAAGCGAGTGAATCTCTAGACTATTTTCCTTGATAGAAGTGAGCAACCCTTTGAATTTGTGAACTTCATCAGAGATTCCTATCACCTTTGACCTATTTCTAGCAAAATCAATTTTGGATGGACCAACATCATTAATTTCTTAAGGCAACGGGTTGCTTAATTCATTAATGTACTCATTTTTTAACCTTTTCACAGATTGGATAAAGGAATTAATATTTGTCTTTACTTTCTGCAAATCCAAGGAGAATGGCAATGTATGAATCTCAGATTGTAAAACAAATTGATATGACAAATGGTCTTCAAGTGCATCCTCTAATTTACATGTCATCTCTCTAATTTGTCCATCCATAGCTTTCAACCTCTCTCTGCTATTGATGCTTCTATTCTTATCCAATCTTTGGATAAATGCTTCAAAATTGAAAACTAAGTCCTTTGTCAATGTCTCGATTTCTGGACATAAGAAGTGAGGACAATCGAAATTTGAGAATAAAATTGTGTGCTTGAAAGTAATCCCTAACAACATATGTCAGCATGCATGTCATTAGCAATGTTTCTAAAGTCAACTTTTGCTTCATTTAATTAAAATCCAAAAGACGGAAAATGTACTTTAGATTTCTGCTTCTATTTTGACTTTATACAAACAAAAAATTAATTCTAACTTTTTTACCAAACACTCTCAACTCATTATTCTCAACTTCTGCTTTTATTTTCAAAACATTACTGCTAATTTCTGATTCTCAACTACTTTTATTTCTATTGTAGTAAATAACTTCTCCTAAATAGTAGAAATTTTTGCAAACACTTCGTTAGGCTATAATGGAAAATTACTTGTCATGGTGCGTGATAACATTACTTGTGTCTTGGATATAGCTTGTATAAAAACAAGTATAATTATAAAATTACCATGAGATTTAGTCTATTACAAAAAAATAAATGTCAGAATATATTTATAAATTTAATTTTTTTAATAATTAGGCTAAAGGTAACTTTTGTACTTAACCCTAAAAATAATTATGAATTGTGGAAATGGTACAAAATAGTCATTTACAAAAGTGGAAATAGTACAAAATAGCCATTTACAAAATGTAAAGATGAAAAATAGCATCTTTTATAGACACGTCTTTTTTTTTAAATCTATTTTGGGGTGTAAAATAACATCCATACCCTTCTAGCATTTTTGTTTGATATTTGGATTATTTCTCTATCTCTCTCTCACTTATCTCTATGTATCATTTTACTATTTCTTTCAAACTTTTTTTAAAAAATCAAACATATTTTTTTTTGTTTTTAAATATGCAATATGAGTGTTGAATTATAGATATCGAAAAGAGGATTAATTTGGTATATTATACATGCAAAACGGATTTAAAATGGAAAATTTATGTGATTTCAAAGTTTTTTTGAGAAAATAAAATAAGTGGCTCATAACAAGTGAGAGAACTTGATGTCGAGTCACACTAACTCGACATCCAAATATAGTTTACAATAACTCGATGCCGAGTCACAAGAACTCAATGCCAAGTCACAGGGGATCGGGATATGTCTTTTTGTGCGCTTAAATTGACTCAGGGCAAATTGGGTTTTTCACAACCCAAAATGGTTAAAAAGAGGTGTTTGAAAAAGATGGCTAAAAACATCTTGATTTAATGAAAATGACTAAAAAAAAACGATCACAAAATATAAAGATGAAAAATAGTCATCTTTTGTAGACACATTTTTAGCCATTTTGGGGTATAAAATGACATTTATACCCTTATAAAGCATGTTTGTTTGATATTTGGATTATTTCTCTCTCTTTCACTTATCTCTATGTATCCTTTTACTCTATCTTTCAAACTTTTTTAAAAAATCAAACCTATATTTTTTATTTTTTAATATACAATATGGGTATTGAATTATAGATATCGGAAAGAGGAATAATTTGATATATTATACATGCAAAACAGATTTAAAACGCAAAAATTATGTGAATTTAAATTTTTTTGGAGAAAAACAAAATAACTGTGTTATAATAAGTGAGAGAACTGGATGTCGACTCGGACATCGAGTCACAGTTCAAAGTAACTCGATGTCGAGTCAAAGGGATGTGTGTTTTTGTGCAGTTAAATAGATTCAATGGCAAATTGAGTTTTTCACACCCCAAAATGGCTAAAAAATATGTGTTTGAAAAAAAATGGCTAAAAACATCTTAGTTTGATGAGAACGACAGAAAAAAACCCGACTGAATAGTGAATTCAATACTACTAACCTTTAATCATACTGCAGGTTTTGGGAAATTCATCCCAGAATTGAACCATCTTTGAGTTCCCTATTCCATCATCGTCATTTTCATCATTATCATCATCTATCTTGTCCACCATTTGGATAAAAGAATTAATCTCCTGCTTCGCTTTGTCCCAGAAGTCAACGGAGAACCGTTGGATCGGTTCTTCGAGTTCCGACACAAGCGATTCAAACACATGATGCAACTTGTCAACCACCTCTCCGATTTGTCCATCCAAAACATTAACCTCTTTCGAGAAACAACGCCTGAGTTCATGAAATGACTCACCATAAAAGTCGCGCGAGTATTCCACGATTTTACATTCCGAAGGAAATTGTCTCCACAAGTGCGATTCAAATATATCCAAAGCTACGACCCACTTCGTCTTGAAATAGTAGCTCGTGCTCGCGCGTACTTGGAAGGCGCGGAACCCGTCGATGTGGTTGTTGATTCTATCCAACATTTGGAGAACTTCTTTTAAATGCTCGACCTCCTCGTACGTTGATTCTAAGATTTCTCGATCGAAGGGAAGTATCGAAATATGAGAAGAATTTCGAAGGCCATCGATCGTTTGCATGAGAGAAACTAGAGCAGCATAAGCCGCCATCTCTAGGATTTGTGATCTTTTTCATGTCACAAATTTCACTAATTGTTGATATATATGTATTTATATAATGTGAAATTTGATACATAACTAATAATTTAGATGACAAGTAGTCAACCGTATGAAACGCGTTTTGAATTGATGTACACAATGTTGAAATTATACGGGTCCCGGATCTAATCCGGGCCAAATAAGATTCGACTTTTCAATTTAATCGAACGGAAGCGGAAGCGTGGGATTTCAAAAATCGAGTTTTAGATATAAGAACATAAGATCATGCTTATTAAATTTATTCAAACTAAAGGAAGAAAAGAAAATTTACCTCTTTCGACGATTTTCTTGTTCTTCGCTTTTTCCGTCAATCCTTCAATCCCCGGCTCGTAGACACCGCGATCTTCCAATTTGAACCTCTCTATCAATCGGTGTGTGGGCACCCAAATAATAAATCTAAGTTCCTAACTTTTATTTTCCTACGATGTACTCAACTCATGAGATCGCAGGATTGCTAACCGAATAGAGGGAAATTGAACTAGGTAAAAAGTTAAACCACAAAATCACGTTTGAAAGGATAATATCTCGACTGCCCGCTCGAAGATGGTTGCAGAAAACTATTTTGCCAAACTTTAGAATTTGAGTTTTCCAAAATTTATTACTATTCAATTGATGGAGTTGACCCACAAAAGATATGAGCAACTCTTTCAATTTGAAGTAATAATGCAAGCCACACTTTATTTTCTTTAACTAAAAAGAACAAAGTAATTAACTTAACTTGCGGCACAATGACAATGATGGAATTTGGATGAGAATTGCTCTATTCTCAATTATACTGCAGCGGCCGAGAATCTTTTTCAATGAGGGGGTCGAAAATTGTGTGTTCCAATCATGTGAGATGTGGTTCCCTTTTTATGCACCTAGTTCAATCAGCTTTAAAACTCCAACTTGGTTTTTATCTAATCAAGAATTCATAATTCTAGATAGACTCAAACTCTAATTGATAATTATCCAATATAATTATCAATTTAATAATTATATTAATATTATAAATATCTTATATTTATTTAATTCCCAATACTGATCAAAAAATCGTAGAATATCGATATTCCCTAATTAACTAATATTAATATATTAGCCTAAATATTTTGGAAAACTCTTTTCCATAAACCCTTAGAACTGAAATATTATTTCTAACCCGTTTACTCTAGGAAGGCGCGAACCGGGATCATGGACCTATAATTATAAGCTCCAATATAAATAATTAACTCTTTAATTAATTTATTCGACTTATTAATTCCGATATTACTCCACTATAAATTCGGAATTGCACTCTTATAATTATAGAATATCTTACTCTACGAATTGAGCAGTCCACTGATATAATCATTACATATAGATTAATCCTCCATAGACAATTCGTAATTGAAGCTAGGTAGTATCCGTTAAACCTCTTCAATTACCTCTTATCCTCATTTACCATTAATTCACTAGCGAATGGTTAATTTATAATCGGATTATAAATTAGAGATCTCAAACCATTCGGTTCCTGCACTAACAAATGAGAGAATCGCTCTTTCTACTTCCCGCAAAGAAGGAATGGATTCCATATCTCTGTGAATTTATATTCCCGGCTATTTAATTCAAATGTGAATCTAAAATGCAAGTGTTGGGAATGTCGTAGGACAAACTTAAACGAACAAATTAAGAATCACATAGAAATAAACAGGAGTCTATAATCACTCAGGATTAAGATTTATCCATATATGATCATCTTGTGATTTAATTTGATTTTCCATTTCTACAACGGAATTTGTATGGAAAATTCAAATTAAATCGGTCCAAGTCCTATATGATCAAATCATATATAAATGCCCCCACTAAGATGTCTCCACATCGACGGTCCTGGATAAGACAAACCGCATTCAAAATATTTTGGGCCGCATTAATGATGTTTTAATTAGAGATCTCATACTTTAATTAATTTCACCACGGACTTAATTTTAGTTTATTATCCATAATCTTAATCCTCTTGTATATAACTCTTATATACTTTGAGATTATGGTTACATAAATAAACTAGGGATTTTCATGATATTCAACAAAATACATACAATATGTAAAAGAGTTCGAAAATAAATGTCGATTTTATTAATAATAAAAATAATTCATAATTGCTTTAAGGGTACTATCCCTAACAATCTCCCACTTGCCCTAAAGCATATGGGACATGTCTCTCAATTAGTAGAATGTTATCTACGTAAATCACTAAAATTTCCACTTTACCATCATTGATCCGCTTGTATACACAAGGCTCATCAACACTTTGGTCAAAACCAAGACTTGATCATCTCATCAAATCTATGGTTCCATGACCTTGAGGCTTGCTTTAACCCATAAATGGATCTAAGCAATTTGCGGACTTTACGCTCTTGACCTTCGCTACAAAACCCTATGGTTCGAATCCATTTCTTGGTTCATAGCTTCAAGCCACCTCGCTATATCGAATCCTCCATCACTTGTCGAAAAGACAATGGATCATCGCCTACCCCATCAAAGACTCGCAACATTTGCCTCTTTCAATTTGACGGTAGCGATTGGTGGTCTAATCACCCTCCCACTACGCCGAGGTATCATGACATTCGATTAGGTATAGTGGTAATTTTTAGCGATTTCCCTAACAACTCTTGTTGGTTGTGGTCCGATCTCATCGTAAAAGTAACTTCCTCTCTCGTTCCTTTGGGGTATCCAATGAACAGATACACTTCTAAACATGGATGCAACTTTCCAATCTTTTCTTTCAAAGACATGTCTTTGGCACCCCCATATGCGGAAGTGGTGTAAACTAACTTTACTCCCATTCCACAACTCTAGTGGTGTCTTTTGGATTGACTTAGATGGAACTACATTCAAAATGTAAACCGTCGTTTGCAATGTATACCCCTAAAACGAATCAAGCAGTGTAGTTCATCATCTACCTAACCATATCAAGTGACGTTTGGTTCGGAAGTTCTAAAATATTTCGGCATTTAGCGGTGGTTGTTCATTTGGCTTAATTAAATAGAGTCCGTTTTCCAATATTGCACTAAAATATCACGCACATTCTTAGAAATAATAATCGAATTATCATTAAAAGATAGTGAAAATAAATGTTCATAGCAACTTTGAAACAGAAATCAAATTTCTACGAAAACTAGGAATGAAATAAACATCGTTTAAAATTAAAATCCTATCTCTAATATTAAGCCTAACTACTCCCACTGTTGTTGCCGAAACCACTGCACCATTGCCAACTTGTACTGTGAAAGACTCCTCGGCAAGCTCTTCATAAGAACTAAGTATCTGTAAAGAAGAACACACATGATTAGTAGCGCCCAATCAACTACCCAAGAGAAGAATCTTTAGCTACCAAACAACTTTCAAGAATAAGTAAATCATATTTACCTTTCTTTTTCTCCTTTAATTCGGCGAGGTACTTGGGGCGCTTCCTCTTCCAATGTCCCTCTTCTCCACAAAGTGGAAACACTTTCCCTTTGGTTTGGATGAACCTTTCTTCTTGCCTTTGGAACTCTTCCTTTTCTTTTGTTTTGATTCACCCTCTTTCTCCTGGCCCTTCCTCTTCTTGGAGGAAGTTGGCTTATCCTCAAAGAACATTTGTCTCTCCTTCTTTGACCTTTCCAATGGAAATGGCCTCAAAAGTTTGCAATTCATTGAGTAAATCGTGTCAATGAATAAGACAATTTATTCATGACATAGTTGCTCTTGAATTGGAGGAAAGCTTGGTGAGAGTGATTCCAAAATCATACTCACTTGTGTACGATCATCAATATTTGCACCATGGATCTCGGCTTGAAGAAAATAGTTGATCATGTTCAAAACATGCTCACCTACTCTTGATGACCCTTCTTCATCTTAACATTCATAGCCATTTTCACAGCCTTCATGCCTTGATTGATCGGAAGGCCGACCGAACATAGCTTGCGAGACTCCATTATCTCATAAGCGCTCTCTGTGTGCTCGTGCTTCAACCTAAGCACGTTGTTCATGCCGCTAATAAGTAAGCCCGAGCTTTGTTATTAGCGGCAATCCATTTTCATATATCTCTCGCATAATCGCGTCTTTGCATTAATAGGGGGTTCAGGAGGACATTCTTCCATCAAAACAAATTTGAGGTTCTCACAAACAAGTGCAATGTTCATGTTACTTTTCCACTTAATAAAATTGTCTCCCGTTAACGTAACATTCAACAGTGCAAGCATAGGACCAGACATGATTGTTGAAAATAAAATAAAGCGACATAAATAAGCGAACGAACATCATAGAACATTCAATTTAGGAATCATAAACATGATGCATGAAAGCAATAAAGTTTATCCAACCAATTCCAAGGTAATTTAATCTCACATTTGAGAAGCCGCCGTAGGGTAGGTCAAATCAAATGACGATTAAATCGAGACCATCTCAGATTAATAAAATAAATAATCAAGACATCTCATATCTTCATTTATTAATTAATCACCTTTTAATTTAGCCTAGATACATCCAAACTATTTGATTGTATCCTTATGAGTGTTACCCATTATTTCGGATTTTAAAAAATAACTCAAAATCGCCGCCGTAGGGTAGGAAAATTAAGAGTTAAATTTTAAATTCCTATCCTTTCGGAGATTAAGCCTTGATTATTGATTTAAGTGAAAGCCATCCGTAGGGGGACGAATCTGAGCGTCGCGAGGCGTCACTTAAATCTCACGGTGCTTTGATCAATAATGGAGGCCACATGATTTATTGTCATGAATCCTTCTCCCACTCATTATTTTATAATAAATATTTCCTAAATATTTAAGTTATAAAACATCTTATGTTTTAATAAGCCAAGTCCAATCATATTGGTCTTTTGATTAAAATTCTCTAATTTAAAAATCTAACTTTTAGAAATTAAATCATAATTTTAATCAATTTTAAAAAACCCCTAAATTATCAAAATAATTAAGGGAATAGGGATAAAACGGAAAAATTTCATAAAAGAACAAAGGAAACAACGCGCCAACTAAAACGGACTGCCGAAGTCCGCCAGACTGCCGAGCCGCCGGACTCGCCCGAGGCCGCCAGGCCCGCCAGGGTCGCCCGACGCCGCCCGAGCCGCTCGAACGCGAATCCGAATAATTTTTGTTTCTAAAACATGTAATTTGAAGATTTTTCATAAAAACGGATCCGATTTTCACAAAATTAATTCCAAACCTATTATCCCAATTTTTAAAATCATATAAACAATTTTATAAAAATTTAAAAAATTATATAAAATACTTTTATACAAAATTTTAAAAAATTATATAAAACACTTTTATATCAATTTTAAAAACCATATAAAACACTTTTATATGAATTTCAATCCATCTCATAGATCTATCATAATAATTGAACAATTCAATTATCATGATGCATGACATACTTGGAGTGGGTTCCATGAATGACATATCAATATGCATGGCATATATATCACATATACATCACATAAATATTAATCCGCGAAATAATAAATATGACAATTGATGCCTTAAAAATTAAAAGACGCACATGCATCCATATATCAAAACAGTAAGATCAAATCCTAAACCCACTCCAAAATAAATTTAATAAAGTAGATCTAGTTCTTATATCAAAATCCAAATGGATACCATTTGTTGGAAATTATACGGTCCCGATCTAATCCTAAGCAAATAAGATCCGACTTTCCAATCTAATCGAACGGAGGCGGAAGCGTGGGATTTCAAAAATCGAGTTTTAGATATAAGAACATAAGATCATGCTTATTAAATTTATTCAAACTAAAGGAAGAAAAGAAAATTTACCTCTTTTCGACGATTTTCTTGTTCTTCGCTTTTCTCCGTCAATCCTTTGAATCCCTAAGCTCGTAGACACCGCGATCTTTCAATTCGAACCTCCCTATCAACGGCAGCGTGTGGGGGCACCCAAATAATAAATCTAAGTTCCTAACTTTTATTTTCCTACGATGTACTCAACTCATGAGATCGTAGGATTGGGCTAACTGGATAGGAGGAAATTGAACTAGGTAAAAGTTAAACCACAAAATCACGTTTGAAAGGATAATATCTCGATTGCCCGCTCGAAGATGGTTGCGAAAAACTATTTTGCCAAACTTTAGAATTTGAGTTTTCCAAAACTTATTACTATTCAATTGATGGAGTTGACCCACAAAAAGATATAAGCAACTCTTTCAATTTGAAGTAATAATGCAAGCCACACTTTTTTTAAGAGCAAAATAACACCCTGGGGGTGGGGGATTGAGGCATGATCCCCTACCGTATATCAAACAATCAAAATGTCATACACGATGATATGCCCGTCAAGGCGGGAGAAAATCAAATAACAAATAACCTATCACTACGATATCTAGAAAGACTATCATAATGAGATATCTAAAAATAAAAGGAGAACCAATGATCTATGAAAATCAAGCTCGGATATCCCACCGGTCCATCCGAATGAGCGCTAGTAGGTGGTGAGAAGCGTGCCCACATCAACAATGTGATCGCCGGCGAGGCGGCCTCCCAACTCGCAAGGTGATCACCGGTCGATTCCCTCTCTGTGTATGTGGGAAATCGAATCAAGGTCCTCAAGATATTCCGAATGCGAATAAGGGTGTCTTGAACCGCCAAGAGCCAGGCCACCGGGAAGTAATCGTCCGCTGCGTCCAACTCGATCCAAATCAAGAGAAAAAGACGGGCATGCCGCAGCCCCATCTCCGGCCGCTAGAAGCTCGGCATGGAAGCTAGACACCACCGGAGAGAACAATGAAAAGTCAACATAAGTCCGCCTCAATGATCTCGAATCAATCCCCTCCGCCAAGAATCAATGTGTCCCGATCAAACGAACAATCCATGTTCACTTGATCCGAGGAGACCGAGGGGCTCGCCAAATCACAATCCTCGACTGCGTGGAACCCGTGGTGGAGCACTCCTTTGCAAAAAAACCAACAAGAGGGAAGCATCCGCAGACCAAACTCGATGGGTTCGTGACGCCGACCAAACAAGAATCCGAGAGATACCGCTCCACCGCCAAATAATGTGAGATGCCAAGAAAGGAAGGTGTCGATGCTTGACATTATTTCTTTCCGTCCCGCACAAACCATAAAATCAAGCAGGGAACCAAGAGACTCAAGTGCCTCGTGTGTGATCCGTGTGTGCGATTCCTCCAAAATGAAATGAACAATATCATATCGGTGGTGTGTGGAAGTGTAGTGTCAAACCAAGGAAGAAAGTGATTCCACACGGATCGCACAAAAGATCATTCATCAAAAAGAGGTGAGGGATAGATTCGACTGAGGAGATGAATGTGGATTATTCAAGCAACAACAAAGAACGTGAGGCAAGGGAAGTGCCACGTGCCTGAAGCTTGATATCCACGGGAAGACGATTACGAAGGAGGCGCC
Source organism: Rehmannia glutinosa (assembly GCA_016081115.2). Lineage (NCBI taxonomy): Eukaryota > Viridiplantae > Streptophyta > Magnoliopsida > Lamiales > Orobanchaceae > Rehmannia > Rehmannia glutinosa. Next base: position 81,456,677 of record CM071930.1, on the reverse strand, counting down.
AAAGGAATATAGAGATAGTAGGAATAAGAGCATCGTTCCAAATGGCACCATACGAAGGTTCTCGAGCATTTCTACCCCTATAGAGAATCCCAAGCGAAAGACATAGAGAACCCACCATGAGAGGTAAACATCCACCGCATGATATCCTCGGACCCAGCCAGAATCGGAACCCCTGGATATATCCTCAATGAGACTCTCGGAAGCCCACATCCGGAGACCAAGACCGATACAATCTATCTCTATCCCACATACCATCGCGAATGAACCAATCAACCGTCATATGACCCAACGGCCGACGATCCAAACAATAATCCGCAAGCGGCGATGCCCAAACCAAGTATCGCCCCAAACCGACACGACTACTACCGCCAATAGACCGGAAAAATCCGCTCCTAGGCTCGAATACCGATCCGCCTCAAGCGCCTCCACTAATGACTATGATTATGTGTTACGAGGCTCTGCAGGAGACCGAAGCCCATTGTAACAAAGATTTGCCGATCAAGAATTGAGCCCACACGAATGGCCTCTTGCGTAACCTCCACCACAACTTGTAACTAAAGGCGTCGGCTATATCCGAAAGTCGGCGCAACCCCAACCCACCCTCGAAAATAGGATGGCGATAATATCCCAATCGATCCAGTGAGTCTTCTTCTGTCCCGCATAGATCCCCAGAAGAATCGACCATAATCTGCTCCAATCGCTGCAGAATCTGTCTTTGGCGGCGGTGCGCATGACCTCAAGAATATGCAATGGGGTGGCCATAAGCGTGCTCGAAAGAAGAGTAAGCCTACCACCAAAGGACGATGCCGATCGACCACCCAAGAACTCTATCCAACATCCTCTCAATCACTGGGAGGAAGAGCTCTTTCGTCATTCGCCCCTTGAACAAAGGGACGCCCAAATAAGTCATCGGCAAGTCATCGCGAACAAAGCCTCGCTCATGAACCATGTGCTCCCGGTACCGCCAATGTAACGTGGGGCGCGAGAAAGAATCTACTCTTTCCGACACCGACCACCGCCGTAAGAGAGAATAGTGCTCCGAGAAAGTGCCTCAACGCGACGAGGGCCATCGCCGATGCCCTAGTGAAGATAACAACATCATCAAGATAGGCCAAATGAGTCACCGGAAAACCCGTCGCGTCCGATAAATCATATCCCTGTCGTCTAATAACGGAATCAATCCCCCAGGATAAATACTTAGCCGCCAGAACAAACAAGGCAGAGATAGAGATCCTCTGCCGCAGCCCCCCGAGTCGAAGGAAAATATCCAAAAGGGATACCATTAACTAGAACAGAGAAGCCGCAGCTTCTCAATACAAATGCCAACCATATCAATCCACCGAACGGGGAAGCCCATGTGAATCATAGATGTATACAAGAAATCCCACCGCACCTTATCATAAGCTTTAGCCATATCCACTTCATCACCACATTAGGAATCTCCGTGGCTAGCCGATATCATGGATAAGCTCTGCGCGCGAGTAATATGTTATCCGAGATGACACGACCGGGTGAAACCACTCGATTCGGCGACACAATCAAAGCGAGAATCGAGACCAACCGCGCATTCATAATTTTCGAGATAATCTTATTCGTCACGTTGCCGCAAAGCTAATCGGCCGAAACTCACCACTTTCGAGGTGAGGAACCTTCTAATGAGAACTATAGAGAGTAGCCGTGAACGCGTGGGCGACATAAGATTTCCCGAGAAGAAGTCAACCACCGCATCCTCAACATCCGATCGATGAAATCCCAACAAATCTTTGAAAGAATAACGATGAAAATCCATCGTGCCCCGACACACTAGACGGATCAATCCCAAAGACCGCATTGCGAACCTCCCGGGTCGTCGGCATACCACAAAGTCCATCCAAATCAACGGAATCGGGAAGCCGAGGAATAACTCATCAACGGGAGTGGTCGATACTCCAAGTCAAGTCAATAGGGATCGAAAAGAATCGACCGCCGACTTTTGAATCTCGAGAATCTTGCGTGATCGTCACCCCATCATCATCGATCGAGTGGATCCTAAAGACGACACCTCTTCTCGCTTAACAAACCCATGGAAGAATTTAGTGTTGCGCTCCCCCTCAATCGCCCACTTAATCGCAGACTTTTCTCGCGCCAAAAATCCTCCTCCATTTTCAAACGTAGCTCATACTCGGCCACACAACGATGTAGCTCACCATGAGTCGGAGAAGGATCACTATCGTCGCACTGAGCCACAACAATCGCATCATCCGCCAATCTAACCCGATCAAAAACATTACCAAATATCTCGGTAATTCCAACTCTTGAGTCCGTGCTTGACTCTCAATTCAATTTGTCTTTGCAAGTTCCTCATCCCAAAACAACCAAATTGGGAGGCCCCCATGCTTCTTTGACTACCAAAAAAAGTATGGTGACGTATCCACATATCTTTGAAATCGGAAAGAAGAACGAGGCACATGTGGTAAAAACTGACAGGATATGAGTAAAGGAGCATGATCGTGAGTGAACACGAGATAAATGCGTAACAACGTAGAAGTAAGTAAACACATCACCAGTGTTCATTATACAAAGCCTTTAGCAAGTCTCTCCCCGAAGCCCACCTCTAGCCCTAGTAAAGATAGGCCCCTCACACCCCGCATCAAATAACTCACAATCCGCAATCATATACGCAAAATCCAACATCTCATCCGACCTATCGGTAGTGCCACCAATCCTCTCGTTATCATGCAAAAAATGTTAAAGTCACCACTAACAAGCCAAGGTAACCCTTCCATACTAATCGCAATCTCACGCAAGTTATCCCACAAATCGTATCTAGCTACTCTATCACATTTAGCATACACAAAAGTCAAATAAATAGGCCGAGGCAACAAAATCGACGTCAACCTACAATGCAACAATCGTGCATGATCAACAAGAATGTCAAAATGTAAATGAGCAAAGTGAGACATGATCCAAATATGATTAGAACAATTATATAAACCATGATCAAAGCCAAATCTGCGACAATAGAAACTAAAATCCGAGAGAGGTCATAGGTTCTAAAAGCGCAACAAAAGGCAATTTATGACGAGTAATTAACGCATGCAAATGACGTTGGCTACCGGATTAGCAATACCTCTCACATTCCATATTAAGAATTTAATAGACATAATTAACAAGTAGAATGAGAAGAGGAATTGGAAACACCGATCGATTTTGAGCTTGTTGCCCGCCTCCTTTGTTAAGAAAATTACGCACGCATTTGCCCGGCTTTGCGCTCTTTTTCGAAGACTTTGGAAGTTTGGCAACCATAAGTTTTTTCATAGATGCAGCATGTCCAGTATGTCCAGTATTATTCGATTTGGATTCCTTCATCACTGGCGATGATTGCAACGAACTCGAAGCTGAGGAAACCAACTGTCTATTTTTATCCAATTTCATTTTCACTGTTTCAGCTTGAGGTAAACCTTGTGGTGGGCTAATAGGCACATGGGCTAATAAAATTGATCCATTTGAAGAAGCCATGCAAATCAGATCCGGATCAATGGGTGCGGCCTCACAAGACTGGGCTGGATAATTCTGTGATTGAACTGTGGATCCAACAGGCTGATCATTATATTGGGCTGAGCTCGACGTTGAACTAGAAGGGGATAGGTGGGCTTGGTTAAGGAGACAAATAGGGCCATCGGACTCCTGGGTGGAAGAGGCAGCAATAGGGTGATAGCTTTGTTGAGCATGGGCCTGAGAAATTGGCCCATTAATTAAAAAAGGCTTACCATACTTAAGGGTGGAGTTTGATTGACCCAAATCCAATTTTTCTTTATCCAACTCAGATGGGCCCAATGGCAAATTTGCATGTAATTTACGTAAAGTAGGAGACCTCCTTTGCATGCAATCAATATGGGCCAAAAATGTTGACCCAATTTCCCCATTCTCAACCAAATGATTATCCCTCAAATCTTGCCTCAATTCTGCATGTATTTCCATTGAGTGGGCCCGATTTACATGCAAGTTTCCATGTAAACCATGATTTCCATTATTTCCATCCAAAGCAGTTGATAAGATTGAATCATTAAGGAGTATATTTCTGTTACAAGGCCACGATTTTCTCCCTTAATTTCACCTTCTTCCAACAAGTTATCCTCCAATAAATCCGCTCCATTAAACATATTATCACCCACAACTTCGTCCATATCCGTCTGTAATGAAGAAGAGAGATTGTGCCCAATAACATTTTCCATATTTTTTGAACTCAAAATTATCAAACCTTCCTTAACCATGCGCAGTTCCTGTTCCATAAAATTAGGGGATTCTTAACTGCCATATTACCCTCCTCAATTGGGTCGGTCATATTATTAGGAAAAGACTCAACTATCAAATTATCATCCTTAGTGGCCTAAGCATGATTCATTATCACATTCAATAATGGTGGACCCAATAGACAATTCTTAGTGACACCCAAAGCTTTATCAACCCCACGCTCATCAGCCAAGTTGTCCTTATTAGAATTTAAAATAGAATAACACCATTCTTCCTTGTCTCTCACACACGAAATATGCTCCAGATTTTTTAATGATCCTTCCTTATCCAGTTTATTCTGCAAGTGGTCATCCACTTTTTGATTTCTGAAATCGTGCCCCGTAGAGACATCCAAATCTTCCATAATAGATTTTGATTTTAAATAACGAATGCCCATAATTTTCGCTGCATTATCATTGTCTGCATTCGAATCTCTCACTTGATCTCCACCCTTGATTTGCGATGACGTATGATCTAATGGCTCAAAAGCATGATTTTCCAAAATATCAAATGGATTATCTAAGCTTAAACCCTCTTGACTGCTTTTTTCGTGAGTATCCAAATAAATGTGTCCCGAATTTTTTGCCAACTGCATCATCTCCTTAGACACAAAACCCGTCTCCCTAGCCCCCTTTTTTCGAACCATAACCCAAGCATGATCCTTGATTGCACCCTTAGTGACTCCAGAATTAATAATCGGTGCAGGGTTAGCTCCAAGGGTAGGGTTATTTGCCTTCAAATTTTCAAAATTTAAATTCTTGGAATTGTCTTTTGTACCCTTCTGATTTGCAACTGCATCCTTTCGAAAATTATCATCTTGTACTATCGAAGCCTCCCTTCTGGCCGGACGTCTCACCGGCGGTGGTGGTCGAGTTTTGTTCCCATTCATATAACAAACATCAACATTGTGTCCAATATGTTTGCAATGGAGACAATAATCTGGCACCCTTTCGTAGATTATCTTCTGAACATGTCTAACTTCATCAAACTCAATGATGATTTCTTCAACCCTCTCTTTTAATAAATCAATTTCAACACAAGCTCGAGCCATGGATAACCTTGTTCGTCGGGCTGTGGGAGAGTCAACTTGGAGAGGATTTCCTATCTCCTTACAAATTGCAAACAAGACATGATAATCAAACAAGTGGATTGGCAAACCTGGTAAGCGGATCCAAACTGGAGCAATGGGTGCTTCCATTCTTGGATTAAAAGACGGTGTCCATTTGAACACATGCATGGGACAGTCACCTAGCGACCACAAAGTGCCCATCCATAATCTGTTATAGTCTTCTTCAAGCTGAAACTTGATGATTATATGTGAGGCATTCGCAAAACTCCATGAGAAAGGCCCCTTCAATCTCAAAGCTGATAAACCAGAATCAATTCCTTTGGGGCTGGGGATGGCAAACGAGAACTTTCCAATCAATGTAAGTTTCCAAGCCGCTGCTAGGCGTTCTCCCTGCGAAGAAGAAATGCAAAGAACCTTTTTTCCATCTTCATTTCTGGAGGTGCCAACTGGAACGACAATCTTTGGATCAAACGAAAGTTGAATATGATTTGAAGAAGAAGATCCAGTCACATTTGCATATGACTTAGGAGGAATCGGATTATCAGAAGGAATATGGGCTTCCGGTGGAGAAGAACCGGAATCTGCCATGAACAAACCTGAGCAAAATTGAAGAACACAAAAGGATTAAAAAAGAAAAAATTAAAAACGAACAAGAAAATAAGAAAAATGAAAGATAGAATCCAAAAACTCCTCATAATGAAGAATAATCGAACAAATCCGTATGTGGATACATGACCCTGCTGTCGCCGTTTACCGCTGAGAAAAAGGGTTTTTGGGATGTCTAAGTTGATTGACTTCTTTTACATAACATGTCTCTCCCATCATTCATAATGCAAGCCACACTTTATTTTCTTTAACTAAAAAAGAACAAAGTAATTAACTTAACTTGCGGCACAATGACAATGATGGAATTTGGATGATAATTGCTCTATTCTCAATTATACTGCAGCGGCCGAGAATCTTTTTCAATGAGGGGTCGAAAATTGTGTGTTCCAATTGTGAGATGTGGTCCCTTTTTATGGCCTAGTTCAATCGTTTAAACTCCAACTTGGTTTCTTATCTAATCAAGAATTCATAATTCTAGATAGACTCAAACTCTAATTGATAATTATCCAATATAATTATCAATTTAATAATTATATTAATATTATAAATATCTTATATTTATTTAATTCCCAATACATCTGTGAAGCCCGATTTTTATTCGAACATGTACTTATATCACGTAGCGTCTTTGTACTATTTGACAATTCTACCGCGCTTTGACGGGTAAATATTAATGATAACTATATTTCGTCTTTAAATTTCCTTATTTACTTCTTGTGATCATAATCATTTATTAATTTTATTTCGCAATTATGATCACTTGATTGATCATCATTAATGTTATTTGCGTATCTCATTAGTCACCTTAGAATTTTTGGAGACTATTTATTTTAGAGATTTATACCTTATAGAATTAAGAATTCGATTTAGATTAAGTGATCATGAGCCTTATAAGTGATCAAGAAAATCACTAATTAATTTGGAGATTGATATTATTCACCTATTATCATCAATTTTGGGACTTAAAACAAAATATGGCAAATACCACTAATACCCTTAGGTGGACGGTCATGAGGTGAATTTTGGTGTAGAAATATCTCCCAACTCTTGTACATGTACACCTTGTGTATTCATCTTGTGTATTTTTACACCATTAATTCAAATCTTATACACAATATCTTATACACCAATTCTTTATTATTAAATCATCCAACATGTTGGAGGCTTCCCAACACCCCATGCCAACATTCCTCTCTATCCTTGCAATTGCATCCTCCCATGCAAGACCTCATCTTGACCAAGGTCCTTGTCCCTCATGCAAGCTACACCTTTCAAGCCATAGAACAAAACAAAATTTTGTCCCCTCCCCACCCCATGTGGACGGCCAAGAGGCCTAGTTGGGCAAGAAATTTGTCCAAGTTTCATTCATCACTTCATTTCACCAACATTCATCTCTTCAAGCCTTGAATCTTCTTACCTCTCTCTAAAAATCCTCCTACCTCTCTCTACAATTTTCTTCTCTTCTCTTAAACACTTAGTAAAAATACAAGAACTCTTCCTTCCATTTCCTACAAAAATTCGAACATCCCCCCTTCAACAAGGTAAGAATGTTGTTCATCTTCTTGTCTTGATGTCATCTAGCTATCTCCTCTCACTTATTAATGTAAGTTTGGATTTTTATTTTTGAGGTTTACATAGAAGACTTGGAAGATACTAAGAGCCTTACCATCACCTTGAAGGAGACTTCTAGACTTGAAGAAATTTGAAGGATTTTGGACTATAAGGTAAGAAATGGGATTTTTGGTACCTTCTTCTTCTCCCCTATTAATTTCGAATTTTAACACCAAAATTATCATTTTGAGGTGATTAGGGGCTGACCTTGGAGCTTTGTTTAAGTGGTGATCAAGTTCTTAAGAGACCATCAATTTTTGACTACAACTTTCAACTACACAAGGTAAGTGTGGTACCTTTGGCCTATTCCTTCTTTTTTTTTCCTCCTTGGTTCAAATCTTCATTTTTCTAACTCAAAACTCCTTGTATTATTGGACTTAGGGGCTGCCTTAAGTGAGGATTAAAATCCTCAAGGTCTTGTGACACCACTTTACACCAATCAACCGAACAAACAAGGTGGGTGGAAAAATCCTTTCAACTTCTAGGTGTTTTAATTCATAAAAATGCATGTAGTATTTTGTTATTGAGCATTTGAGATATATATTATGTATTGCATGCTATTTTATTGTATCAAGTTGAAAAATTTCTCAAGTGTTGCTCAAAATGCGATTTACCAAAAATTAGGACATACATGTACACTTTATTGTCATATTTGATAAATCCTTGTATGAGATGGATATGTATGTTTATGACTCTTGAAAACTATGTTTTGTATGGCCTATAACCTGGACAAGTCGAGCATAATTGATTAAATTTCGATTTTTGGACTTAAAATGCAAAAATGGAAAGTTGGTGGACTTAAGTGCAAGAAAATAAAACTTAAGGGACCTCTCTGTAAATTTCGATTTTTGGGACTGTACTCAGGTTCAAAAATGTTGTTTTGACATTTTAATAAAGTTTTAAGAGTTTTTAGATAAATAAAATCAACCCTTAAAAGCCCAAGGACTAGATTGTAAAATTTGAGAAGTTTAAGGGCTATTTTGCAAATTTCGAAACTGTACCAGACCCTAAATTTAAAATTTGAAATTTTAACTCTTAAGGGACTGGAAATAACATATTTTAAGTGTATTCCAAAAATCCAAGTGTTTAGAGCTTGGAAAGTAATTTTATAAAACTTGAGGGACCAAATTGTAAAAGATTAAACTTGAGGACCCAAATGAAATTTCCAGGACTTATACAGCCCATGTACCTGGAAATACTAATTTACCTATAACATAATTATTTTTTGGACCCAAGGTTCAAATTTCATAACAATTGGACCCCTAAAAGCCTTAAAGGCAATTATTTCAAAATGGGACAAAAATGAAATTTTCAAAAGTTGAGGGACCTATACTTATGACGTTTTAAAACTGCTTTTGTCCCAATATCCCACTAACCTTAGTGACATTTTCCAACTGGAATCACATTAGAAGCCCTTCCGGTTTGTGAGTTCCGATTATTTTAAACTTAGGGCCCGAAATGACAATTTTAACAATTTTGGGGCCAATGTGAGAATTTTATAAAAACTCGACCTCAAAACTTTAAAACCCGAATCTCTGAACAATTTAGAGAATTTATGAACTGACCTCATAATTTTTCAAGGTCGGGATATTTATTTATTTAACTTTTAACCCCAAAAGTATTGGTTTTGACAAAACGGGGCTAATTGTAAATTTTATTTTTATAAGGACCTAACTCAAATTATTTTCTTTTAAAGAAACAGCCCTGGACTCTCTTACTTTAATATTTAATTAAAATATTTTAATTTCTCAAAAACCCCTTGACTTATCGGATCGCCTTGACCGATTAATACCCGATCGCGGGCGACTTCCTCGTCTTGCGATTTGAATCTATAACGGGACTTATGTTCCACCTAATCGTTCAAGATATCGAAGATTGCTTATCCTCCCGATAATCATCTTCATCCAAATAACTCCACCAACGCCATAATTACCTTACGCAAATTTTCGAAAACTTTTCATGAACTGCTTCCCGAATCAATAATACTCGACTGCCTGGTTGACTACATGAACTTGTGTTTACTTTCCTGCTTGAGTCAACTTGGTGTGTCGAGCTCACAGTCGGAATGGATACGTCGGGGGATGGAACCGGGCAGCTCGCTATTCCACTCTTCCCTCATCGCCCTAATCCCGCAAATCGAGGGACGGAGTTTGTCCAAGGGAAGCGGGTCGTAGTACTTGAGGTATAATCATGATTATGACAAATCCGAGCCTTGCTAGCTCTCCACTGTGGATTTTATCTTTGCCTATGGAGCGATAAGGTGACAGGTCTTGACCATCTTGCTCGGGAGTTACAAGGAAGAACGAAGGAATCGGGCTGCTCGATCCACACGATTCTCGAGTTAATCGGACACGTTTGGTTGGCGCTACAAATCCGTACGCAACCGCTACTTGTATTGCATAGGTTGGCGCTACAAATCAGACGCAACCGCTACTTGTCTTGCATAGGATTGGCGTTACAAATCCGCACGAAATCCTCCCCGTCTCGCTTGAACCATAGTGCCTGCGTGACCACGAACTATTTTCTTAAAATATATAAGTATGTTACTTAATATATTTATCACGACGCTTGGGACTGGGTGTGAAATCATGCATCATCGCCACGCGTTTTCATACAACTAAATTTCTCACATTAACTATTTATATCGCCACACTTGCACACGATCACCCCATCCACCGAGATTTCTGTCTCATTCCCTCCTCGTTTTCTAACCTTTAGATGAGGAGTTCGGCCAAGACGCGAACCTACCGCAAATTGAATCCCTATCCGTGATGTGGAGCGACATTTCCTTTTACTTTTATTTGTTGTTGAACTCCTTCATTTTATTTTTGTTTGACTGTAAGTTAATTCGAGATAATCTTTTGGGTTGTATTCGGATACCGCCGGACTTTAAGATTGTAATTCATACTCGTGTTTATTTTAATTCCGCCGCATTAGACTCTATTTCACTTGGAGTTTGGTATCTTTGGTTTAGACCGTTGATTTAATTTTGTTTAAGTGATTGATCGTTGTCGCGTCACGTTTGGGGCGTGATGCTTATGGTATCGAGCTCGGCTAGTAAGATGGAAACTTACACCGAGCTAACCCAGGATAGGACCCTCGGATTGTGTTGGTAGTACCGTGACTTGACTAATTAAGTGTGATATCGATTTCAAAAATGGCATAGAACCATATTATTGATGTTAGGTTAAGCTAAAATTTATACTTGGAGAATCCATAGTCATACTTGATTTGACTTAGTTGACTTTGACTGACTTTCCTTAGTCATTCTTTCCTTGTTCTCCTTATCTTTCCTTTGCATCCGTCTAATCCACCTCAGTTTTATTTGACAGGATGGAGCCAGCACCCCCAACCTGGTGGGACGTGATCGAAGCTCGTTTTGAACGGGATCATTATAGGGCCTTAGAACTTCATTGGCGCCAGGTATTCCTTCGGGCTGACTCCGAGCTTACCAGGAACGACAATGCACTCGTGAACTAGGACACCTTCTTGACAAAGAGTCAAGAGGAGAAGAATAACCTTACTCTCCTCGTTAAAGATCGCGAGGACACCATCCGCTCGCGAGATCGGTTCGATTGATCCAGAACGCCGGATAATACTCGCGAGAAGGTGGAACGTGCCAAGGAAGGCCGCACGAAGTGGAGAATGGAGGCGCACAGGTCAAGAGACACCATAGGACGCCATGAGGAGACCATCAACAAACAAATGCAGATAATCGAGGAACTCACGCATGCCTTAACCCAGCGGGATGCGGCTCTGGAGGCCGCTTCCTTAGCGCAATGCGCCACCATTGCCACCGCCGAGGCGAATCAATGCTCGACACAGGCCGATAATGAAGAGGATCCCGAGGAGGATCCTGAAGAAGACCCCAAGAGGATCCCGATGAGGATCCAATGGAAGATGTAAAGCCCGAGGCGCTTGAAGCCGCCCACTCGAAGATGCTCCGGACTAGAACAGGTGGCGATTTCGCCAATCGGCCTAATCTCTTGAGGTGCTACCTCACCGATCAAGTTCCGATTCTCGGGCGAGGCCGCTAGTGATGATGACGGTGACCTCACCGAATAGATAGCTTTTGTAATAGATAGTATCGGTAGCATATTACCTTTACATTTGTATTTTGCTTTTCGTTGTACCATGATTTCGGATTTACCATTGATTACGTATTTGTGTTGTATGAACTCATTTAGATGTATTCAAATTTTCACATTAATGGATATATCCTTTTAGTTATTCTATGTCTTGTGCACTTGTGTGGATCTCCTTGCGATATAACTTGTGTTTACGCGAATATTTATTGGAATCATTCATTTTGTATTGTAGCTAAGCTCCGTTCATGGCCGAAACCGGGACGCGGAGACCCCGCCGTATACCCCAAAGGAACGATGATGCGCAAAGGGATCGGGCACCCTCCCCGACATTGCCACCACCTCCTCCGCCAATCGCAGGAGATAACCTAATCGCAATAGCCTTGCAGATATATTAGTTTTCATGAGGCAACAAGCGGAGCCTCGTCGGCTAACCATGAACCTACTCGAGAGACGAATGACCGCACCTTGGAGCGGTTTTTACGATCGACCCCGACTTTCTTAGGGGAACCGGATGACGTGAAAGCGAGAAGAATGGATCGGAAATCGGAGAATATCTTCAATGCTCTCCAATACTCGGGGAACAAAAGGTTACGCTCGCCGTGTTCCGACTAGAATTAGCCGCCGAGATTGGTGGAGAACAGTTGAGAGAAAAGTGGGAACAGGATCAAATAGATAGGACATGGGAAAATTTCTGGTTGAATTCAATGAGCAATACATACCCCAAGTCGTGAAGGAGGCACGCCGGGATGAATTCCATAAGTTGAGACAGGGGAACATGTCGTGGCCCAAGATGTAGTCTGAATTCCATCGGTTATCCAAATATGCCCAGAACAATCAAAGACTTAAGCGGACAAATTGTATAAGTTCACACGGACTGCCGAACTCGAAACAACTTTTGATCGTTGAAATAACAACATACTCACCGCTAAAGATGATAAGCCCCTCCGCATTGAGTCGGGACTTAACCGCATTGGTCGATTCAATTTGAATAGGCCATTGAACAGTCTCAAAAGGACAAAGAAATGGGACAACCATCAAGGCCGCTGTTAAAATTGAAGGGGCCGATTGTTAAGACAGAAAAAGGAAAGGACCGATCTGGGAAAACCGGTCATACCGCGATCACTTGGCGTAAACATGGAAAGTGTTTACGCTGTTGGGTAGTAATCAACACCAAATGAAAGATTGTCAAATACGAAGACCGGACCAAACAGTGCAACCACGTAAGCCGGCTAACGGCCAGGGTAACCGGGCAAGGATGCCTGCCGAGCATTTGCACTAGGACATGAGGCTCCGGAGGCAACAGACGCGTGGTGGAAGGTACACTTCTAGTATCTAGCCATTACGCTAAAGTACTATTTGACCCTGGACCAACGCATTCATTTGTCGCACCCCATTTCGTACACCGATTGCATGCATGCATGGAACATATGCCTATATGTTTAGAGGTATCCACTCCTATGGGCGCAAGCCGATAAATGAATATTATCTATAATGCATGCGAAGTTAAAATTGATGAGATAAATTTCCTGTGATTTGATCTTCTTTGCGCTTTTATCTCGAATACGACATTATATTGGGAATGAATCGCTGTTGTCGCACACCATGCACAAATGGACTCGCCATCGCAAGTCCATTAAACTATGTGCACCGATAAGCCCGAAGTGGAAATTTCGGGGAAGAGCACGAGTTAAGATTGCCCCAATCATTTCAAAAATGAAAGCGAGGAAGCGATCACTAGAGGGCACAAGGGTACTTGGCGTTTGCAATTAACAAACCTAAGGTTGAAAAACAAATTAATCAAGTACCTATAGTATCGGAATATACAAATGTATTTCCACAAGAACTCACCACTGTCCCCCCGGATAGGGAAGTTGAGTTCACCATCGGTATTACCGAACCGCCCCAATCGCCGGACGCCGTATAGAATGGCTCTGTTGAGTTACAAGAGTTGAAGACACAATTACGTGTTATGGATGTAGGATTTATTCGACCAAGTACGTCTCCCTGGGGCACCGTCTATTTGTCAAAAAGAAAGATGGCACATTAAGACCGTGTATAGACTATCGCGGACTTAACAAATATGTGACCATCAAGAACAAATATCCCCTCCCGAGGATAGACGAATCGTTTGATCAACTTCAAGGAGCGACGGTGTACTCAAGTTTGATTTACAACAAGGATATTATCGCTTAAAGATCCGGGAAGAGGGCGTTTCAAAACAAAGCATTTCGGACGGATATGGACACTACGAGTTTGTAGTGATGCCTTTCGGTCGACAAACGCACTTACAAAGCGGTGTTTATGGATCTAATGCATCGAGTCTTTCAACCTTATTTGGATCAATTCGTAGTGATATTCATTGATGACATACTCGTATACTCTAAGTCTAAAGAGGAGCATGAGCGTCATCTCAAAATTGTTTTAGAGACATTACGAGAGCACAAGCTATATGCCAAATTCAAAGCAAGTGCGAATTTTGGCTTAGTGAAGTCGCATTCTTGGGACACATAGTATCCGGACCGGGATCACCGTAGATCCTTCGAAAGTACAGACAAAGTGGTTGAATGGAAACAACCCGAGTCCGTAACGGAGATCGAAGTTTCTTAGGACTAGCCGGATATTATCGTAGATGTATCCAAGATTTCTCCAAGATAGCCGGACCACTCACTCGACTAACCCGAAAACAAGTCAAGTTTGAGTGGAATGACAAGTGTGAGGCTAGTTTCCAAGAGTCAAGAAACGACTTACTACGGCTCGATCTTAGCCCTTCCAAAGGGAACAAAAACTTTGTCGTCTACGGTGACGCATCAAAGGAAGGACTAGGAGCAAAGACTCATGCAAGAAGGAAAGGTCATTGCTTACGCATCACGGAAACTCAAGTCGTATGAAGCCAATTACCCAACGCATGACTTGGAATTGGCAAATATAGTGTTCGCGTTAAAGAAATGGAGGCACTATCTCTACGAGCAACATTCACGGTTTACACGGATCATAAGAGCCTAAAGTATCTATTCTCTCGAAGGAACTCAATTTGAGGCAACGGAGATGGATGGAGTTAATAGAAGATTATCACTTTGATATTCAATACCATCCCTGAAAGCTAACGTAGTAGCCGACGCCTTGAAAGGAAAGGCGAGTTTAGCTAGACTAATGATTCGAGAGTGGAGATCATTAGAAGAATTGAGCACTTGGAATCCGATGAGAACCAAGATCGAATTTCATGTGCTAATATTTCGATTAAACCCGATCTCTCGAACGAGATCAAAGTAACACAGGGGATTGACGTGCAACTTCAAAAACTAAAAGAGAAGATACTCAAAGGAGAAAGATCGGAATTCTCGATACCTAAAGATGGAATCATTAGATTTCGGAATAGAATTTGTGTACCGAGTGATGAGCAACTTAGGAATAGAATCCTTTCGAAGCACACCGTTCGAAATACACTATACATCCTGGAGGAAACAAGATGTATAAGGACTTGAAACAAGATTATGGTGGGTAAACATGAAGAACCAGGTAGCGAGTTAGTTCGTTGCGAGATGTTTGACTTGTCAACGAGTAAAACCTCGAACACCAACGACCATCCGGTTTATTACAACCATTGAGAATTCCCGAGTGGAAATGGGAACACATAACGATGGACTTCATGACGGATCTACCAAGGACCGGACGAGGCGATGACGCTATTTGGGTAGTCGTGAGACCGACTCACGAAATCGCACATTTCTTACCCATGAAGAAAACCGACAGCTTTCGCGTAAAACTTGCGCAAATTTATATCCGAGAGATCATCCGATCGCATGGAGTGCCACGACATAGTGTCGACAGAGACCCGAGGTTTGTCTCCGGTTAAAATGCTTACATGAGGAATTAGGCACCTCGCTAAGTTTCAAGACAAAGAAGACATCCGCAAACCGATGGCGATCCGAGCGAACAATTCAAACCCTGGAAGACATGTTGCGAGCCTGCTCATTGGATTTCCAAGGAAGTTGGGATTCGCACTTACCATTGGCCGAGTTCGCTTATAATAACGATTATCGGCCACGATTGGGATGGCACCCTACGAAGCTTTGTATGGACGAAAGTGTAGATCCCTCTACACTGGGATTTTGATGACCAATGGACTCCGAAGGAGAAACGGAAGTCACCCTTGATTCCAAAGGTCGACTTAGTTCGGGAGGCCATGGAGAAGGTCAAGTTGATCAAGGAACGGATCGGTGCGGCTCGAGCCGCCAAAAGAGTTACGCGGACAAGAGGAGAAAAGACTTGGAATTTGAAGCGGAGATGAGGTATTTCTCGGACTCTTGCCACGAAAAGGATTGATCAATCCAAGGAAAGGGGGCAAATTGAGTCCGAGATATATTGGACCTTACAAAATTTTGCGAGAGAATCGGAAAGTTGGCCTCTGAGACTTGAGTTACCGACAAAGATGCGGGAATGCACGATGTATTCCATGTGTCGAGATTGAAAAAGTATCAACCGGATCCCGAGCATATCATCACTCGTGATGCTCCTCCTCTAATGGAGAATTTATCTTACACCGGAACCAATCGAATCATTGACCGTGAATCGCGGTTCCGTAATGAGAGAAATTCAATGGTTAAAGTTGTATGGCGACACCACAAAGGAGACGAAGACGCAACATGGGAAATGGAAGAAGACATGAGGAATCAATATCCGAGTTGTTACAAGAGAATTTGGGGACCAAATTCTTTTAAGGAGGGGAGAATGTGAAGCCCTCGATTTTTATTCGAACATGTACTTATATCACGTATCGTCTTTGTACTATTTGACAATTCTACCGCGTCGCTTTGACGGGTAACTATTAATGATAACTATATTTCGTCTTTAAATTTCCTTATTTACTTCTTGTGATCATAATCATTTATTAATTTTATTTCGCAATTATGATCACTTGATTGATCATCATTAATGTTATTTGCGTATCTCATTAGTCACCTTAGAATTTTTGGAGACTATTTATTTTAGAGATTTATACCTTATAGAATTAAGAATTCGATTTAGATTAAGTGATCATGAGACTTATAAGTGATCAAGAAAATCACTAATTAATTTGGAGATTGATATTATTCACCTATTATCATCAATTTTGGGACATAAAACAAAATATGGCAAATACCACTAATACCCTTAGGTGGACGGTCATGAGGTGAATTTTGGTGTAGAAATATCTCCCAACTCTTGTACATGTACACCTTGTGTATTCATCTTGTGTATTTTTACACCATTAATTCAAATCTTATACACAATATCTTATACACCAATTCTTTATTATTAAATCATCCAACATGTTGGAGGCTTCCCAACACCCCATGCCAACATTCCTCTCTATCCTTGCAATTGCATCCTCCCATGCAAGACCTCATCTTGACCAAGGTCCTTGTCCCTCATGCAAGCTACACCTTTCAAGCCATAGAACAAAACAAAATTTTGTCCCCCTCCCCACCCCATGTGGACGGCCAAGAGGCCTAGTTGGGCAAGAAATTTGTCCAAGTTTCATTCATCACTTCATTTCACCAACATTCATCTCTTCAAGCCTTGAATCTTCTTACCTCTCTCTAAAAATCCTCCTACCTCTCTCTACAATTTTCTTCTCTTCTCTTAAACACTTAGTAAAAATACAAGAACTCTTCCTTCCATTTCCTACAAAAATTCGAACATCCCCCTTCAACAAGGTAAGAATGTTGTTCATCTTCTTGTCTTGATGTCATCTAGCTATCTCCTCTCACTTATTAATGTAAGTTTGGATTTTTATTTTTGAGGTTTACATAGAAGACTTGGAAGATACTAAGAGCCTTACCATCACCTTGAAGGAGACTTCTAGACTTGAAGAAATTTGAAGGATTTTGGACTATAAGGTAAGAAATGGGATTTTGGTACCTTCTTCTTCTCCCCTATTAATTTCGAATTTTAACACCAAAATTATCATTTTGAGGTGATTAGGGGCTGACCTTGGAGCTTTGTTTAAGTGGTGATCAAGTTCTTAAGAGACCATCAATTTTTGACTACAACTTTCAACTACACAAGGTAAGTGTGGTACCTTTGGCCTATTCCTTCTCTTTTTCCCTCCTTGGTTCAAATCTTCATTTTTCTAACTCAAAACTCCTTGTATTATTGGACTTAGGGGCTGCCTTAAGTGAGGATTAAAATCCTCAAGGTCTTGTGACACCACTTTACACCAATCAACCGAACAAACAAGGTGGGTGGAAAAATCCTTTCAACTTCTAGGTGTTTTAATTCATAAAAATGCATGTAGTATTTTGTTATTGAGCATTTGAGATATATATTATGTATTGCATGCTATTTTCTTGTATCAAGTTGAAAAATTTCTCAAGTGTTGCTCAAAAATGCGATTTACCGAAAATTAGGACATACATGTACACTTTATTGTCATATTTGATAAATCCTTGTATGAGATGGATATGTATGTTTATGACTCTTGAAAACTATGTTTTGTATGGCCTATAACCTGGACAAGTCGAGCATAATTGATTAAATTTCGATTTTTGGACTTAAAATGCAAAAATGGAAAGTTGGTGGACTTAAGTGCAAGAAAATAAAACTTAAGGGACCTCTCTGTAAATTTCGATTTTTGGGACTGTACTCAGGTTCAAAAATATTGTTTTGACATTTTAATAAAGTTTTAAGAGTTTTTAGATAAATAAAATCAACCCTTAAAAGCCCAAGGACTAGATTGTAAAATTTGAGAAGTTTAAGGGCTATTTTGCAAATTTCGAAACTGTACCAGACCCTAAATTTAAAATTTGAAATTTTAACTCTTAAGGGACTGGAAATAACATATTTTAAGTGTATTCCAAAAATCCAAGTGTTTAGAGCTTGGAAAGTAATTTTATAAAACTTGAGGGACCAAATTGTAAAAGATTAAACTTGAGGACCCAAATGAAATTTCCAGGACTTATACAGCCCATGTACCTGGAAATACTAATTTACCTATAACATAATTATATTTTGGACCCAAGGTTCAAATTTCATAACAATTGGACCCCTAAAAGCCTTAAAGGCAATTATTTCAAAATGGGACAAAAATGAGATTTTCAAAAGTTGAGGGACCTATACTTATGACGTTTTAAAACTGCTTTTGTCCCAATATCCCACTAACCTTAGTGACATTTTCCAACTGGAATCACATTAGAAGCCCTTCCGGTTTGTGAGTTCCGATTATTTTAAACTTAGGGCCCGAAATGACAATTTTAACAATTTTGGGGCCAATGTGAGAATTTTATAAAAACTCGACCTCAAAACTTTAAAAACCCGAATCTCTGAACAATTTAGAGAATTTATGAACTGACCTCATAATTTTTCAATGTCGGGATATTTATTTATTTAACTTTTAACCCCAAAAGTATTGGTTTTGACAAAACGGGGCTAATTGTAAATTTTATTTTTATAAGGACCTAACTCAAATTATTTTCTTTTAAAGAAACAGCCCTGGACTCTCTTACTTTAATATTTAATTAAAATATTTTAATTTCTCAAAAACCCCTTGACTTATCGGATCGCTTTGACCGATTAATACCCGATCGCGGGCGACTTTCCTCGTCTTGCGATTTGAATCTATAACGGGACTTATGTTCCACCTAATCGTTCAAGATATCGAAGATTGCTTATCCTCCCGATAATCATCTTCATCCAAATAACTCCACCAACGCCATAATTACCTTACGCAAATTTTCGAAAACTTTTCATGAACTCGCTTCAATCAATAATACTCATTGCTGGTTGACTACATGAACTTGTGTTTACTTTCCTGCTGAGTCAACTTGGTGTGTCGAGCTCATAGTCGGAATGGATACGTCGGGGGATGGAACCGGCAGCTCGGCCGCTATTCCACTCTTCCGGCCTCATCGTCCCTAATCCCATGGCAACCGAGGGACGGAGTTTGTCCAAGGAAGCGGGTCGTAGTACTTGAGGTATAATCATGATTATGACAAATCCGAGCCTTGCTAGCTCCACTGTGGATTTTGTCTTTGCCTATGGAGCGATAAGGTGACAGTCTTGGACCATCTTGCTCGGGAGTTACAAAGAAGAACGAAGGAATCGCTTGTCCCGATCCACACGATTCCGGAGTTAATCGGTTTCCGTTTGGTTGGCGCTACAAATCCGTGCACGCAACCGCTACTTGTATTGCATAGGTTGGCGCTACAAATCCGTGCGCACGCAACCGCTACTTGTCTTGCATAGGATTGGCGTTACAAATACGCACGCAATCCTCTTGTCTGCTTGAACCATAGTGCCTGCGTGACCACGAACTATTTTCTTAAAATATATAAGTATGTTACTTAATATATTTATCACGACGCTTTTATGGATTTGGGTGTGAAATCATGCATCATCGCCACGCGTTTTCATACAACTCAATTTCTCACATTAACTATTTATATCGCCACACTTGCACACGATCACCCCATCCACCGAGATTTCCTCATTCCCTCCTCGTTTTCTAACCTTTAGATGAGGAGTTCGCAAGACGTCGAACCTACCGCAGATTGAATCCCTATCCGTGATGTGGAGCGACATTTCCTTTTACTTTTATTTGTTGTTGAACTCCTTCATTTTATTTTTGTTTGACTCGTAAGTTAATTCGAGATAATCTTTTGGGTTGTATTCGGATACCGCCGGACTTTAAGATTGTAATTCGTGCTCGTGTTTATTTTAATTCCGCCGCATTAGACTCTATTTCACTTGGAGTTTGGTATCTTTGGTTTAGATCATTGATTTAATTCTGTTTAAGTGATTGATCGTTGTCGCGTCACGTTTGGGCGTGACACGACCAAAATCGTAGAATATCGATATTCTCGGAATTAACTAATATTAATATATTAGCCCAAATATTTTGGAAAACTCTTTTCCATAAACCCTTAGAACTGAAATATTATTTCTAACCCGTTTACTCTGTAGGAAGGCGAATCGGGATCATGGACCTATAATTATAAGCTCCAATGAATCGAATAAATAATTAACTCTTTAATTAATTTATTCGACTTATTAATTCGATATTACTCCACTATAAATTCAGAATTGCACTCTTATAATTATATAATATCTTACTCTACGAATTGAGCAAATCATTTTGATATAATCATTACATATAGATTAATCCTCCATAGACAATTCGTAATTGAAGCTAGGTAGTATCCGTTAAACCTCTTCAATTACCTCTTATCCTCATTTACCATTAATTCACTAGCGAATGGTTAATTTATAATCGGATTATAAATTAAAGATCTCAAACCATTCGGTTCCTGCAATTAACAAATGAGAGAATCGCTTTCTACTTCCCGCAAGAAGGAATGGATTACATATCTCGTGAATTTATATTCCCACTATTTAATTCAAATGTGAATCTAAAATGCAAGTGTTGGGAATGTCGTAGGACAAACTTAAACGAACAAATTAAGAATCACATAGAAATAAACAGGAGTCTATAATCACTCAGGATTAAGATTTATCCATATATGATCATCTTGTGATTTAATTTGATTTTCCATTTCTACAACGGAATTTGTATGGAAAATTCAAATTAAATCGGTCCAAGTCCTATATGATCAAATCATATATAAATGCCCCCACTAAGATGTCTCCACATCGACGGTCCGGATAAGACAATCGCATTCAAAATATTTTGGGCCGCATTAATGATGTTTTAATTAGAGATCTCATACTTTAATTAATTTCACCACGGACTTAATTTTAGTTTATTATCCATAATCTTAATCCTCTTGTATATAACTCTTATATACTGAGATTATGGTTACATAAATAAACTAGGGATTTTCATGATGTTCAACAAAATACATACAATATGTAAAAGAGTTCGAAAATAAATGTCGCTTTTATTAATAATCAAAAACAATTCATAATTGCTTTAAGGGCACTATCCCTAACAACACAAAAACGTGCAATAATTAATTGGTATTTAGACAATTTTAAGCCATTACGGGGAATTAAGTTCTCGATATTCCACCACATTATGAATTAAAGACGCAACATTGAATCTTGCAAGTTTTGATAATGAAAGATAACTAGTTTAATTATTTGTTGAATTGGAATAGAAATTTTATATCGATTCTATATTTTACAAATACAAGTTAATTGTAAATAGTTTACAATGAATATATTTTTAAAATAATGTTGTATACTCTTTGCATTTGTTTATAATATGAAACATAAAAATAACAAGTCAAAATAAAATAAATTCGATACCAAGAAGTTGTCAATGACGTATTATAATCAAAGGAGTTACAAAAACTACCATTGAGGTTTGGCTTGATTACAAAATAAACTCGAGAGATGTTTGGAAATTACAAAAAAATCCCTTAATGATTGATTTTGTGTTAAATAAAAGGAGGTGGTTGCACGCACACGTGCCCCCACAACTTTTTTCTTCTTCTTCTTCTTAATATTACTAATTATTTATGCTAGAGTTGACTTATTTAGTCAAAACTCTAATAATTTTAAATTGTTTTTATATTGTTATTTTGTCAATTTTCTAGAATAAAATATACTAGTATTTTTGCAGGCCAAAATTCGTGGATTAGAGATACATATTGGTCAATTTGGGAGTTGAGAGATAGTAGGGATTAAGTCCTACTTTCAAGGAACCACCATCCCTCAATCTCCCCATTAACCCCTTAACTTGAAAGTTGGTTTCATGACCTATTTTGTAGGGGTATGGCTGATCTATAAAAAGGAATAGAGTCGCACGAATTTATTGTGGATTCGAGCACAAAAATCAAAATTAAAGAGAGTCCACCATTTTATACAAGAAGTAAGAGGAAGGTGCCTAGTGTGTTTTTGCAGTGTTGGCATCACCTTTTGCAACACATTCCTTCAATTTTTCTTCTTGTTGATATTTTTGAGAGACAAGTTGTTCCTGTGATAGGTTTAGTTGTTCTCTTACTCGCACGGATTCCGAGCAAAAGATCGAGTTTTTCACAAAAGAGTCCAAGTTTTTCACAAGAAAAGGGAGAGGTGCCAAGTGTGTTCGATAGGTGTTGACGTCACCTTTCACAAATGTGACTCTTGAGAGTGGTTTCTTCTTGGTAGTTTTGAGAGACGATCCGCAATCTGGGATAGGTTATAGTTGTTCTCTTCTTTTTCTGATGAAGGTTTTGAGTAGAAAGATCAAGCACAATAGGGAAGTCTTTGTCTTGTTCTTTATTTTGTGTAATCAACATTCTACTTCATTGTTTTTGCCTTAGTGGCGCCGCACAAGTATTTTTATACTTGTGCAATCTTATATCCTGTGTTCAATTTTATTTTTATGCCTTGTTTATTTTTCTTAATTGATAAAATAAACAAAGAATCTGAAAAACACAAGTTTCATTGGGTGACACCTAGAGATATTGCCAACACTCGCACAACACTCATCGCAAACTTAAAGAATTCGCCCTTGAATTCTAGCAATTGGTATCGAGCCTACACTTGATATTACTAAGTGAGATCCTGTTTTTTTTTTTTTTTTTTTTTGCAGTATTTTGCTTTGATGGATGGTCAAGGAATTTCGATGGTTCGTCCTCCGCTTCTTGATGGAACGAACTACTCCTATTGGAAAGTTAAGATGAGGACCTACATAAAGTCGATTGATAAGCGTGCATGGAGAACTATTCTCGACGAGTGGGCTCCTCCAAGAATCATAGATGCTTTGATGGTGATTCGATTCCTAAAAGGGAGATAGATTGGTCAAATGATGATGTTCAACTGGCGCTTTTAATTCCAAAGCATTAAACGCTATTTTTAGGGTTGTGGATATGAATCTTTTCAAAATAATTTCAAATTGCAACTCAGCAAAAGATGCATGGGATGCCTTGCAACTTCATTGTGAAGGAACATAGGGTGTTCAAAGAAAAATATAGTTTTTCGATCACAAATCGAGGAAGCTATAAGTGTCTCCCCTAGGTGATGATGACACTAATGCTTTGAAAAAGTGGAGGAAGAGGAGCACAATAAAGGCATGTTTACTTTGTGTAAAAGTATGCACTAGAATTAGAAGTTCTAGGGGTGTTGTCGGAAGTGACATATCACCTGTACAACACCTCACAATTTATCGATTCTAAAAATGAAGCAAAAGTGGAAGGTAATCTTGTACTGCTGCACAGAGATCCTCCAAGAAAAATCGAAAGATCATCTCACTTCTCAAATCATTGGAGAAGTTTTAGATCCCATCGTAACAAGAAGAAAAGAACGACCAAACTATCGAGATATGGTTAGACCGTCTTACTTTTCTTCTATATGTTAAAGTGCTACTTGCCTTCCTCGTCTAATGTTGAACCAAAATGTGTGAATGAAGTTCTTAAGGATAAATGTTGGATCAATAACATGCATGAACTGCACAAACATCATATCAATATGTTGATGTCATCTTATCGTGTTCTCAACTTTTGTGGATGCATCAAATGCTTGATGATTATGGTATTTCTAATGATATTCTCACCATGTATTGTGACTACCTAAGTGATATAGATATCTCTAGAAATCCGATCAACACTCCGAACTAAACACATTGACATAAGGCACCATTTTATTCGGGATTTGGTGGAGAAAGGTTTGATTCACATTGATCATGTTTCTACCGAAAATCGATAGTGACATTCTCACTAAATCGTTGATTTTGAGAGATTTTCCAATCTTCTAAATCTCTTGGTCTTTGTGTCTTGAATCGGTGAAGTGTGGTCTGAGGTGTGACGACACTTGTCGTAACACCTATTTCTTTTCTTTATTTTTTCTTATTTTTAGGTTTTAGGCATGTTGCATAATATTTTCGTGGTTTTCAAATTGGGTGTGCCATATGTGAAACCTTTTCGATTGATTCGAGTTATTTTTGTGGCCAAAAATCGGATTGAATATACTATAAGTACTTGCACATTTTCTTCCTTATATTTGTACATACTTTAGCTCCTCGGTTTTGAAGTTTGTTACTAAGTAGTTGAGGGTCTTTCATCTCATGTATGATCATGCCCCATGCGAAAACGTAACGTTTTTCAAACATGAGCTTGGCTCCGTGATTATAGTCATTAAAGTAGTTGAGAATCTTTCACAATTCTGTGATCATGTTCCATGTGAAACAATGACTTGTTAATTAAGAGCTTTTGTGTACTTGTCAAAAATGGGAGAAAAATACACAAAAATGTGTATATAAAAATAGAAAAATGCACAAAAATGTGTATATAACGTTGAATTTGGTTGAATTTGTGCAAGAAAAAATCATAAAAAGATCTCGAGTATGGCCCGAAAAAATTGTTCTTGATAAAAACGAGAAGTGTTTAGCCGATGTGGCCAACACTCTCTATGAACACCTTGGGTATTTGTTTTCGATTTTGTGTGTGTGCATTTTTTCCTATTTTCATTTTTTTTTTTTTGGCATAATCGGGATGCGATTCAGTGGATTTGTCCCTTATAAAATCGATTTTCAAATGGTTACCGGTGGCGGTTATTTTTTCCCATTATCCTGATTCTGTGAGCCGAATGTTAGTGGGTTGAATTGAGGGGAGTTTAATATCCGGAACTTGAGATAAATATCTCGCACTTAGTGGGTAGATATTTCTGGTCTTTATATTTCTTATAAATACTTTGATTTATTTCAAGTGTTTATAACATCATTTATTTTTCGATTTTCGATCCTCTTATTTCCTTCCCTCATTTTCTCCGTTCTAGAAGCCAAGACACGATCTAAAAGGACAAGAATCCTTAACTCCTCTGCGCTCTTCCTATTCCCATAAAATCGATCTCCTTGAGGACCTCACATTCATGATCTTCCCATAGGTGAGGTGGGAGGTGTTGCCACACCCATCGGCACACCCCCTACCTCGATAATTTGTACAAGTTCCTCTCCACTTACTTGAACTTCATTGTAAAATGTCATTGCTAAAAAAAATATTTACTCGTATTCGGGATGAAACGAGTAGATTGATTTCTGCCCAAAAAGGGGAGAAAAGCGGCACAAAAATGAGTGAGGTTGTAACGGGAATTGAAGTGGTAGGTCTCAAGATTAGGAGAAAAATGGAGGTTGGTACGGTTGCGGGGGATAACAGGTTACATGAGTGGGACAGATGACTAAAAATCAAAGTGGTGCTTTGAAGGTGTCAATGAAGGTGTTGCCCATACTTGTTGGCAACACCCCCTCAATCAAATCCGATGATCATTCTCCTATGTTCTCAAGATGTGTTTGGCTTGATGTTTAATGTTTTTTTTGTGGGGATTATTGTACTCTAAAACACCGAATTCTTTCTTGGTTCTTGTTTTCTCTTTTTTTTTCTTAGGATGATTATGTGTGTTTTAGGGGAGCACTTATTTGAACCTGTTTTATGGTTGATTCCTCCTATGTTAGTTGTGATGTTCTACTCCTTCTATTCTTATTATGTTACTTTCTAAGTAATTATATATGATAATTATATTTAGGGGAGTAGTTATGATCTTGGACTTGCTTTTTGTGATCTTTTTGCACGGATTATTTTCCTTGTGCTGTTTGAGTCCGGCCGTTTTTAGACATTTTTTGTCTTGAGTTTTTGTGCGGTTTTGTTCGAAATTGGCAAAAAGGGGGAGATTGTTAGAGTTGACTTATTTAGTGAAAACTCTAATAATTTTAAATTATTATTATCTTGATATTTTGCCAAATTTCTAGAACAAAATATACCAATATTTTTGCAGCCAAAAATTCGTAGATTTTAGAGATACTGATTGGTCAATTTGGGAGTTGAGAGATAGTAGGGATTAAGTCCTACTTTCAAGGAACTACCATCCCTCAATCTTCCCACTAACCCCTTAACTTGAAAGTTGGTTTCATGACCTATTTTGTAGGGGTATGGTTGATCTATAAAGGAATAGAGTTGCAAATTTATTGTGGATTCGAGCACAAAAATCAAAATTAAAGAGAGTCCACCATTTTATACAAGAAGTAAGAAGAATGTGCCTAGTGTGTTTGGAGGTGTTGGCATCACTTTTTGCAACACCTTCCTTCAAAGATTTTTCTTCTTGTTGATATTTTTGAGAGACAAGTTGTTCTTGGGATAGGTTCGATTGTTCTCTTTACTCGCACGGATTCCGCACCAAAATATCGAGTTTTTCACAAAAGAGTCCAAGTTTTTCACAAGAAGATGGAGAGGTACCAAGTGTGTTCGATAGGTGTTGACGTCACCTTTCACAACACCTCTTGAGAGTGGTTTCTTCTTGGTAGTTTTGAGAGACGATCCGCAATCTGGGATATGTTATAGTTGTTCTCTTCTCATTTACGGTAGAAGGTTGAGTAGAAAGATCAAGCACAATAGGGAAGTCTTTGTCTTGTTCTTTATTTTATGTAATCAACATTCTACTTCATTGTTTTTTCGGTGGCGCCCGCACAAATATTTTTATACGTGTGCAATTTTATATCCTGTGTTCAATTTTATTTTTATGCTTTGTTTATTTTCCTTAATTGATAAATAAACAAAGAATTTGAAAAACACAAGTTTCCACCGGTGACACCTGGAGGTATTGCCAACACTCGCACAACACTCATTGCAAACTTAAAGAATTCGCCCTTGAATTCTAACAATTTATGATGAGGATAATTTAATTCTCGACATCGACACATGGCATTGTGAGGATATGACACATGTACCACACTAAGATGACAGCTTATCCGGAGATAAGACCAATCTTAATTGTTTGAGAGTCCAACCTCGGAAGAATTGCTAAGGAATCTAACATGGGAGGAGTCTCGGCAGTAGTTAACCAAGGTCTATAAGAGAGGACCTTGGCTCTGTGGTAAGGGGATACGAAAAACTCACTACTCACAATCTCTAGGAGCAACTACTAACTTAAACATCGGAGTATCTACCCCCTCGGGACCACCCCTGGTTCTTTTTGCGGTTACGCCGATGTCCTCACAATCTTGGATCTTTGGATCAATCGTTCCAACCCTTTGATTGACTTCGGATCTCCTCCTCAAGGCGTTGTAAGTCGTCGATTTGTCCTTGATTTTTATACTTTATCAATTTATTTTATAAATTATATATTAATTAAGAATAAAAAAGAAGTGCTCCCTTTAATGACCTTTCCTTGTAATTGCTAGATTGTTATAACATATTTTTTTGATGCACTTAAAATTATATCTACTTATCTAGGAATAGTTATAGAAAAACTCTTGAGAATTGGACTAATTGCAAAAATTTCAGAGATGTTTCAAAATTACAAAAAAAAATGAAAAAAAAAACTTCAAGTTTGATTATGTCTTAAACTTAAGGGGATAATTGTAATATTTCTATAAATATCGTGGTTTCTTTCTTTCTTTTTTTTTGTGAAATATTTTTAGCTTTTGAAAGAAGAAATTAAATGTTAGAATCGAACCTCGGGTTTTTTTTTTTGTAATCATCCCTTATATTTATTTTATTTTGTGATCCCTTTTAAAAAATTCTGGATCCGTCCATGGGTGATTGTAATTTGTAATAGATTTATAAATGTAAAGCGGGTGATTGAAATATTTTTCATTATGAAGGTGGTAAAATGTAATACATAATCAAACTTTAAATTTTTCTTTTTTTTTTGGTAATTTTCTAGAACCTTTATTTTTTGTAATTAACCCAAACTATAGGGGCCTTTTGTAATTATCCCCATAATTAATGTAGAACATGCCGTATAACATCGGATGGGATTTTATATTGCGTAATCGTGTTTCATCTCTTATTCCAATCGTGTAGATGAATGACACGCGTGTATTACACTTTACCATATTAAACCCTACAATTTATGAATATGGGCATCGAGAGAATGGCCAAAAGCGTCGATGACAACTGTTCAATAGTGAGAAATTAGTATTAGATATTTTTTGGCATTGAAACGAAGCAACACACAAATCTTCTTGCAGATTTGATCACATGAATACGCATATAATATGAACCTCGTTGGGAATTAGTCTCGATAAAATTGATCCATTATATTATCATGATAGGTCATATTATTAATTATTTGAAATGATGCTTCAGCTAGACCTGACCATCGGTCGTGACGGTTCATGGTCCAAGAAAAAAGAACCTTAACCGCCCTCTCAGATACGGTTAGGGCCGGTTGCATGAAATAGTGGTTTCGGATCGGGTCGGGTTTGGTACAACCGCTTCCGACCGTTGTTTATTTTTTTCTAAAATTTGTTTTAAATTTATATATGTAATGAGTTAGTCTCCTATCGACATACCACCGTCAACGGATTTAATCCGTTAGATGGATCCAAATACTTGGTCCACGGTCAATACGTCTATTTAAATAGATCTCTACTTTTTCCCGTTTGAGGAGGGGTGGAGTCATCAAATAGGTATATGCCAATATGCCATTCGGGGTTTTATGGTTTTCGTTTCACCGAGATATTTTTTCACTTTTTCAATTTGAAATATGTAAATCATGTTTGTTTCATATAATCAATCTTATTAGAAATTATCTTTTTTCCTCTGTAATGATAGAATTTGTGTTACTAAAAAATAAGTACAATCCTGAGGTCAATTGACCAAAATGTCTGTTTGGTTACATGTTAGATCCTTTTCCCCAAAAACAATAGACTTTCATAAATATTCTCAAAGGGCAAGAACAATACAACTAATCCGCAACAAACTTGGTAAGAGCTACTTGACTAAAAATATAGCCATATGGAGAATTGAGTAGACCACTTCAAATCCAAATCGTAATCTAATGCCAAACGAGCTAATCTATTACAATTAGCGTAACAACGAGTGTCTCAAGTTGAGAACAAGCAACAATCAAAAAGAAAACACAAAATAAAGATATTTTCGGCAATTGTCATACATGCAACTTCGAACTGGAGATTCCTTTGCAATCTGATAGCTATATCTTGGATATCTAACTTAATACGAATGCCACAATGAAAGGCACGGACAAAACCAACCATATATGCTAATGAGAACACGAGGCTTCTTAACATGAGGGTGCACTGCATTGATAATCTTGACGATCTACCAATAATTAAGAGATAATCAAGCTCACAGAATGCCCAAATTAATGTTTATATTATTAAAAAAAAAAATGACATTTATTGAAACAGAACAACTAATGTAGTAATTAAACATGCATTGGTCATCATTCATCACTACTAATGTCCACAGTATCTTTCAGTATATATTATCCAAGTCATAACCCAAATTCAAGCAAAAAGATAAGCCATCTCTTGTAAGACGGTCATACGGTGTGACGGATTGCACTTTTAGTGTAAAAAATGACACTTTTAGTGTAAAAAATGATACATTGTCTGAATACACTAAATTTTAGTATATTCATACAAGAGCACACCACAAAAATCCCGGCGGGGGGATTGATCGATTCTTTGACCGGCTTGGTTAGTATCATTTTTACACTAAAAGTATCACCTTTTATACTAAAAGTATCACTCATCACACACTGTGCGATCGTCTTACACAAGTTTTTGCCAAAAAAAGATAATCTTAGAAGAACAATTAAAACTATCTATGAGGTTTGATTTAATTACAACAACAACAAAAAATCACATGTTTTGGAAAAATACATAATGCACAGTGAGGTTTGACCCTGTATTAAGTTTTACACCCATAAGCAAAAATATTTCGAACACTCTCTTTATATTTGTGAAAATTTGCAATTACCCCTTACATTTAACACAGAATCAAACTTCAAATGTTTTATTGTAATTTTCAAATATCTTTGGGTTCTTCTATAATTAGCTCAAACCTCAAGGGTAGTTCTTGTAATCATCCCTATACTCAATATCAAAAGAAAAATAAAGAATGTATGGGATAGCTGAAAAAATATATTGTCCTTAATTGCAATTACTATATCTAATTAAAAGTTGAATGAGTACTAACCTTTCATGACTCCAACTTGGTATCATCCCATGAAGAATGGACATTCAGGACTTTTTTCTTTGCACCAGTCACAACTAATGGGTTGCAGTCAACAATATCAATCTGGCGTAGATAATAATGAAGTTTCCTAGGAATCTCTTGTAATTTGTAGCAGTGTTTAAGGCTTAGGCTGTGAAGCAATCGAAAGCTGTCATTTTCGGCTGTCCAATGCACCAAATCTGCGTCTTCGATCAGAAGAAATCTAAGTACGGTAAATTTTGTTCCTTTTATTTCCCACTTTGGTCCTCGAAAGGCGTAGCATCGCAGTTTGAGCACTTCAAGATTTGGCAATGAAGCAATCACATCCATGTATTTCCACGGAAATCCAAGCCCACTCAAAGTTAACTTTTTAAGACCCTGTGGGAAAATCCAACGAGGAAGAGTTGGGGCAACTACCTCGGATCTGAATTTAGGATTCACAATGACACATTTAAGTGATTCTAGTTTGTGGAGATGGGATATACGATCAAAGAAGCTCAAAGGTTCAACAGAATCAGGCGCTAATTCGATCTGAATTCCTAATTTCATTATGTTTGGGATTCTTTTGACAATGCCCTTGGTAAAAGTGTGAGCGCTTACAACTAAAAGAGTTAAAAGATTTTCTAAGAGAGCGCCACCACGAGGATCTAATAAGTCACTTCCCATGATCTGAAGATGCTTCAATTTTTTCATATCCCAGATCTCCATAGGTAGATAAGTCGGAGATTCTGAAGAATTGATGCTCAAATGTCGACGGACAATAAAGAACTCAAGATTCCAAAGTTTGGATATACCGGGAGGAATGTTTTTATTAAATGTGAGGGCAAGGTACCTTAACTCAATTAGTTTCAATACTTCCAATGGGAACTCATAAAAATGGACTGTAAGAGCATCCAATACTCTGAGCAACCTCAAACCAAAACATATTGGTACCGGATATTGATGATATGGGCCAGTGCATAGGAGAGAATGAACATTTGAAACAGATGCCATTGAGTTGTGCACATCTTTGATCCCAAATAAAATGTTGTTGTGGATGCACAATCGACGTAAGCTTTTTATTCCTTGTGCAAATCCATCAGCATAACAATTTATAACATGGGAAAACTTGTTCTTACCAGCTTCTTTGATACATAGGTACCAAAAGGCAGAATGAAGGCTACAAGTTTTCATTTCTCTATTTGACTTGTATTTGCGGACCATAACAACATTTGTCGAAACAAGCTCATTTAAACAATGTATTGCAAACTTTTCTAAAGTCAAGGATATTGGAAGATGTGGATTCGATGAATTTAGGGATGATATAGGTTCAAGCAATTTCTCAGCACTCAACAACTTGATGAGCTTAGAGCACGAAATCTCATCATTTTGAGGGAAAACTCCCATATAGAGAAACCATACTTTTAAATGTTGAGGTAGGTAGTCGTAGCTTGGATATAGTATATTTTCCATTAGATTATATGCATCAATGAAAATTGAATTTTTTTCTCTGCAACCTTGTTCCAATACTCAGGAGTCTTGTCGACTTTGGATAGGAGATCAGCAACCGTGATGATTGCGAGAGGAAGACCTTCACAATTTTCAGCAATTTTTTTTCCAGCTTTCTCAAGGTGAGGAGGGCAACACTCCTCACCGAATATCTTCTCACGAAGAAGACCCCAACTTTCTTCTTTATTCATGAAGCGCATTTTATGAGCCTCAAGATAATAAGCACATGATGCTACTCTGTGTATCCTAGTTGTCAGCAAGACTCGACTACCAGCAACATTGCGTGGAAATAACCATCTCAACTGTTTAAACAACTGCGTGTCCCATAAATCATCCAATATAATGAGGTATTTCTCATCTTTTAAACTTTCGATCAACATCCTTTTCAAGTCAGCCAAACTCTTATTTCCATCTGTAAGTGTTTTATCAATGTCGGGATTCACTTGAACTAGAATTCTTTGCAGGATTTCCTTTAGTTGGTACTTTGGGCCAACGTTGACCCATGCACGACGGCTAAAATGACTCACAATTGATGTATCTTCAAAAAGTTCTTTCGCTAAGGTGGTCTTACCTATGCCTGCCATTCCAACAAGCGAGTAAATCTCAAGACTATCTTCCTTCGTAGAAGTAAGCAACCTTTTGAATTTGTGAACTTCATCAGAGAATCCAATCACTTTTGACCTACTTCTAGTAAAATTAATTTTGGATGGACCAACATCATTAATTTCTTCAGGCACCGGGTTGTTTAATTCATTAATGTACTCCTCTTTCAACGTGTTCATGGATTGGATAAAGGAATTAATATCTTGCTTTACTTTCTGCAGGTCTAGGGAGAATGGCAATGTATGACTCTCCGATTGTAAAAGAAACTGATTTGACAAATGATCTTCAAGTGCATCCTCTAATTTACATGTCGTCTCTCTGATTTGTCCATCCAAAGCATTCAACCTCTCTCTGCTACTGTTGCTTCTATTCTTATCCAATCTTTGGATGAATGCTTCCAAATTAAAAACTACGTCGTCTGTCAATGTCACGATTTCTGGGCATAAGAAAGTCATGACACAAATTTGAGAAAAATACATAACTTATAAGATATAGACAAAAACTCATATGAGACGGTCTCACAGATTAGTATCATGAGACAAATCATAATTGACCCATATTATGTATAAACTATTTGGATTTGGACTTAACTTGCTTTGATTTGTAAAATGGGTTAGATCTATCTCATGAATTTAAACCCGTGAGATGGTCTTACATAAGACTTACTCTAAGATATATAATGAAAGAGTACTAATCATTACATATAAAAATAAGGAAAATTACAAAAACTATCTTAAGATTTAGCCTACTTACAAAAAAATTTAGTTGCCTTTTTAAAATTACAAACACCCCCCCATTCAGATTCGTATTTACCAACAAATACTTCACATCTTGAGGCAATGTATAATTTTGTAAGCTAAAAACAAATGTCCAGTGCATTTGTACTTTTAAAAGGTAACATTTTTTTTTTTTTGTAATTAGGCTAAATAAGTAGGTGTTGTAATAACCTAAAAATAACTAGTAAATCAATGCACACTAACCTCTAATCATATTGTAGGTTTTCGGAAATTCATTCCAAATTTGAGCTATTTTTGAGTTCTTTATTCCTTCCTCGTCCTCGTCCTCCTCCTCATCATCATCATAGTCCTCGTCGTCATCATCGTCGTCGCCATCATTGACGTAATCGTCGTCATCTTCACTAACTTCCTCCTTGCTTATGTTCTCCACCATTTGGATAAAAGAATTAATCTCTTGCTTGGCTTTGTCCCAGACGTCAACGGAGAGCCGTTGGAATGGTTCTTTGAATTCGGACACAAGCGATTCCAGCACTCGATGTAACTTATCGACCCCCTCTATGATTCGTCCATCCAAAACATTAACTATCTTCGAGAAATAATGTCCGAGTTTATGAAATGACTCATCATATAAAAAGTCGCGTGCATATCTCACGATTTTACATTCCGAAGGAAACTGAGTCAACAAACACGGTTCAAATATATCTAAAGCTATGACCCCCTTTGTCTCGAAATAGTAGCTCGTGCTCGCGCCTGTTTGGTACCCGCGATGCCCATCGATGTAGTTGTTGATTCTATCCAACACTTGGAGAACTTGTTTTAAGCACTCGACCTCCTCATACGTTGATTCTAAGATTTCTCGATCGTAGGTGAGTATCGAAATGTGAGAAGAATTTCGAAGGCCATCGATCGTTTGCATGAGAGAAACTAGAGCAGCATAAGCCATCTCTAGGATCTGTGATCTTTCTCATATCACAAATTTCATCAATTGTTGGTATATGTGTTTATAATGTGAAATTTAATATGTAACAAATAATTTAGATTGTAGTCAACCGGATGAAACGCGTTATAAATTGATGTACAAAACGTGCAATAATTAATTGGTATTTAGACAACTGGCCATTACGGGGAATTAAGTATTCCACATTTTCTACACATAATAATTAAAGACTTAACATTGAATCTTGCAAATTTTGATTAAAAAAAAAAGATATAACTAGTTTAATTATTTATTGAATTGGGATTCTGTATTTATTGATTATATATTTAAGAAAATGGAGTATACTCTTTGCATATATTTATGATATGAAACATAAAAATAACATTTTAAAATAAAATAAAATAAAAGATTCTTACATCAAGAAGCTGTCAATGACGAATTATAATTATGTAGAACTTGCCGTATATATAAAATGGCCAAAAGGATCATCAATGACAGCTGGCCAATAGTGATAAATTAGTATTAAATACTTTTTGGCATTGAAACGAAGCAACACAAATCTTCTTGCAGATTTGATCACATTAATACATATATGATATGAGCTTCAGAAACCAGTGGGCTGGCCACCACAAAGAATTAATGGGGTGGAGGTCGGGGTTTCAAATCTCTCCTCCATCAAATCGCTCCTCGGACATATCGCGAAATTGAAGATTTGGTGGGAACTCACACCGAAATGGGAACTCATCTTGAATAACATCCGTGTGGGTTCGATCCGGGAGAGATCGTTACTAGTAGATTGGGGTCGAACATAATTGTTCTCTTTACCTGGATGATCGGTTGTACGTCGTGGACCCCGTCGAAACACTAGCCACGTGCACATCCCGCGTTTACCTTGACGGCAAAGAATGAGGAGCCGAGTCGTTGTCCTCGGCATAGTCGGGCGTAAGCTTGGAAGGCGAGTTATCAAAAAAAAAATGATATGAGCTTCGTTGCCTACTATTAGGAGCCGAAATGGACAAACTTTGGATATCAATCACATACGATATTTTATCTGATACTTATTGGATACTCCATGGATATATCTACACATGAAAATAGATATAATTTATTCTATTACTCATTTTTTCAATATTTTTTGTGTGTTTATGTGAGTTATCACATTTCAGATTTAAAAACTTATGAAATTTTGGTTTTTTATACTTGAAATATTGTTTTCTTAATTATACTTAGTACGTCTGTATTTTCAATAATATAAAAATATATATGTATCATACATGTATTCTTAAAATTTCAAAATTGGCGTATTCTCATATATGTGTCGTATCATATTCGTGTCCCATATCCATAACAGTACTTCATGTTTAGCCCCTTAAAATGAAATGTCTAGCTCCCCTTCTGGCCCCGCCTACCATTCCCCTTTGTAATATCGAAAAAGAAAATGGCAAATCTCCACAAAACATAACCAAACAAGTGATTGGGCTTGAGTTATTGTATGCTTTATTGTCTCTATAGCTTGTGCCCAATAGAAATGGATCTTTTCAGAAATTTAACTTCAATCAATTAAGTAATTAACTGGACTTGAATTATTCGAATGCCCATCATCTTCAATCAATTAATTGGGCTTGAATTATAGTAATGACCGTCAATGACTATTAATAAACTTGTTTTATCTATAAAACTAGTGTTTTTTACCCGTGCTATGCACGGAGTGTGCGATGTTGAACTATATTAGGTGTGTTATATCAAACCATATGTGGTTTGTTTGTCGAATCATATAAATTTAATGGATGTAAAAATAATAATTTTACCGAATAAAAACAATAATAAAGATTTGAAATAAATTTATCAAATTAAAACAGTACTTGTAAAAATTATAAATTTTGGAATACATTTTTTTACACCACATTCATCGTTTGTTTGTTTTTTGATTTGTTATTAGCACAAGCTAATTCAAACTCTTACGATTCGTGACTCGGTAAACAATAATGTATAATTGCCCATGATTGACTACTGGATTCTTCACAGCCCGATGTTGGATAGAGATATCTTTGGCTCTTCTTTTGTAGTCATAACATATTTATAATAACCACTAACCAATTAAATTGAGATTCGAACCTATTAATTAAAAATGAACGTTTTTAAAATTTATAATTGAGATATACAATTTACTAATACATTCTATATTGTTGGCAATATTTTTCAGTAATAAAAAAATTCAATTAGAAAAACTGAAAATAATACATTATTATTGGATCATTTGTTTTAATTAGTTAGAGGAAACAAAAGAATCCAAGCCCAATAATGACGGGCCAGACCCAACAAACATCGACTGTATATAACCGGCTCGACATTGCATGGAATGAATACACATGATTGCTACATGTGTTCATAATTACATACCTATGTAAATACATTTACAATATACTGGAAAACAAAAAAATAAAAAATAAAAAGTGGGATTTTAAAAGTCAAATGACAAGGCTTCTATCCAGAGCCTTATCGGATAAGCCAAGATCTCTTGCTCTCATTCTAACCTAACTTAGGATTATCTAGAATCACACAAACAATTTAATCCTTTGTGCGATACTCTTCGATCAAATGCAAAATCGCCAAACGGAAATTGTGGTTTGAAAATTTTCGTTGGGAGAATAATTTTGTTTAGTTTCGTTCGGATTTCATGTTTCCCAAATCGACCTGGTAAATGATCATTTCAAAAAAATCTGAATCGTTAGCTTCAAAATAGCTGTTCGGAAAAAGCATTTACCTATAATCCGACGGATAAGTAAAAAATGCGAAGACATAGTGCTGGATCTGGTGTTTTCTTCATAATAGATAGTGTTTTTTCTGTTTTTTTTTTTTTTTTGACTTGTTTGCTTTGCTTGGACTGTTTTTATTTTCATTTATGTTTTAATATTGTATTTTTTCTCTGCGTAAAAAGTCAAAAATATAAATTTTTATTCTGAGATATGAGGTTTTCATAATTTCAGAGTTTTTTTTTGTGTATAATTTATTTTATTTTTTGCACTCCTTTAAAATCAATTTTGGGTGTAACTTTATGGCTTTTTTTGTATATGAAAAATTCGAAAGGTTGGTTTGAAAATAGTCGATCGGAAAAAATGACTTATCTATACTTCGACTGAAAGGCCGTAAATCTAATATACATATCTCATGTGAGCCAAGAGGTGAAGAGTGAGAGTAGATCAATCCATCCTCAACCTCTTATATAAGATATGGTGTTTTCATTTCACTAAAATATATAAGTGTTGTTTTTTTTTCTTAATTTGATGAAATGATTTTGAAATAAGAATTTTATTTCAATAATTTAATTTTTTTTATCTTTTTTCTTTTCAGGGGCAAGTTATGGTTCATCGCTGTCAATCTGATCCGGACATCCTTAAAACAAAGATAAGGATATCTTTTGATTTTTCGTTTATAATATTTTTATTGTAATTGTGTGTAGGCATTTTATTTTATTCAAATTGTTTAAGTTTGTTGTTTGCTTAACACTGATAAAATTAAAATAAAAAATAAAAGCAAAATTCTTATATCTTATGTTTATAAGAGAAAATATATTAACTTAGCTGATAAATAAAAATAGTTAGAAAAAATATATTTCATATAAATCCATTTTTCTCATAGACAAATATTAATCAGACCACTTTACTAATTTCAAATTGGATATCTGTCAATATGGGGGAAATGGATCCAATGTGAAATAACATATTTTTTGTGAATGGATTGCCCTGGCACATATTTGTTTTTAATAAAAGAAACAATACAGGGTATTGTATATAAGTTAGAAAAAATCACGATTCATATATTCATTCATGATTATGTGTTTAATGTCATAAATATGGTGAAGAGTTTTCATATATTTATTAGTGCATAGAAATAGAATAAACCTTATAAATAAGGTTATTTTTGTGAACTCAAATGGAAATAATTCTTCATTTTATATATATTTAGGCAGATTGCAATACCCCGAAATATATTGAGCATATCATTTTCAAAAGAAATAAATATATACACTTAGAGTAAAAAATGGGATATTTAGTGAATTGTGTATGGATATGTATTTTCTGCAAGAATTTTGGATACCATAAATACAGAAAATTTGTTCAGTATTTAATAGAGCTTATCGATATTGCAAGTATGCATATAGTAAAATGGAAGATTTGTTTTCCTAACTAAATATTTACACTGTTTAGCATGCTTTGCGTTTTTTGAGATGTTTTCCATTTGTGTGCTCGGATTGTTTACATATTCATCCTTTAAATTTGATTAAATTGATAATTTTGTTGATGCAAATAGTGGGAATATTGTTTTCATCATCCAAAGTGATACCAGTGTTGTTTTTTGTGATAGTTTATATACACACATAAGTTATATTTTTTACACGTGCAAAGGTTATTTCAAAAATCATGGGCTTGAATTGTTTACATTTAAATTTAAATAAATTGCCCAATTTTGTTGATGCAATTAGTTAGAATATTGTTTTCATTCCAAGTTGATCGATAGTTGATTGATATTGATACCAGTTTTGTTTTTTTGTGATAGACTACTTACATGCATATTCTAAGTTAATTTTAAAAAGACTAAAAAAAATGCTCGACTCAAAACCATCATCTCGTGTACCAGATAAATGGTACATACAAAAAACAATCTTCGGTAAAATGGGAGTTTATTAAGCAAGTTCATTAAGTAATATAAAAAAAAAGTCTATAAATCATATATACATTCATATATGATGAAAATCGACAGGAAAATAACTTTTTTTATATATTTTTTTAATAGTTATTAAATGTGATTTTTTTTTGTATGTATACTCATGTAAATAAATCACATTTACATTCTGATCTGATGAAAATTGAGTGGAAGATAAGTATGACTTTTTATATTTTTTTGATTAGTTTTTTGAATGTGATTTTATTTGTAATTTCTCTTTAATTTGATTTATCTAATAATGTCTGTGCAATTTCCCTTTAAATTCTTAGCCTGAACTTGAATATTGTATGTATGGATCGAGAAAATTCACTGCTCGTAACACCCTATCGAGAACACCGAAATGATAAAATGGCAAAAAAATAAATTTATATCTCTAGATGAGTATATGAAAATAAAGAGAATCCATTCATTTTGTTTTAATAGTTTGATTTTTAGATCCGAGTATAGTTCATACGTGTTGGGAAATTTATTGTTTAGATTTTGATGAATGCCATATAAAACTTAGAATAGGAAGTTGGCACCCCATTTTGTTGTAAACCGCATTGTAACAAATAAAATTTGGGCAAAGCCGAGTTAAGTCGCCTATGCCTAAACATGCAAGAAGACAACCGGAGACTAGAAGAAAGACTCACATTGCAGACAACCGAGTATGGCAAAGAAGAGAAGACGGAACTCGATCAAGGTGCAACAGTAAAGTATCGTCAAGTCAACTCAAGATAGCCAAGTCTCAAGTTGAAGTGACAAGAGAGTTATTCAATGATTGAAAGTCGACTCTAAGTCACCTGGGGAAAGCAAGGAAACGCATCAGTCGAGATAACTAAAAGAGATCCGTTGCCGTAAATCAAGAGAATTACTTAAACAAATAATACCTCCATGCTACCTTTCTCGAAGTGCTCGGTCCCCTTGAAGCGTGCAAAGGGAATGAACCAATGAGAAGCACTATACCGTGTCGAACTCAAAAGTCAAGAACAATTCATACGAGGAAATGGAAATTCCAAGGATCGCAACAAGACAAGCCAACGACCACAAGTGACTTTCAAAAATAAGCATATCTCTTCAACGGGCAAATTTTTTGAAAGATCACTATAAAAGGCGAGGAATGACTACGAGAGATGACTATGAAGGTTACTCAACCACGAACATTCAAGAAAATATTTGAATCAGAACCAAGATATTCTCAAATCATTCAAGATTAATCCTCAAGCCTACACTACGAAGAAAATCAATCCAACACTCACCGTGAAGGAAAGATAACTTCAATCGGTTGAAGAGGAAATTGTTGAAGAATCAAGGGGTCTACATTCCACGAAGGATTGTAGGAAGGTTCAAGTCGAACCGTCTCGAGTTTTGGAGGGCTTCGTGATCAAATCCAAAGAGCTTGAGCAAGTGAGTCGTAGTAGCAAGGCGGTTGCCCTGTGAATAAGCCGAGTCATACGAGAAGCCACCGAGTGATCAAGGCATCTCCAGATCGAGTCCCAAAGAATCAAGTCGGTTGTGTGATCAAGACTTGTATCCGGACTGCTACCACTTTGTATATCTTGATCAATACCTAGTGGATTCCTCCAGAGTTGGAGAAGAGAGAGAGTAGAAGAATTACCCCATCTTCGAACCTCTATAAAAACTTATCGTGTCATTTACATTTCAAAGACTTTAATTCCTCGCATCTTATTTGTTTAATTAACGACATATTTGCTATCCAACCGATAATCTCTAAGTACTAAAACCAAGCATTAAATCATAACTAAACCAAACTTAAGGGTGTTAAGTCTTCCGCTAAAAACAAACCACGCTTGAGAGCTAATTCAGTCTTAACAAATGAGTTATTCTATCAACAAGTCAATGATGAGTCTGTGAGTGACTAACTCTACTAATTAAGTAAATTGGTCATGTCACCAAGGACACAAATGTGTAAGTATCAACTCAACTTTTAAAAGGACCAAAAGTGAAAATTTGGTAAGGTTTATTCAACCCCACCTTCTAAACCTTATACTCACACCCCTTGGGACCTACAAGTGGTATCGTGAGCGGTTGGTTCATTGAGCCTTCCGCACCGGTTCTTGAACTAGATCTCCAAACTTTTCAAAGTATGTTTTAGTACTTAAGTTTTAAAACTCCTTTTATCATTAAAAGTTATTATCATGGAAGCAAATTTGACACACATCCCTATGTTCACTATTGAAGAATTTGATGATTGAAAAATTCGTATGCAGCTCATCTATCAACATTACATGATGAGATGTGGATAGTGATAGAGGATGGGCCACCGCAAATCTTAAAAGTGAACACAAAATGTAAGAAGAGCTACAAACAAGGTGAAGAGGATGTGGCCCTAGACCACCTATGGTTGAAAACCAAGAACCGAATGGACAAATGATGACAAAAAGATACAACCTGGACAATGTAGCCAAGGACATCCTTTACAAAACCTTGGATAAAGCCATGTTCAATAAAGTCAAATCATGCAAAACGGCTAAAGAAATCGGATAAGCTAACATTGATTTGTGAAGGCTCGGAGCAAATCAAGGAAAATAAATTATCGTGGGTCAGTACAAAAATTTGAGAATTTCAAAATGATCGCAGGAGAAAAACTGGATCAACTGGATGCTCGTTCACGAAATCACCAACGAGCTATCTGCACTTGGAAAGGAATATACACAGAAGAAAATGTGTATGAAGATCCTAAAAGTCTCCCGGTGAATGGGAAATGAAGGTCATGGCACCGAGACATTCCATGGACTTATCGAAGACCTCCAACCATGAACTATTCTCGGATCTCAAAGCCTACTACGAATTTGAGTGAGAAGAAAAGATCGGAAGAGACAGTTTGTACCCAAAACAACTCGCTTCTAATTGTTAAGATGGAAAGAGAGCCGAGATCAAAGAAGTCATTGATCCGTAAGAAATAGCCCCGATGGTTAAAAGGTTCAACAAGTTCTTCAATAAGAACTACAAGAGAGGCAAGGGCGAATCTTCCAGAAGACACTCATCTCCTCCAAGTCAAGGGAAGATAGGCCAACCAAGAGAACAGATCATCAAAAAGTCAATATCAAAGTGGTCCGCAATCCAAGAATGGAAAGAGCGATCAAAAGGTTGAATATCTATCTTTTGCCGAACCAGAGGCAACCAGTCACTATGCCATTGATTGTCCATATCCTGTAGTCAACAAATACAGGAATGAAGAAGAAAGAAAGGTCTTGAGAGAAAGAAGACAAGAGAAGAAAAAGGCAATGTTGGGCGCAGAGATCTGCCGAGACAAACAAGTCAAGAGAGATGATTGAGAGCAAGGTGAAGCCGACTACTCAAGTGACTCGAAAGAAGCTCGATCTGTTTAATGGCCAAGGAACAAGATCAACCTCGACCAAGAAGATGAGGTACACTCTAACTCATCAAACTCGATTCCAGTGATAGTGATCGTGATACACACACTTCATCACCCACTCGATCTTTATGATTCATTAGGCAAAATGATGAAAGATTTTGAACACATTAAATCCTCACACACACTACTAAATGAGGAAAACAAATTTACTCAAGAGCCAAAACTCACAAATGACTAAGGAGCCGAGTACTCTAAGTCAAATAGCTGATGAGAATAAAAGTTTAAAGGCTGAAAATGCCAAGCTAATAGCGAAAATAGCCGCCATAGAAAAGAGGAGAATGACCTCAAAAATGTGATTGCCTCATTCACTAAGGCATCTAAATCATTGGATGATCTTATTATGAGTCAAAGAGAATGTGGAGACAAGACAGGCTTAGGATTTAATTCCTCTCGTGCTATGTCAAACTCCAAAAGTAATTTTGGAAAAAGGATCTTCAAGCAATGAAGTATCTCAAAATCCAAAACTCCAAATGGTGCACACACATTCACTCCAAAGCACAATTACAAGAAAACGGCCTTGGTTATAAATGAAAAGGAAAACGACCCGATTGGGTGCGTTGAGAGGACATCCGAGAAGAAATTCACCAAGTTCCTCAAAGAAACTCCAAATAGGAATTACTCTGTAAAGAAGAAACAGAGCTACCAAAAACTCCAAAAGTTCTATAAAAGAAACACATATGATGGGAATGGTAGAAAATATCCAAGCCAAGCCGATTGAACGATGTCAACTATCGGATAAACTTATGGAATATAAGCCCAAATGGCAAAGGCCTAGAACTCAAGAAAGGCCATTCCAAAAGTATAAGAGCTTTCATCAAAGACACATATGCACCTAGGCACTACACTCGAGACACCACAATTACCCAAAGAAGGCAATTGCTAAAACACATATACAGGCATACGACAAAAGGGACAAATTGTATGAACCTGAATCCCCAAGCAATTTGCCAAAATTAATTATGATTATGACACCGATAGATTGCAACCCCTTAGAGCCGATCATTTGGCTATAGGCTGGTTGGATCATCTTACAATACTAACCCCTCGGGACCTGCACAAGTATGGGTACCTAAAACTTAATTTTCTTGATTGCAGTTCAAGAACAAATGAGTGTCAAGGAACCTGGTACATGGATAGTGGTGTTCCGG
Source organism: Rehmannia glutinosa (assembly GCA_016081115.2). NCBI lineage: Eukaryota > Viridiplantae > Streptophyta > Magnoliopsida > Lamiales > Orobanchaceae > Rehmannia > Rehmannia glutinosa. The sequence goes on along the minus strand of CM071930.1, from coordinate 81,413,139 downwards.
ACATATGACAGAAACAAGAAAAATATGTCAAAATTCAAGGAAGTTAAAGGAGCAAAAGTCATATTTGGAGGAAATGAAGCTCCAGGAGAAATAAGAGGCAATCGGATCCATCAAGAAGAACGGATTAGAAATCACAGATGTTGCATATGTTGAAGGACTCAACTTCAACTTGCTAAAGATCGCCAACTCAGTGACAAGGGCTATAATGTTGGATTTAACATGGGTATATGCCAAATTAAGGATATTGAATCAAATGAAGTTGTGTTGCAAGGATGCGATGACAAAGGAACATGTATGTAGTAGATTGGTCAACCGCTACACCCAACACCTGTCTATTAGCAAAGAGCACAAATTGAATCAAGTTGGTCAGGCACAAAAAGTGAGTCACCCGAATTTCAAAACACTTAACAAGCTTGCGTAAGTAATCTTGTGATAGGTCTTCCGACTCGATATCAAGAAGGAGAGTATATGTGACGATGCCGGAAGGAAAACAGATCAAATCATCATTCAAAGAAAAGACATGCCCATCTTCAACAAGGATATTGCACCGCTACATATGGATCTATTTGGTCCATTGAACCAAATAGCATAAGTGGGAAGAAATACCTTGGTGGTAGTAGATGACTACTCAAGATATACATGGACAACATTCATGTGTAAGAAGAAAGAAACTCTACGAAACTACCGCAATGATGAAGAGGATTCAAAATGAGAAGAGCCAAACCATTATCAAAATAAGATCGAGACAGGAACCGAGTTTGTCAATGGTATAATAACTCAATATTGTATTGAAAATGACATTGGTCATGAATTATCTCAGTAGCAAGGACTCCACAAAGAGAATGGAGTTGCGAAAAGAAGAATAGAACTCTCAAAAAGCGCAAGGACCATGTTAGCGAAGCGGGCCAAAGAGATTTTGGTCAAGCAATCAACACAAACTTGCTACACTCAAAATAGATGTATGATAAACAGACAAATAAAATGACAAAGACTCCCTATGAGATTTGGACAGGAGAAAACCAAATGTTGCATATTTTAGAATATTTGGATGTAAATGCTTCATCCACAACAATGGCAAAGACAATCTAAAGGCTTTCGATGCTAAAGTCGATGAAGGTATCTTCTTGGGATACTCAAACAAAGCAAAGCCTACAGAGTACTCAACAAAAGGACTATGGTTGCGGAGAGAATCCATTCATGTGATATTCGATGAGCCAAATGTAAATGGAGAAGACATTGAAGAGTCACCGATAAGTCAATCATCCAACCATACAGAAAAATCCCTATGTTTGAAGTCAAGTTGGAATTATAAACTCGATGAAGATGAGATAACCGAGTCCCATAGAATGCTTTGAAAATTTGCGGTAAGTGATTGCGAGAGAGCCGATCAAAGCAACACAACTGCTAGACGATCAATCCAAATAACTTACTTCAACCTCGATGTAAGATGGCCGAAAGACCATCCACCGAACTTGTCATTGGAAATATAAGAGAAGACGCCAAAACAAGATCCGAACTCAACAAGAAGCTATGTTCACATGCTTTATCTCACAAATAGAGCTTAAAGACGTGTTACAAGCATTGATGACACACATTGGATTTAAGCTATGCAAGAAGAGTCAATCGGTTTGAAAGAAATAAAGTATGGGAATTAGTTCAAAGACCCACCCATCAAAATGTCATTGGTACTAAATTGGTGTTCGAAACAAGATGAACGAGGAGGGTTCTGTGGTAAGAAACAAAGCAAGACTAGTAGCCAAAGGATATTGCCAAGAAGAAGAATAGATTTTGATGAAACATTTGCTCTGTAGCAAGATTGGAAGCTATAAGGATGTTTCTTGCCTATGCACTCACAAGAATTTTATTGTATATCGATGGACGTAAAAAGTGCATTCCTAAATGGTCTATTGGAAGAATAAGTGTATGTTGAACAACCTCCAGGATTTGAGCGTAAGACTCTTGGAGATAAGGTATACAAACTCAAGAAAGCTCAGTATGGATTGAAACAGGCACCCGAAAGCATGGTATGATACTTTGTCACAATTCCTAACCGAGAATGGATTCACAAAAGGAAAAGTAGATAGAACACTTTTCTTAATTCAAGACAAGAAGAAAGCATACTTGCTTGTTCAAATATATGTGGATGACATCATTTTTGGATCCACAAACAAAGAGCTATGTGAAAAATTTTCAAATCTCATGCAAAGCAAATTTGAAATGAGCATGATGGGAGAATCGACATTCTTCCTTGACTCCAAGTAAAACAAACAAGGATGGAACCTTCATAAGTCAAACAAAATACACCAGAGATTTAATGAAGAAATTTGGTATGGAGGAGAAGTCTTCTCAGAAAATACCAATGAATACATCATCAAAATGGACATGGATGCATATGGCAAGCCCAGTAGATCAAACAAGATCTGAGCACTTATCGGATCATTGCTTTATCTCACAAAGAAGCAAGCGGTGCCGGACATCACCTTTCTTGTAGTGTATGTGCGAGATTTCAATCTGCTCCAAAGAGAGCCATATGACTCAGCTAAGAGGATTTTGAGATATTTGAAAGGAAGCCAAGAAGTTGGCTTATGGTATCCAAAGGAAGGTGGATTCAAGCTAATTGGCTATTCGACTGACTATGCGGATGCAGTTGACATGAAGAGCACCTCGTGCACATGTCAAATGCTTGAAACAAAGCTAATTTCCTGGTTTAGCAAAAAGCAAAATTCAATAGCCACCTCTACAAATGGCAGTACATAGTCATGCGGCAAACACAGCCCAAATCCTATGGATGAGGCAAAGAAATGAGAGAGACTATGAAGTTGAAGAAAAGGAAATTCCAATCATGTGTGATAACACAAGTGCAATTGCAATCACTCGAGAATCCTATGTTGCACTCAAGAACAAAGCATATCGATGTCGATATATCACTTCATAAGAGATCATGTTGAAAAGGAGGACATCATCTTGGAACATATTTCAACCGATAAACATTGGCTATCGACATATTCACAAAACCATTATGTGAATCAAGATTTGAAGAACTCAAGCATGAGTTAGGGTTAATTGAACCGAGAAATGACACTCGGAAGACTCAAAGAAAAGAAATGAAACACAAAAAGAGAGAAAAGACTCAATTCTCAAAATCGCCTAAATGAATCAAATGTCTGAAAGACATGACTATATCGAATTAGCTAGTGACAAATCGAGTCACCGAGAGAACTCGTGACTGTAAGAGTTAAATCACTAAGAGATAAGTTCGAGTCATTTATGAGCAAATGACAAAAACGCAAATGCTTTTACTAAGCGAATATTTTTAAGAATGACGCGTCGATAATGATGATGTGTACTGAGACAAAAAGCCGCATACCAAGCTTATGATTGGATATAAATGTTTGCGCATTAAATTCGAGACATTAAATGCTAATCGGGCGTGCAAAATCTAAGCCGTTGATTTCAATCACATTTCAAAACTATCCGCACGCCCTTTCGTGAAACCATAATTAAACGTTTTCGTCTGCTTTCTCTCACATATTACCAAAACGTTTCATTTCTATCTCGTAAGCAAAGGCAAAACACTCTCAAAACCCTATCAATATTCAAATCAACCTCTAAGTTTCATTTCGTGAAATACTTGAAAAAATGGCACCAACTTATGATTTCGCTCAAGCTAGGGAAGCAAATCCACACTGGGTCTACAGTGGATTTCGAGGAATGGTCAAACAGGGTCCGATGACGCCCTCATAAAGAAAATCGCTGAAAAGCTCAAATCGTCTTGGGCCCGAAACCATTTCTCGACGATGGAGTTCTCGATTACCTATGTGGAAGAGGTCGCACGTTCTATGTGAACGCCGAGATTCACGATGAGGGGATTAAATCCTCTGTTCACGGAAGGAGTTCATCATCTCTCGCCAAGATTTGGTCAACACCGCTCACTACCGACGGAAGGAGCATCGAAATCAACGGCCGATGTAGACCTGGCACGCGGAGGAAGTAGCCAAATCCGACTATGCTTTGATAAAATAGTCTACACAAAGAAACAAGAGGTCACCAAGGAGGACTACCACAAGTCGTTGGACATAGTTGCCAAATGCATATACATCAAATTTGGCGACTTTGACCAACTATCAAAAGCAAAGTTGATCGTAATGGCCGCAATCATTGAAGAAAGGAAAATAAACCGGGCTGAGTTTGTCTACAAAGAGACTCGCGAATGTAGGAAACAAATCCTTTAAGGAAGATGGTGCATTTGGAGGATCCTCGGGATATGGCCTCGTGATTGGCGGTGATGGAGGTGAAAGAGTCCTCTTCGACATGGAAAGGCGTTCCATGTAAACAAGAGGATGTTCGATCAAACCTCTCCTCGGCGCACAAAAGAGAGCCCACGCCAAGAGAGCTGACACAAGTGAGGGGGACTCACTGACCAAGATACAACTCAAGCTTCTCTCCACCAAAGAAAGAAAGTTGCCCCCGCAATGCTAAGAAAATCGCCCCTGCAGCCTAAGAAAAACAAACTCGCTCCTTCCCTCGCAGCTAAGTCGCTGCTCGCTCCCGCGGCAGCGTGTCTCCCCGCCTCAAAGAAGAAGAACGGGCGAGAAGGAATCTCAAATACCTTCTCCGATCATCAAAAGAGGAGAACGATATGCCAAGACGGCTCGCTCCTCGAAGAAAAACACCAAAGACGCCCCGCCCAGACTCGAAGACACTCTCTCCGAACTGTAAATCCCTCTCGTACGAACCAAGAGACGAAGAAGAATCATCAAGCAATCCGAACTTGAAAAAACAGTGAGTCACCACTCGCAATGTATACGAGATCGCTGGAGAAGTAGAGTCTCCGTGATATTATTGATAAACAAACAGCCAAGTCTGCTTGGCGCGATCAACAGAGGCAAAATCAAGACCCAATCAGAGTTCGAACAAATGAGACACAAGGACAAGCCGAAAGAGATGATGATGTGATGATCCTATCCCCACCTTATCCGCACATCCAAAATCGCCTCATGAGAGTGGAGGAGTGAAATTGAGCGATCCAGGAACAGTTCCAACGGCCCGAGTTTATCGAAGAAGAGGAATCGTTGAACTTTCTTGGATCGACCACGTGATCCAAGCATTGGATGAAGAAAATCGCATGATATCTTGCATCTTCAAGGACAAGGAGAAGGAGAGACGGCGAGAAGGCCGAGGCACGAGAGAAGGCCAGCATTTGCCCTCTCACCGGCACCACGTAACATACACATCCTCACCTCGACATTCTATCGTAAAGTGATGAGGGATCCGACCTGCACGCCACGTAAGAGTTGCAAATGCAAAGATGCAATGCACGAATCCGCACTTCTTCATGAGAAAAGAATGATGGAGGGACCAGAGAGTCCTCCAAAGCACACCGAATTGGACCTAATGGGAGTGGTGCAAATATTACCACAGATTGTTGCCGCCACCACTTCCCCACTCACTCGGAAGAAGGAATTAAGGAAATGGCGATGAAATCCGGGTTAGTGGGGACTCGGTCGAGCCAACCCCTAATGAAGGTGTCTTACCACCGCCCAACGGGCCGAACACTCAAGAGAAACAAATGGGTTTTGGAGACGAGTGACCCCATTCCAAGTCACTCACCGATGCGCCACCGGGGGAAACTCCCCACTCGCAGAGGCCTGGAGGATGTCAGCAGATGACTCCACAACGAATCTAGGAGGCGAAGTGGAGAAAGTACAAACACAAAATACACAAAGAAATTGCCATCAACGAAGCTCATGTTTGATAAATGGTTTTATCATGATTTTGATGATTTTGATTTTACACCAAAACAATGTTTTTAAAGGTTGTCCAAATACTCCTAAATGTTTTAAAAGGGTTTTAATATTTTTCGAGTATTTCATCAAGTTTATTTTCGATAAAAAATTGGACAACACATTTAATGTTTTTAAGACAATAAGTTTTTACATTGAAACTATGTTGTCCTAATACTCCCAATTGACCTAAAATGTTTCTACTATTTTTTGGAGTATTTATTGAATTTATATCTGGACAACACTTTTTGTGTAAATGTTTTATTTCTTCAAAACTATATTTCTAATGTTGTCCTAAATACTCCCAATCGGTTTAAAATGTTTTTACGAATTTTTGGAGTATTTCTTGAGGTTTATTTTTGATAAAAATCGGACAACTTGTCATTGAGAGGTCGACCATGGCGACCGGCGAGCTTAAGACTGGGAACAAGTTTCGTGAAAACAAACTTGAGAACTCTCAAAATTGTTCAACAAATTGCACATAGGCTCGACCGGCCGAGGTGCACTTCGACCTACCCGTGTTAATTTGGTGCTATATGTTTCAAACTCTATTTCGTGCGACGACCGGTCGCTCTTTAGTTTGACAAAAAAATATAACCGTTGTCAGGCAAAAGAGACCATTCTTCCTTAAAATGTGGGATTGTTCTATAATCTGATTTTTGTATCCTTATGAGACAACCATATTTATTTTAATCTCTTTGTCTTATTTGTAGACAAAAGAAAACATGGAGAGCCCATGAAGGAGCCTATGTTGGAGAGCCTTTGGAGGAGCCTATGTTGGAATTCAAATTTGAAGGCTCTCCTATAAATAGATGAAAGCTTGAGGGATCAAACACAAGACTTGATACAAACAACAAGAGATATCACAAGCACATAATCTTTGTTATTCATTTCAACATTCTTGTTGTAATAGCCTAAGTACTATCACTTTCACATCTTGAGGTCTAGGCTTTCATTCTTGATTACACTTGCACTTTTGAGTTGTAATATTTTTCAAAGTGTAATCTTGATTGTAATTCATCAACCAAACACAAGATATCCTTGTGAGTATTCTTGTGGTAAGAATACACTGGGTGATCTAGGTGATAGGTATTTCAAGAGTGTGGTGCTCTTGAGGTGTTGAAGAATTTGGTATTCTTCAAGATTGAAGATTGTGGTGATCTTCAAAGGTGCCGTTGAAGGAAGATTGTGGTAATCTTCAAAGGAGATTGTGGTAATCTCCAAAGGTGGTGTTGAGAGTTCGGTGCTCTTCAAGACGGAAGATTGTGGTGATCTTCAAAAGAGATTGTGATAATCTTGAAGGTGTTGTTGAAGAAGAGTGTGGTGCTCTTCAAGGTGTTGTTGTAAGTTGGTGTTGTATTAATTTTTGGTAAATTAATAAAATCTTTTTTTTTTTGAAATCCATCCCTGATATACTTTGGGGTGGTAGAGGATTAGGCCCTAGGTGGGTTGAACCTCTTTAAATCGACGTGTGTTGTTTACATTCCGCACCTTCATTATTTTGTTTGAGCATTCGGTTTGAAAAAGAGGGCGAAATCGAAAAGATGGAGATAATCTATTCACCCCCTCTAGATTATCGTAGCCGCTGACTTCTGACTCAGGCATAGTTGAGACTGCCTCACCGAGGTGCCAACCGCTCAAAGGCTAATGACGCCGCGATGCGATCGAGGCACAAGAAGGAACAACCCCGGGAGTTAACACTGGCAGGGGCGATGAAAGTGCAATCCATGGGGTTGAGACTCCAATGGATGCCACCACGAAGACCCTAAGATAGCTGACACCGTCGAAAGGGAGGTCCAGGCCTCGCCGCAGATTTGAGACCGCAGGAGGTAATGAAGGCCAACGGGAGGTTGAGACTTCCCGGGGTAAAGAAGTCAAGTAGAGAACATCCCTCCCGCTATCATTGATCCATATGAAAAGGAGATTAGCGCACTTCACGACTCCCGGATAATCCCGATGTAACTTTTCCGGGATCGGAAGAAGATGATGAAGCCGAGTCATCCCCCGTGATCGATCCAAAAGACTCGGCTAAGGATGTTCCAACCGCGAGCAAGTCGACCTCAAGACTACTCACAAACTTTCAATTGTGATGATGAGCCACCCATGGAAATCTCATCTTCGTCCGATGACGCTCGATAAGGCCGAGGACCACCAACTCAATTGGAAAAACCACCGAGACCGACGGGCGTTGAGACAACAGGCTCGGCAAGCTTCCACTTCACAAAAGACCCCGCTTGCAACAGAGTCCATCACGCAGCTCCCAAGCCGCAGCAGGAGTTCGACTCCACAAGGAACTTCACGCGCCCTCTCATCATTGAACAAATCCCGATTGGCCGTGATGATTCCTTTGTAGAATCATTTCCTTTCTCTCGAGGTACCCGACCTCCCGACGAGTCGAAAACGATCTTGCGCGCTTCCACGTGCACTGATCTTGTCATTCCATCGATACCATCATTCCAAATTTGCTGATTTTGACGTTGCTTGGCCATCACCGCAACAGAGGACACAACTGGCAAGTTCGGAGGTGTTCAAAGCATTATTTGCGAAAATTGAACGGATGGAGAGGCACCAGCCTCGATGGACATGAGATCGACAACAGAGATGCCAACCTCGATCGCCGACTTGAGAGGCATAATAGTCGAATCGTGGAATGGTGGCAACAAGAAGAAACAATGCGTGTGGAACAAGCTAGATACTTCAGGACATTGTTCAACAAGTCGTTGGTATGGAGAGCGAGAATGCCGATGCAAAGACGAAATTGAGAGAACACATTGAGCACATGCATGAAGCTCACACTGGCGAGATAAAGTCTGCTGCGTGAGCAAAATAAGAGTGATCTCCAGCGTATGGAAGAAAACATGGATAGAAAATTCAGCCTTCTCATGGCTGAGATGAAGCTAATTTCAAGAGAGTCCAACGCTACTCGCTCCAATTTCGCGCCGCATACTCCGCAAGCCAGACTCGAGGCGAACTCGGCTATTAGCGAGCTCGATTTCCTCGCTTGCAAGTATGTTTCAGGGGTTCCTCCCTCCTTTGATGATGCCAAAAAGGGGAAAGAGGAATACCTAAAAGCACAAGAGTTTCGATGTTGAAAAGGAAGGAAGAGTACTGCAAAGGAAAGACAAATGAGGAAGTGTCAAAACAAAAGAAAGGAAAGTCATTGAGGGGGAAGGATCGAAAGATATGACATTGATGATTGCACAAACCCCCAACAAGGTCTTGTCACACTGATATTATCAAGAAGAAAACTCCCAGTGACTCGCCACTCCAACACTCTCGCATCTATGGTGAGAAGAGAAAACAATTGAAGCAGGGGATGGAGGAAGTGGAAGGAAGGTTGAATGCCCGAGTTATGGACATCTTGAAACAATATGGAGGCATTCCAAAGAGAGAGATATACTTATGCCATCTCGGATGCTCGGGACCGAGCCACGAAGGATACTTCGCAAACATGTCTATGGCTCAAGCACGGGACTTGTCTATGTTATATCTAGACAGAGACCCAATTTAAAACGCCGCATCCCGAAGGATACTTCGCAAACATGTCTATGGCTCAAGCCCGAGACTTGTCTTGGGAAAAGGGTCTCACGTTATGTGAAGAAGCCGACAGCGAGAGACTACCTACGGCGATCACTCTGCTGCCACTCACCGGGAAAGAAGAAGACCCCGCACAATACACGCCCGAGAGGAAGAGGAAGAAGCGATGGTGGAGGAAGAGGTTTCGGACCTGGCCTCTGCCCAAAAACATTGAGTACATAGATCCAGGCAAGAAAGGAGGGATCTCACTGGGCGGTCTTGACCAAGTAGCCAATCTGCAAGTGGCTAAAAACAATGCTTGAGTATGTGAAAAGAATCGAAGAACAAAATAAAAGACAAACTCAGTTATGGGAGGAGAGACAAGAGAGATTAAGAAGAGATGAAGTCGCCGGAAAGCATATGAAAAGAAGAAGAAGAAGGCGGTGAAGATGAGAAAAAGAGAAGAAGACCGAAGATGACGTGAAGAAGATGAAAGAAGAAGGAGGCAACGAAGGAGATGAAGTGTCATTGTCCACCCTTCATGTATTTTACTATGTAAATACATACTATGTGAGTCTTCCTGAATAAATCAAATTCTCTATTTTTTTTTAAGCGTAGACATAAATGTTTGCTTTGATACACCTTGTAAACAAATTGTGTAAAAGAACAAGAATGTTATGATCAATAAAAGGATTGATTCTACGCATACATTCTCTCGTGAATGCACTATCTCAGTATGTATCTTTGCTATTTACATTTTGAATGTTTTAAGTTTTGGCATCATCAAAAAGGGGGAAATTGTTGGGAAATTTATTGTTTAGATTTTGATGAATGCCATGTAAAACTTAAAATAGGAAGTTGGCACCCCATTTTTGTTGTAAACCGCATTGTAACAAATAGGGGTCAAGGTCAAGTTAAGTCGCCTATCCCTAAACATGCAAGAAGACAACCGGAGACTAGAAGAAAGACTCCAATGTAGGACAACCGAGTATGGCAAAGAAGAGAAGACGGAACTCGATTGAAGGTGCGGTGAGATGCACTGAGTAAAGTATCGATCAAGTCAACTCAAGATAGCCAAGTCTCAAGTTGAAGTGACAAGAGAGTCATTCAATGATTGAAAGCCGACTCTAAGTCACCTGGGAAAGCAAGGAAACGCAATCAAGTCGAGATAACTAAAAGAGATCCGTTGCACGTAAATCAAGAGAATTACTTAAACAAGTAATACCTCCATGCTACCTTTCTCGAAGTGCTCGACCCCGAAGCGTGCAAAGGGAATGAACCAATGGGAAGCACTATACCGTGTCGAACTCAAAAGTCAAGAACAATTCATACGAGGAAATGGAAATTCCAAGGATCGCAACAAGACAAGCCAACGACCACAAGTGACTTTCAAAAATAAGCATATCTCTTCAACGGGCAGATTTTTTGAAAGATCACTATAAAAGGAGAAATGACTCTCGAGATGACTATGAAGGTTACCTCAACCACGAACATTCAAGAAAATATTTGAACTCAGTAACCTAAGATATTCTCAAATCATTCAAGATTAATCCTCAAGCCTACACTACGAAGAAAATCAATCCAAAACTCACCTGTGAAGGAAAGATAACTTCAATCAATTGTTGAAGAGGAAATTGTTGAAGAATCAAGGGGTCTACATTCCACGAAGGATTGTAGAAAGGTTCAAGGTCGAACCAGTCTCGAGTTTTTGGAGGGCTTCGTGATCAAATCCAAAGAGCTTGAGCAAGTGAGTCTGTAGTAGCAAGCGCGGTTGCCTGTGAGGAAGTTCTCGAGTCATACGAGAAGCCACCGAGTGATCAAGGCATCTCCGATCGAGTCCCAAAGGATCAAGTCACCGTGTGATCAAGACTTGTATCCGGACCGCTTACCACTTTGTATACTTGATCAATACCTAGTGGATTCCTCCGTAAGTTGGAGAAGAGAGGAGTAGAAGAATTACCCCATCTTCGAACCTCTATAAAAACTTATCGTGTCATTTACATTTCAAAGACTTTAATTCCCGCATCTTATTTGTTTAATTCTCACGACATATTTGCTATCCAACCGATAATCTCTAAGTACTAAAACCAAGCATTAAATCATAACTAAACCAAACTTAAGGGTGTTAAGTCTTCCGCTAAAAACAAACCACAGTTGAGCTAATTCGGTCTTAACAAATGAGTTATTCTATCGCCAGCTCGATCAGTCCGAAATCAAGAGTGACTAACTCTTGATTAACTAAATTGGTCATCACCAAGGACACAAAATTGCAGTAGTATCAACTCGAACTTTTAAAAGGACCAAAAGTGAAAATTGTTTGATACATGTTTTTATCTTAATTTTGATGATTTTATTTTGTCACCAAAACAATGCTTTTAAAGGTTGTCCAAATACTCCTAAATGATTTAAAATGGTTTTAATATTTTCCTGAGTATTTCCTCAAGTTTATTTTTGATAATAATGGACAACACTTTTAATGATTTTATATCAATGGATTTTTTACTCCTAAACAAGGTTCCTAAATGTTGTCTAAATACTCTCGATTGGTTTAAAATGTTTTTACTAAATTTTCGGAGTATTTCTTGGTTTTATTTTCGACAAAAATTGGACAACATTTTTGTCTCGTGGTCGACCTAAATTCGCCCCATATAGGCAACCCGCACTGAAGATGTTTTTAGAAACAGAAAATGAGACGGAAGGAAAAAACAAGCAGGTCGACCGTCGCATCAAGGCGTCGACCGTCCGGTCGGCCACGGCGCCAATGATGTCGACCGGTACTGCAAGTTTCACGTTGAAACAAACACTTGATCTTTGCAAAATCCATGAGGGGGACCGGTTGGGGTGATGGTCGACCGGTCGAGGTAGACGTCGACCGGTCGCCCTGTGTTATTTTGCTGTGTATTCTTCCAACGTCTATTTCTGTGCGACCGGTCGCCCTGTGTATTGACAGCAAAAATATGACCGTTTGACAGCAGACACATTTCCTTAAATTGTGGGATTGATTTCTAAATGACTATATTCTTGATTTTAATTGTATTTTTCTGTAGATTTTCAATCCCCAAGAGGAGCCTATGCTTGATCAATCATCTCCTATAAATAGAGGAAGTTTTGGAGCAACCAATACAACAATTGAGATACAACACAACAAGATACACTTCAAGCAAACACTTGGTCTTTCATTGTTATTATTCTTGTTGTAAATTTGCCTAGCTTATCACTTTCACATCTTTGAGGTCTAGGCTATTCTTGATTACACTTCGCACTCAAATTGTAATATTCATTCTTGAGTTGTAATCTTGATTTTCGGTTATCATTCAAACACAAGATATCCTTGTGAGTGTTCTTGTGGTAAGAACACACTTGGATGATCTAGGTGATAGGTGAAGAAGATTGTGGTAATCTTCTTATTGAGGTGTTGAAGAATTTGGTATTCTTCAAGGTTGAAGATTGTGGTAATCTTCACAAGGTGCCGTTGAAGGAAGATTGTGGTAATCTTCAAAGGAGATTGTGGTAATCTCCAAAGGTGTTGTTGAAGAAGAGTGTGGTGCTCTTCAAGGTGTTGTAAGTTGAATTTGTATTAATTTTGGTAATTAATAAAATTCTTTTTCTTTTCGAAATCCATCCCGAATATACTTTGGGGTGGTAGAGGATTAGGCCCTAGTGGGTTGAACCTCTTTAAATCGACGTGTGTTGTTTACATTCCGCACATTTATTATTGTATTTGAGCATTCGGTTCTAAAAAGAGGGATAAATCGAAAAGATGGAGATAATCTATTCACCCCCTATAGATTATCGTAGCCGCTGACTTACAAGTGGTATCGAGCCAAACTTTTGGCAAGCTCGTTTCACATCGCGAGTGAAGAGAAACGATCGTCGGCTACTGACGAAGCTCAACTTTCCGGCACCTCCACCACCAAGCCACCACTATTTGATTCCAAGAATTTTAATTTTTGGAAAGAAAGAATGGAATGCTATCTACAAGGTTGCGGGTTCGACATTTGGAACACCGTCATTAATGGAGAATCCATTCCGACGAAAGATACACCATACACCTCAAAAGGCTTCAAAAGCTCAATGATGAAGAAAAGAAAATCATCTCCTTAAACGGTAAGACTTTAAATATTTTGTATTGTTCATTTACTAATTTAGAATATGAACATATTGTAGGAATAAAGTCGGCACATGAAGTATGGAAAAATTAGAAGCCATCTATGGAGTATTTGCAAATGAAAGGAGTCAAACAAAAGCATCTACTTCTCAAGGTCATACAAGCTCAAATCTAAGGAACAAGCCTCCTACAACTTCCAACTATGAAGAAGTTGAATATTGTTTTATGGGCATCAATGAAGAAAATGAGGTATGTCTTAAACCCTCTACTTCCTATGATATTGTCATTCAAAATGATTATAGTGATTTACAAAATGATTATGATGAACTTCAAAATGAATTCCAAAGCTTACTTGTTAGATACAAAAATTTGAAAAAGGAATTCAATATTTTGAAAAATGATAAGGATAGTTTATTTACTTCTTATGAATCACTATCATGTGCTCACACCACCACACTTGACAAGGTTAGAAACCTTGAAAAAGAAAATAGTACTCTTGTTGAGAATATTGATTGCATGAAAAAGGATTTATTAAAATCCAACTTGAGTACCAATAAAATGTCCAATATTGTTGATTGTGATAAAGGACTTGATGATAAGCCTAATGTTGTTAATCATATGAAAAAGGATCAAGTCACTATGCATATTGGTCATTATGCTCCTAGAATTATTACTTGTTTTTATTGTGGCAAAAAGGGTCATACGGCTAATTCTTGTCAGGCTAGAAATAGCTCTAAATATTGTTGGAGACCTAAAAGTCTCAAAGCTAATCTTAAAGGACCCAAACACATGAGGGTACCACAAAACAATGTGCTATTAGGTACCCGGCAAAGCAAAAATCGGAGAAAATTCATGCCACCAAGAAAACATCAAATGAACGTTTCATTTGATCAAAGAAGGAGAAACTACTCTCAACAAAGCCAATTTCCAAGAAGAGCGTATAATCAAAAATGGGAAGAACACAATCCTTGAAATGGCAAAGACATCATCAACAAGATGATTTTCAAAGAAGAAGAAACCATCAACCATGGGAAGGTAACCAATCTTGGAAATGGAGAAGTCATCATCAACAAAGTGATTTCTCAATAGGAAGATATCATCAACAATGGGAAAGACACAACCCATGGAAACGGCGAATTGGTAAACCGTATCTCCCCATTTGTATATGCATTTTATTTTTAAATCTATGCATACTTTTAATTGTGTCTTAATTGCAAAATGAATTTTCAAGTATTTATTTTTAATATAGGTCTCTTATATATTTATGAGTTTCAAATTTTTTAAAAAGAGACCTTGCATGATTTTCTAAAACTCTTGAGCATTTTATTAGACTTATGTGGCTTATTATCTCTTATGAAATCTTATAGCATAAGCTCTTTTTTTGATATCTCATATTATTTGCCTACACTTGAATTTTCTATGAAAATGTTGTCTAAGAATTGTGTAGGATACATATTTCATACTCATTGGCTATTACGTCATCAAGTTTCTTAAACCATCGAGGTATGTCTACTCGTATTTTTCTTTAAACTCGATTTTATGCTTATGCACATATCTTTCAAGATATTTCATTTTGATCCCTTAAGTGCCCCTAATTGATCTTGCAAATATTTTCTTTTTAAGCACTACTTGTTTAGTCTCGATTTTATCGGTTATATGTTTTTTCGAAACCCATATTTGTTGGATATAGTCCAAACTTATATTTTTGCAAAGTTTTAAAACTTTTGGGGTGAAAAATCGTATTTTGGAAAATTTCGTGAAAGAAAATTGCACCGATTCGGGACGGTCAAAGCGGCGACGGCGTCGCCGCCGCACCTCGACCGGCCGCCCACCACCTCGACCTGGCCGCCCAGGCTATTTTTCCTTGGTTAAAATCGTCTGTCTTCGTTTCTTTAAACAGACGCAAAGAAAAATTCTTAAAACCCTATAGCAACGATTTTTTCTCTTTTCTTCAAAATCTTCAATTCTTCATCATTTTTCACGATTCTTGTTGCTAATCGTCTTATTTTCACAAGAATCTTACATATATGGCTCCTCCAAGAAATTCTACCGATCAAAATCCCACTTCTAAGAGAAGAAAGGGGAGGGAGAGGGTACTTGAGAAATCGGCGAGACGAAGCCGAACAAAGGGATATTCGAGCCACTCAAAGAAACGTGGCCCAAGAAGGTGATGATGTTCAAAATCCCATTCTCTCCCGGCCCAAATTACCGAGCCATGGGAACAATTTCGCTCGAAAATTGCCGTTGGGCGAAAGGTAAAAATCTTTTGTTACTCAAGCTCCAAATTCTCGCAATGCTCTTAATTTCATCAATAAGTATGCGGAATGGTACTATGAGGATTCAGGGATGGGAGGTAAATCTATTGCTCGGACTAAAATGTGTCGTTTTTAGCTCATTTACAAATGAGTATCCCACCATTAGGGATTTTTTGAGGAACAAGGTTCGATGTATCTATGGGAGCATGCTTATGTTTTGTATGATGATGATATTATCCAACATTTTTATGCTAATATGTGGGTGCAATATGATAATGAAAGAAAGCCGATTGCCGTTAATTCTCTTATAAAGGGACGTCATTTTAGATGGACTCCCAATGATATTTGCCGGTTTTTACGTGTTAGAGAAGGTGGTTGGGATTATTTCTCTTGTGGGACTTGGAATGATGAAATGTTGGGGGTGTCAATGAAAGAAGTGAAGACGTATTTGGGAGTATGGCCAAAGTACTCTTTGTTGGCAATGACACTTGAGCATCGTATTTTATCGGGCATTGTCGCATACTGCATTTGTGGTAAGTCGGGAAAGATGCCTAGCAATATGGATTATTTTTGACTTATAAGATTGCTAGGAGGAACCACTTAACTTTGGTGCCATACTTATTCAATGTCTAATCGAGTCCATCACTCAAGGTAATAAGAAGTTGGTTATGGGAAATTGGATTTGTAAACTTCTTATTCAATCGGGACTTCCTTCGTCGGAGTTTAACTCGGAAGTTTTTCAAAATGACTTCGACATTGATAATATCTCCCAAATAGTCACGATGCGCAAGAATATGGACATCCGACCAACCAAAATGGCTAGAGGAAGAGGTCAAGAGTCCCCCGATCCTAATGACTACTTTGATGACACCGAGGCCGCAAGATTGGCGGAAGAGGGTGAACCGAGAAATCCGGAGGGTAATACTGGTGCTCAACCGCCTAGGAGGTATACTCAAGCCGAATTTGATGAGATGAGGACTTTTCATGAGACGAGATATGAGGCTTTGGAGCAAAAGACCTCCAAAATGCAAAAGTCTATCGGCAAATTGAAGAAATTTATCAAGGATTTTATTCCTGATTCTTGCTTCTCCTCGGATGAGGAATGATACCCCCACCCCCTTTACTTTCTAGCATTTTCATTAATGATGTTTTGTATTTTTGATGAACTTTTGTAAAACTCATTTGTACTAATGATATTTGCTTGTTTTCTTAAAAGGTTAAAATTGCAAGTTGATAATGACTTGTGAATGATCATGGAGTATTTGAGGGTAAAAATACTCTAAAGCATTGTTTGATAATTGGTATGAAGTACTTGATGGTAAAAGTGCTTCTCTTATTGCTTTGATCATTATGCTTAGTTGGATATGTTGGGACATTCGACATTTGATACATGGCATGACTTATTACTTGGTAGATGTTTAAACTTTTGGCATTTGTAATGCCTTGATCATTCTTAGCTTATCTCAATTGGGTTGAACCCTTGAGAATCTACTTTGAGCTTATCATTGATGAACAAATTGTTGCATATGGTGCATATGATTTCTTTGAACTTTGGAATGAGGTTGATTGATGATATGAAAATTTTTGGCTTGAACCATTTACAAAGGTTATATACAACCTCTTCTATTTTTAACGCACACAAGGTGTTTGTTGAAATGTCGCAATGAAACTTCTACATGATTCTCTTGCTTCAAAATGTCGTAAAATCTTTTTGAAATCATGTTTTTTTACTAATGAGCTTATGAATCTCTTATGTTTCAATTCTCCCATTTTCCTTGGATTATTATGCTTTAATTGCTCAACGGTTTTTAAAACCGTCCATTTGGCATGCTTTGATATTATTGTATGGTGTTTTCACCATCCTAACATTCTTTTGATGATTCCAAAGGGGAGAAACAGGATATTGGCTCATTAGCTCAAAGAAGCTAATAAAAGCTTGTCATAAAAAGCTATAAGCTATGGCTCATAAAAGCCATAAGTTGTGATTTGTTCTTAGTCCAATTGTTGCTTGATGGACTTATAAAATTGATTAATGATGTTTTGTGACAGGGGAGCTTATAAGCTCTTGAGCAAATTGTAAAAGCTAAAGCTTTTAGCTTATGGATAATTGCTTTTACATTATTCTTGATATGCTGGTTGATAGGGGGAGCTTGTGCTTTTTATTGAAAAATATTTACTCCCTACTTGGTTGCTTTAATATTTTTGGAAATTTTAGTTGCTTCCAAACTGTCAAATGTTTTTACCGGAAAATCATTTCTTAAAATTGCTCTCTTAGTTTGTGTAAAAATTGTTTTGGTTTGTAATCATCAAAAAGGGGGAGATTGTTTGATACATGTTTTTATCTTAATTTTGATGATTTTATTTTGTCACCAAAACAATGCTTTTAAAGGTTGTCCAAATACTCCTAAATGATTTAAAATGGTTTTAATATTTTCCTGGAGTATTTCCTCAAGTTTATTTTTGATAATAATGGACAACACTTTTAATGATTTTATATCAATGGATTTTTTACTCCTAAACAAGGTTCCTAAATGTTGTCTAAATACTCTCGATTGGTTTAAAATGTTTTTACTAAATTTTCGGAGTATTTCTTGGTTTTA
This sequence comes from Rehmannia glutinosa, assembly GCA_016081115.2. Classification (NCBI taxonomy): domain Eukaryota; kingdom Viridiplantae; phylum Streptophyta; class Magnoliopsida; order Lamiales; family Orobanchaceae; genus Rehmannia; species Rehmannia glutinosa. The sequence continues at coordinate 81,394,877 of CM071930.1, read as the reverse complement.
TTTTCGACAAAAATTGGACAACATTTTTGTCTCGTGGTCGACCTGGTCGCCCTATAGGGCAACCCGTACATCTGAAGATGTTTTTAGAAACATAAAATGAGACGGAAGGAAAAACAAGTAGGTCGACCAGGTCGCTCATCACGGCGTCGACCGGTCGGTCGACCGTCGCCGCCAATGATCGGCCGACCGGTACTGCAAGTTTCACGTTGAAACAGAACACTTGATCTTTGCAAAATCCATGAGGGGACCGGTTGGGGTGATGGTCGGCCGAGTCGAGGTAGACGCGTCGGCCGGCCGCTGTGTTATTTTCTTTGTGTATTCTTCCAACGTCTATTTAAATGCGGCCGGTCGCGCTGTGTATTGACAAAGAAAAATATGACCGTTTGACAATTACACATTTCCTTAAATTGTGGGATTGATTTCTAACAGCTATATTCTTGATTTTAATTGTATTTTTCTGTAGATTTTCTATCCCCAAGAGGAGCCTATGCTTGATCAATCATCTCCTATAAATAGAGGAAGTTTTGGAGCAACCAATACAACGATTGAGATACAACACAACAAGATACACTTCAAGCAAACACTTGGTCTTTCATTGTTATTATTCTTGTTGTAAATTTGCCTAGCTTATCACTTTCACATCTTTGAGGTCTAGGCTATTCTTGATTACACTTCGCACTCAAATTGTAATATTCATTCTTGAGTTGTAATCTTGATTTTCGGTTATCATTCAAACACAAGATATCCTTGTGAGTGTTCTTGTGGTAAGAACACACTTGGATGATCTAGGTGATAGGTGAAGAAGATTGTGGTAATCTTCTTATTGAGGTGTTTAAGAATTTGGTATTCTTCAAGGTTGAAGATTGTGGTAATCTTCACAAGGTGCCGTTGAAGGAAGATTGTGGTAATCTTCAAAGGGAGATTGTGGTAATCTCCAAAGGTGTTGTTGAAGAAGAGTGTGGTGCTCTTCAAGGTGTTGTAAGTTGAATTTGTATTAATTTTGGTAATTAATAAAATTCTTTTTCTTTTCAAATCCATCCCTGGATATCTTTGGGGTGGTAGAGATTAGGCCCTAGGTGGGTTGAACCTCTTTAAATCGACGTGTGTTGTTTACATTCCGCACCTTTATTATTGTATTTGAGCATTCGGTTCTAAAAAGAGGGATAAATCGAAAAGATGGAGATAATCTATTCACCCCCTCTGATTATCGTAGCCGCTTGGACTTACAAAAATTTGGTAAGGTTTATTCAACCCCCTTCTAAACCTTACACTCACACCCCTCGGGACCTACATTACGCTCAACTGGGTTTAAATTTTTTATATTTAGTGTTTAATTTTTTTTAAATATAAATAATACAGAAAACCAAAAAGCAAAATCTTTCCACGCCATCTCATCATTTGATTTTTGTCCGTATATGATGGCTTTCCATTCGCTCGAACTTTTCATTCACTCGAACCAACCTAAGTTTGGAGCCAACGTTGTTTCGTTCGTGTTTAAGTCGCGTATGAGTGTAATATATGGGGCCATGTTATTTTTTGTTTTTACTGATTTCAAAGCAATGAAAGAGAGAATTTGCAATAAGAGGTTGTACCTTTCAGAGATTGTAATGTTGTTATGATCTTCTTCAATCGTCCACTATTTATAGGGGTGCTGGAACGACTGTGTAAGGAAATTTCAATACGATCTATTATGAGATATACGTCTTAAATAATTAAATATACTACATTATATTAGAGTATTTAATATATGGTAGTAGTTGGATATGGTCAATGAGTTGTATAATTATAAAATTAAACACAACATTGTAATTTTTTTGGAATATATCTTACTGCTATATAAAGAAAAAAATTCTAATTTAAATAATTTTGTCAAATCCGTGTATCAACGATGATTGCCAATATAACATTGTTAATGGTTTTCTAGCATTTAATTAAATCATCCCATAACAAATCGTGATAATTGGATTTGAAGATTTTTTGACAGCAACATTCTAAACTTAAAATCGTGATAACTGGATTTGAAGATATTTTTGATAGTAACATTCTAAATTTAATCTATATTTATCCGAATTGTTTACGATTTCGAGATCTTTTTAAAAAAAATTAGACATTAATTTGTAACTGTTCTCATGATTTATGCTTGATTTATGTCATATACTCAGTTTAAACCATATTTAAAATAATTGCATCAAATATTCCATTGATTCATATACCAAAATTAAAATAACCGGTTTAGAAAATTGAATTTGGTCAACTTTCATTTAATTTTTATTCTTCATTATATGCTTACCAAAATTATAAAGTCAAAAATTGATTCCAAAATCCCAAAAAAAATAAAAAAATCAGAAAATGTTTTTAGATATTGTCAATTAGGCGGGAAAACAATTTTAGAAACCATTTTGCTTATATATATATATATAGATTGTTAAAGGTATAAATTCAATCTTCTTTAAATTCTACATCCATAATAACTTAAAGTAAATACTAAAATAAAAACCCTAGCCTCATTTTCTCTCAAACTCTCTCTATTTTGTTTCTTTCTCTTGCTTTTCATTGATAAGGGGGTGATTTTTGGCCTGAAATCACCCTATCTACATCTTTTTATTTTTATTTTCTAAATAAGTGGATTTTCCACATAAATCTAGGTTGTTGTTTATTTTATTGTTTGTGATTTCGCCGTCTGGTGCGACATTTGGTTTGTTGTCGTCTTGTTGCGGTGTTTTTCTTGTACGGGCGATTCAAACAAACAAGTTTTCGATCAGACAGAGATAAATCAGTTCGCGGTCTTCAAATGTTGCAGATCTGGAATCATAGGTATTCTAGGCATTTTAGATTTTTCAAAATTGTAGGCTTTAAGCTGATTTTTGTTATTAACCTAGATGCTATGAATCTTTTCATAGTTTTATATTTTATGATTTTTAACAGATTTGTTTCTGTTTCTATTGATGTATTGCTAGTTTGGATGAATTAATAAAATTATTTCTTTTGTCAAAAAAAAATCTAATACTAAAATAAGATGTATTTTTGTAACACCCTTACCCTGCAACATATACACTTAAAATACAAATACCAACTTAAATGCATTACCACTGATTTATTTATCAGAGTGCACATATTTATTACTATTGCAAACATATTGTGCAAACACAAACATTTCAACACTTATACACACATACATAAGTTATATTACAAACTATTATAGACCACATTCTAATAAACAAGATCCTAAAATAATATGCAAATGATGAACTGAGGAAGAAGGATCAAAATCACCGGCCGACCTTGGATCTATACTTCCACTTGTACAAAAGCTTCACATGTCACTTCATCTACATAATCTAAAAATAGTCAACATTGCAATTGGTGAGTTGCAGGCTCAATAAGTATAATCAAGTAACAAGTTATTTAACATCACACAAGCACATCATCAACACAAGCACATCATCACACATCTTACACATTCTATTATATCATTAATAAGTACACAAATGCATATGCTTAGTCATATTCTTTTTACTTATATTGACTATCCATATCCAAGAATAAATCATGATCACGAATATGGCCATGGCACTCTGTAATTCATAACACATATATTTGAGTTCCAAGAACTCGGGATGGTCGTACAGTACTCTGTATTCAGAAAATTCTGAAAATCTGTAACACATGATTCAAGGATATTGATGGCCATAACATAATCCTTTTATCTCTGATGAATGCATATTTCATATCACATAATTCATATCCATAACAGTATCATCAACACATTTCATATATCTCGATTCCATATCAATATCATCAATACATTTCACATTTCTCACATTTATATCAACATCATCATAATATCACCAAAACAACCATATAATTCACATTTAGAACACATTGGATTTATATTCACAAAAATCAACATATATGGAATTCATTCAAAAAATCAATCATATATTTACATAAGAGTCAAATAACAAATTACAAGATTATACTCACAAGGTGAAGTCCTTATCCCGATTCGTCTTGCTTCTTTACCGAGATTTTGACCTATAAATATATCAAAAATGCATAACCAAATTTAATATCATATACTAAGTACTAATTAAGGCATGTATGTATGCCATGTATGCATTTTAACTAATCACAATTGGCAAAACTTAGAAAATATTCAACTAAAACGCTGAAAATTTCACTCTGACAGCATTTAGTATTTTCAACATAACTTTCTGTAGAAAAATTATATTAAGATTATTCGAGTTGTACTGAAAATCTAATTCAATTTTCTACAACTTTAATGTTTTACAAAACTTCAAATTCGGAAAGAAAATCGGTCGAAATGGAGCAATACAGAAGAAAACTGTTGCTGGACAGAAACAGGGGATCATATTGTCACCTTAAAGTTCATGTAAATTCCACACCTCTTAATGTATTCAATCACTCCCAAATTTTTACCACAATTAACTAACATGTATAAAAATATAACCATGCTTTCAAATAATTAAAAATCATGATTTTAGACCTTCAAATGCAACTTTCTCTACAACATAATAAAACAGATTTTTATACTATAACAACTTTGTGTTTATCTAGTTCTTTCTTGTTTTACAACCCTAAATCTGATTTTTGACTTCTTAAAACTCAAAAACATAAACTAAACTCATGTATAAACATTTTTATGAACATATATTTAAGATCTAACCATTATATTACATGTATTGAAAGATTGGAGCAAAAATTTACAACTATGACTATATGTGCTATCAAATATTTATATAGCAAAAATTAACAAAAACTAGATATACTTACCAATTATTTGAGGATATATCCTTCTTAACCAAAGATATATATATGTAAGATGGCTTTCCTAAACAAAAATCAAAGAAAAATTGGAAGAATCTTGGATTTTGATGAAGAATGAGCATACATAAGTTTTTTCCTTCCTTTTCTTTCTTTCCTTGTTTTGTTTTGTTTTTTTCCCAATCAATGATGAAACTTCCAGATTCATTTCACCACGTAGCTGTCAAAAATTCACATTAAAGAAGCAATAATGCAAAGTTTTCAAAAATTACACTTTAGCCCTTAAAGTGTGTTAAAAATGCATATTGACCCATCAACTTATGATTAACAATTAATTACATATACATGTATTTAAAAATGTATACTCAACATATATTTGTACTTTATAAACTCAAATAAATCAATTGATGTAATAAAATAAAGCTCAAAATATTTATTACCCGATTTCTTTAAATAGTGCATAAGTAGTAACCTAACATAATTAAACTAAAAATTGACATATCAAGATTATTCATGTGTTCTAATGTCAATATGAAATATTAAGATGCATGTATTTATGTTTATGAATGATATAAATCATGTAAATAAATATGAAAAGTTCCGGGTTATGACAATTTTTGCTTTATCAAAACTTATATATTTGAAATAAAGAAATTCATAAAATATCTCCCAACCTATCGAATAAAAAATTAAATCAAAATATTCTTGCTCATAGTAGGGGTGACCAAATGAAATCAAAACCGGGTTCCAAACCGGAATGACTCCAAAACCAAAACCAGAACCTTGTAGGCCAGTTGCGGTTCCTTGGTCTCAAAACTGTGGAACCAGCGTTAAAACCAATGATTTTTCTTTTCTTTTTTTGGTAAAAATATGTTAGAAGAAATGTCAAATATTTTTTATGATGTTTTGTATTCATAACTACATGAGACATATTGTAAACCAAATGTTGTAAGCGAACTATGTAAACTATATGTGAACATTGATTCCTCTATACTCTAATAGCATTAGCATATATAGACAGTTTAATAATATTATTAATATTAAGTTCAAGTCTTTTTCTTTCTTTTCCCTTTTTTTAACTGAAATTGATAAACCATTTTAAAAAATAAAAAATTATCAAAAAATAAATAAAAGTTTCCCGTTAAAACCAAAATCGGAACCATGGAGGACTGGGTTCCAAACCGGAATCGGAACCATGAAACAACAATTTCGATTTCGAAACCGTAGCCATCCCTAGCTCATAGTATCTCGAAAGCAGGGTTGTCCTTGGGGCGATCAAGGCGTTACTGCCGGACAGGGCCCCCGACGGCCAAAAATTATTTATTAAAGGTTTAAAATAACTAATATTTTATATAAACCCTGCTACATTTATTGAAACAGTTGTCCTCCTTTTTGCACACTAAGGGGGTCATGGGATTAATCCTCTATTGGCTCCCGCCCCCCATCTTATTCTTTTTTTATTTTTTTATGAATTTTGTTTTTGAAAATCTGTTTATATTGTTTTTAGTTTATTATCTTGTCAATGTCTACTATATTTTATTTAGGATTCTTCCGCATTTTTAATTTTTTTTAAGATATATGTAGATTTAGTTGTTTGATTTCACCAAATTCTTTATTCTTTATGGTTTTATTCTCTTCCATCTAAAACAAAACCAAATTCCTTAGAGTTTTTTTAAGAGGGACTAAATCTCAGGCTTCATTTGGATTGATGGATTTTGAGTTAACGAATTTCAAATTCCTAATAATAAATTCATTGAGATTGTTTAGATGTAGTATTCTATATTTGATTTCAAATCATTGTAAGCTATTTTGGGAATCATTTTGGAGGATTTCAAATTCATCTTAGATGAAGTCATTTAAAATCCTTCCTCCAAATCCTCTCTTCAAATCCAAATCCTTCCATCCAATGCAACCTCAAAGAAATTAAGGTTGCATTTGGATTGAAGGATTTGGATTTGAGGAGGGGATTTAGGTAATGATTTCAAATGACTCCAAATAGAAAGGATTTGAAATCCTCCAAAATGACTCCAAAAATAGCTTCCAAGGATTTGAAATCCATTATAGAATGACTCCACCCAAACAACCTCAATGGATTTCTTATTATGGATTTAAAATCCATAGCTCAAATCCTTCCATCCAAATAAAGCCTAAAAGATTTATAGTTCGAACCTTGATCAACACTCATGCAAAGAGTATTGATATCACTTGAACTATCTAAAATAAAGATTGGTAAATGATTTGCATATAAAATATAAGGAGGTTTAAACTCAAATTAAAAAAAAAGGCAATGAGATCATTTCTTTTTGGCTAATGTATTGGTAATCTTTCCTTTAGATATATGATGTAATCATTTTAAAGTATCCCTTTTGTAGTTTTAATGAATTAGAAACATTTAAATTGTAATATAATGTTTCATTATTTTATGTTGTGATTAATGAAATAAATTTTCGTAACATTTATTAATTAGATATTTTAACTTTTTTTTATAAATATAGAAGACCCAATTTTTTTCTAGCTTCAGGCCCCTTAAAACATAGAAACGACCCTACTCAAAAGGTCTATCACCATAAAACTCCTACTTGTTTTCCCGAATGAAAAAAAAGAGTTTGCTTTGGCGAGAATCAAGCTGTTTAGATGGGATTTATCCCCACTAAATATAAGTAAATAATTTTGGTTTCTTAGACTAAATGCTTGACTTATTTAGTGAAAACCCAATTGGAATTTATGGAGATAAACAAATTATTGTTCATAACTATGTATTGTTGATATTTTATTCTACTAATTATCTTTTAAGCATTCAAATTTTCAATTCAATATTTGGGTCAACTATTATAAAAGCATGTAAGGCCGAGCACACTATAATAGACATACGTTATCCACAGTTTCAAGTATAAACAAGTCCGATGCTGCTTAAATACACAAATCACTCTAGGTCAATGTTTCTGATAAAAAGTTCAATTTCTTCTCTAGAGTTGGTAATTCTTTGGATAAAAACTTGCCTACGATACTAGCAAACCTTAAATAGGCTCTGAGATTGTCCCAGGGAGACCCTTCTCACACTCAAGTTAGTACATATAAGAGAAAATCTAGAGCAAATGCACAACAATTGAGAACAATTTACTGAAATATTTACAAATGGGACAGAAAGACTTTTTTATACCAGGATTGATGGGTTACTTGGACCACGCGAACTGAAGTAGGCCTCGTGGACCGTAAATAATGGACTAAACCCCATGGGCTACTCAGTATGGACCTAATGGTTTGGGTCTCCTAGGCCAATTAAAAGTATTTAGGCCAATAGTGAATATTTGTGGGTGAATAACTAAATAATGACATAATTATATAAAAAAACATATAATTACGATTTTATCCCCAACAAAGCCCCTCCCCAATTATTTTTCATTAACTACAATTGAGTTTTATAATTACATTACACTCTAGATTTTATCTCTGCGTTTTGCTCGTTTTCGTGTTACAGGTTGATTCCCACCATTGGGAGATGATAGGTGTGAGTTTTGCATGTATTTTGAGGTATAATTATGATAAAAATGGTGATTAAGCATGCATAAACTCATGTAAAATAATGTGTATTCACTCTTTATGGAAAAGATATCACGATTTGCTCATTTTGTAGGAATTTAATTATATTTGAAGCAATTTGGATACAAATACGAGTATCGCAAAGTAGAAACACCAACAACCTAGTGAATGTACGAGAATTGAAGCTAAAATGAGATGAAGTTGAGCTTATAAGGCAAATACAGGGAGCGCACGGGTAGGGCGTGCCTTAGGCACCACCCGTGCGCCCCTAGGTAATGACACTGAAGGCTATGGCATGGCGCATGGGTAGCCCGTGCGTACACGCACCACCCATGCGCCATTGAAGAATTGGAAGCTGCCTACGGCAATGCGCACGGGTAACCCGTGCGTGGACGCACGACCCATGCGCTGGTTTGTGAAAAGCAAGACCTGTCTTCAGAATGGCGCACGGGTTAACGCACGGGTAACCCGTGCGCCCATGCACGACCCGTGCCTCCCTGCTGTAATACAGTATCATGACAACAATGTGCCCTAAACTTTCTAAAAGGTATATAAGCTCTTTTTGGGGCGCACACCAAGGCATATTCTGACATTTTTGGCTCTAGCACACAAGACAAAGTTCTATTCTTGGAAGAAGACATCAAAATAACAATCGGGTCGCATCGGAGCTTGAGGAACAGAGATATATCGAGAGATTGTCGATTTTTCTAAGTTTTTCTTTGCTTCTCTTGTAGTTTTAATCTTTCATTTTAGTTTGTCATGGCTTTGAACAATTTGTCTATGAGTTGTTTAAACATCATGTGTGGCTAAACTCTTTAGATTTCTGGGTTTCGGAAGTAGATTAATGAACTCTTATTGGATGTTTTAATCTTAGTTGAAGTTATTGTCTTGAAGCCTATTTGAGTACTTTGAGCTTATTCCTGTTTTATCACTTGATCAATGATTTAGCATGTTTGATATATTGATTCATAATTCGAGAGATGAGTTTCAATGTTAGATATTGAGTACTTGACACAAATATTTGCATAAATCAAGAGATTTGTAAATATTTGTGAGGACAATTGATCTTTTGTGCTTTTGGGAGTTGAATACCTCATGTTGAGTAGAGATGCTAGCATAGGTATTTCAATCTACATTTTATATGCATCTCGAGAGAGAGGATAAAATACTTTCATGATCGTCTTATAGGAATATTGATAATAACTTGACTTTGATTAACTCGGACAACAAGAGGGTTATTAATCGAAACCTTAACCCGGGAATCCATTTCATCATCTTGATACTTCTATTATTCTCATTGTCTTAATCTTGTGTTTTTAGTAGTCTTAATTGTCTTAATCTCACAACAATCATCATATTACGACCGTCTAAATAAAAATAAGACTATTTTAGTTTGATACTTAGCACATTAATTTATTAGTCTCCGTGGATACGACCTTGCTACCCTATTCTATAATTTGCACCATACACTTGCGGTGAGCTTAAAATATAAAGAACAAGTTTTTGGTGCTAATATTGCGATAGATAGGATTATTCTTAATTTAGATATTTTTATTTTTTCGATATTTTTGTTTGACTTTAATCCTTCATTATTTGACTTGTTTCTTTTAGTTTGGTCCAGGTAGTGCATGAACACTCGCTCTAGGCTAGGAGATTTAATGCCGCTCATACCGGAAGTTGAGGCTTTCGCAAGGAGAATCAGTTCAACTACTAGACGGGTTGAAAGACAACAAAATCAGATTATGGGGGACGTGGAAGAAGAAAATAAGGGTAACAATGGGATCAACGAGTTACCAATACCAGTTCAACAGCAAGCTATTAGTGATTACTTTTGGCCTCAAACGAATCGTAATTACAGTGGTATTGCTTATATTCCGATAAATGACAACAACTTCGAGCTTAAACCTACACTCATAAACATGGTACAATAGAACCAGTTTGGGGGTTTCGCAACTGAAGATCATAATTCTCACCTTGCGCATTTTATCCAAATATGCAACACGATAAAAGTGAATGGAGTTTCGGATGATGCCATAAGATTGCGCATATTCTCTTTCTCTTTGAGGAATAAGGCGAGGAATTGGTTAGGTACTTTGATGCAAGGAAGTGTGAGCACATGGGACGATTTGAGCTAATAGTTTTTGTTTAAATTCTTTCCACCGAGTAAAACTTTGCAACTTAAAAACGAGATTACTCAATTCCGACAATTCGACTACGAGCCTTTGTACGAAGCTTGGGAACAATTCCGGGATTTGCTAAGAAGATGTCCACAATACGGTTTTCCGAAGGATCGGCAGTTGTGTTTCTTCTACAATGGTTTAATGGGGCAAACGAGGGCCTTTGTTGATGCCGCGGGAGGAGCATTATTGGCAAGGTTTCCACAAGACGCCTTAAATCTTCTTGAAGAAATGGCTATAAACGATTCTGGTGGGCGTCGAGAGATCCAATGTACACCGAGTGGCTGAAATTTCGGATTCGGACTCAATCAAGACGTTGATCACGCAAGTGGCGGCATTGACAAACCATTTGAGTGTTTATAGAAAAGGGCGAGAAGCAAGCACGAGCACGAGTAGCGAAGCTCTTCTATATCCGATGGAGGAGGTCAATTATGTGAATAACTTAGAATTTCACAATTTGAACAATTCAAACCCAACACACTACCATCCGGGATTGAGAAACCATGAAAATTTTTCCTATGCCAATACAAAGAATGTGTTGCAATCACCGTCGGGATTTAATGCGTCACATGGGGGTGCTAATGTGGAAGGCAAATCATCTTTGGAAGATGCACTCACCTCGTTCATAAATCAATCAAATGCATTCATGAGTGACACGGGGAGTCGCTTCGCAAGGCAAGATTCAAGGATGGATAAGGTAGAGCTACAAATGACACAAATGGCAAGTTCGATAAAGAACTTTGAGACTCAAGTGGGCCAATTAGCTACAATTGTTGGTGGGCAACATCAAAAGGGTCAATTTCCGAGTAATACGGAAGTTAATCTTAATGAGCAATGCAAGGCTATTCGGTTAAGGAGCGGTACGGAATATGAGGAGCCTAAAGAAAAATCTAAAAATCTGAAAATTTCAGATAAAATATCCAAGTCGGGAGATGTTGAATCGGTGATGAAAGATGATGTCAAAGTCGATGGGGAAAAAGAGAGACAAGATGAGGAACAAACAGGGGCTGAAAAGCTTAAATCTTCGTCTAACTCTAATATATCTAAATTGCCTATCTCTCTTCCCTTCCCTCAAAGATTTCAAAATAAAAAGCTTGATGATCAATTTGCAAAATTCCTTGATATATTAAGAAATTGCACATTGACATTCCTTTTGCAGACGCACTAGAGCAAATGCCAAATTATGCAAAATTTCTTAAGGATGTTATGTCAAAGAAGAGGAAGATGACAAGTTTTGAAACGGTGAATTTGACGGAAGAATGTAGCGCGATAATCCAAAGGAAGCTACCACAAAAACTAAAAGATCCGGGGAGTTTCACTATCCTTGTGCCATTGGTGGTAACTTCTTTAATAAAGCGTTGTGTGATTTAGGAGCAAGTATTAACTTGATGCCTTTGTCCATTTTCGGAAGCTTGGACTAGGCGAAGTGAAGCCAACCACGGTGACATTGCAACTTGCGGACGGTCACTTACATATCCAAAGGAATTATAGAAGACGTGCTTGTAAAAGTGGCTAAATTTATATTCCTGTGGATTTCTTGTTCTTGATATGGAAGAAGATCGTGACGTTCCACCGATACTTGGATGTCCATTCCTTGCTACACGGAAAACCTTAATAGACGTGCAAAAAGGAGAGCTCATTTTACTGCGGGTTAATGATGAGCACGTTTTATTTTCTATATATAAGGCGATGAAATTTCATGATACGGTGGAGAATTGTAATTTTTTAGATATAGTTAGTTCATGCATTGAGGATTATGTTGATCATACATTGTCGAAGGATGATTTAGAATTCGGTCTAACCCACTCATGTTCGACATCGAGTGTTGTGCTTGATTTTGATAACCAAGATTTGTACGACTATGTTTGTGCCTTAGATCATATGCAGGAACTACCAAGGAGTGCAAAAGGCAAGAACACGAAGTTGGAAATAAGGGAGTCAAGCCTACAACCACGCATGGCCCGTGCGTCCATGCACGGGAAACCCATGCGTGGTGCCGAAGCAAGAAATCAGAACCCTGAAGAGCACACGGGTCGTGTGCCAGAGCATGGGCCACCCGTGCTATGCCAAAGGAATTTCTGAAGACAGGGGATCACGCATGTGTGGCCTTGAGACACCAAAGCCGACTCCAGAACTCAAGCAATTACTTGAGCACCTCACATATGCATTTCTTGAGGTGAATAATGCAAATCCGATAATCGTATCATCTCTTCTCACTCCTACTCAACTTGATAAACTATTAAGGGTTTTATGAAAACATAAGTCGGCACTAGGATGGTCAATAACTGATTTAAAGGGCATAAGTCCATCTATTTTAATGCATAAAATTCGGATGGAAGATGTTTATAAACCATCAGTGCAAAACCAAAGACGACTAAACCCTATCATGCAAGATGTGGTTAGGAAAGAAGTGTTGAAATGGTTAGATCTTTGAATCATATATGCTATATCGATAGTTCATGGGTAAATCCGTACAAGTGGTGCGAAAAAGGGGGTAATAACATCGTGAAAAATGAGAATGAAGAATTGATTGCTACTAGAATTGTTACCGGGTGGAAAATTTGCATTGACTACAGAAAACTTAATGATGCCACTCGAAAAGATCATTTTCCCCTCTCCTTTATAGATATGATGTTGGATCGTCTGGCGAGTTATGAATATTATTGCTTTTTAGATGGTTATTCCAGGTACATTCAAATCATGATTGCACCATAAGACCAGGAAAAAACAACATTTACATGCCCTTATGGCACATTTGTATTTCGCCGTATGCCATTTGGATTATATAATGCACCTGCAACTTTCCAACGTTGTATGATGGCTATATTTCACGATCTTATTGAAAAAGTTATGGAGGTGTTTATGGACGATTTCTCTGTGTTTGGTGACTCTTTTGATAATTGTCTTCACAATCTTTCCTTAGTCTTACAACAATGTGAAGAGACCAATCTTGTACTCAATTGGGAAAAGTGTCATTTCATGGTGCGCGATGGTATTGTACTTGGTCATCGAGTCTCTTCCGCAGGTTTGGAAGTAGATCGGGCAAAGATTGTAGCGATCGAGAAGTTACCACCTCCTACAAACGAAAAAGTCATTCGGAGTTTCTTGGGCCATGCCGGATTCTATAGAAGGTTTATCCGTGACTTTTCAAAAATTTCTAAGCCTTTGAGCCAATTGTTAGAAAAAGATGTTGCTTTCAATTTTTCCAATGATTGTTTGCAGGCATTTGAAACCTTGAAGAAGGCGTTGGTGACCGCACCTATTCTTGTAGCCCCAGATTGGAGCCAACCATTTGAATTGATGTGTGATGCTAGCGATTTTGCGGTAGGGGCTGTTCTCGGTCAAAAGAGGAAAAGTATCCATCTACTATGCTAGTAGAACGTTGGATAGTGCTCAACAGAATTATACCACCACCGAGAAGGAGATGTTGGCGATTGTTTTTGCATTTGATAAATTTCGATCATACTTGATTGGAACGAAAATGATTGTTCACACCGACCATGCGTCTATCAAATATCTTTTTGATAAGAAGGATGCGAAACCAAGGTTGATTAGATGGATTCTCTTATTGCAAGAGTTCGATGTAGAAATCAGGGACCGAACGAGATGCGAGAATGTGGTGGCAGACCACTTGTCTAGGTTTGAAAATCAAGAAGAGGCAAAAAGAGGCACGAAATTGATAAATGAGGAATTTCCAGATGAACGGTTACTCATGGTATAGGCAAAATTCCCGTGGTATGCGGATTTTGTCAACTATTTGGCTGCGGGAGTTTTGCCTCCAAATTTATCGTCATACCAGAAAAAGAAGTTATTCCACGACATCAAGTCTATATGTGGGACAACCCCCTACTCTTTAAGAGGTGCGCAGACAAAATCATCAGAAGATGCGTACCTCAAGAAGAATGGGAGGGAGTCCTACAACAGTGTCATTCCTTACCCTCTGGAGGACATTTTGGTCCGACTCGCACGGCGGTGAAGGTATTGCAAAGTGGGTTGTACTGGCCCACTTTATTTAACGATTGTTATTTGTATGTACAACAATGTAGCAGTGTCACCGGATGGGAAATATTTCAGGAGACACGAGATGCCGATGACAAATGTAATTGAAGTTGAATTGTTCGATGTGTGGGGATTGATTTTATGGGCCCATTTCCATCATCTTCGGGCTATCAATATATTCTACTTGCGGTGGAGTATGTGTCCCGTTGGGTAGAGGCGATTCCTTCACAAACAAATGATGCCCAAGTTGTGATGCAGTTCCTAAAGAAAAATATATTTACTCGATTTGGCACTCCAAGAGCTTTAATTAGTGATGGAGGGTCGCATTTTGTAAATAAATTGATGAGCAACTTGTTGGTAAAATATGGGGTGAAACATAAAATTGTATTGGAATATCATCCGCAAGCCAATGGGTAAGCTGAAGTGGCCAACCGGGAGATCAAACAGATTCTTGAGAAGACGGTGAACATCAATCGAAAGGATTGGGTGTTAAACTTAGATGATGCTCTATGAGCATACCGAACTGCGTATAAGACACCATTGGGCACATCCCCATATCAAGTTATTTTTGGGAAATCGTGCCATTTGCTGGTAGAGTTGGAGCACAAGGCATTTTGGGCGGTCAAGAAACTAAATCTGGATTTTAAAAAGGCCGGTGAAGAGAGGTTGCTCCATTTAAATGAGATGGAAGAGTTTCGAGATGAAGCTTATGAAAATTCCCGAATTTACAAAGAAAGAACCAAAATATGGCACGACAAAATGATCAAGAAACGAGAGCTTTTATCAGGGGAACCAGTCCTCTTGTATAATTCACGCCTTAAACTTTTCCCTGGAAAATTCAAATCTAGGTGGTCAGGGCCATTCGTGATCAAGAAGGTATTGAACCCTCCTGGAGTCGTGAAATTATTAACAAAAGACGGTGAGACATTCATGGTAAATGGCCAGAGGATTAAGCATTACTTCAATCGAGGTAACCAAGAGAATGTGACATCCATCACCTTACGAGACCCGTGACGAAAAGAAACAGGCATCAAGCTAAAGACGTTAAATATAGCGCTTGTTGGGAGTCAACCCAATGGTTTTTGGTGTGGATTTCATTTGTTTTGTGTGTGTTATGTTTTAAGTTTGTGTCTTTTTTTGTGTGTGAAAAAAATACAAAGAAATTTTCAAAAATAACTGAGTATTGATGTACAGGGATGCACGGGTTGCCCGTACTTATACACACAACCCGTGTGTGCCTAGAGGGGGAACAACTGAAGCTACGGCATTACGCACGGATAGCCCGTGCGCCCATGCACGACCCATGCGTACCTGGAGAAAATGAATTTTGTCCCTACGGCATGACGCACGGGTAGCCCATGCGCCCACGCATGGCCCGTGCATCTTTACGCTGGGAGATATATTGGGTCTGGGCAAACTCTGTTTTCAAACTTGCAAACACTCTATCAACACGAAAAAAAATTGCCCTCCCCCACACATTGCTCAAAGTTCCAATTTTTCTTACAAATTCTTTCACATAATCCATACTCTCATCATAGTACACTAACACTTTGCATCAATTTCGAGTTTGGATTGAAGAATTGGTTGAAAGGCACCTAGGGTTCCAAGTTCAACCCTTTTGATAAATTTCGAGAATTCCGGTAAGAATTTCGTTGTTTCTTGTGAATTTCTGGTAAATTATGTATTGGGGATTATGTTGGGTGCTTGCTTTGATATTTTTGCTATGCTTTGGATGATTTCTTCTTTAAGGAAATTTATCAAACACCTTGTGAGCATGTGAACTGAGACCTAATTGGATGAATTGATGATGAATGGGGCATGAGCTTTAATTGTTGGGGCTTTTAGATAATGATTCTCTATATTTGCCTTATTAGTTGATTGTTTGGAGCTTGATTGATCGGTCAAATTGATGTATGAGAATCATTACACCCCATTTAACTTGTTTGCCTACATTCATCATACTTGTGTTTGTACTTGGTTTGTTGTGGGTTGCTAATACATGTTATTCCAGGTACCCATTAACAGGTAATGGCAGATAGACAGAACCCTCAAGGAAGGAGACAATGTCCCAGGGTGGAACCACCACAAGAAGTATAACCCGATAGCCCTGTGGCCTATGGAGTCATACTAACAAATGCGGATGCCCTAGAGCGATGGAATAGGTTGGTCGTCCGAACGATGGTTCCCTCAAAGTACGCCAACGACGATTGTACCCAACTTCTTGGGATACATGACAACGTGTAGATTATTCGCAAGTGGTCGGACAAATTTTATGGGGAGAAAATGGCCTAGTTACAAGAAATTCACGCTTGAATTCTTGAGCACAGTGAAAATGATTAAAGATATAGGTAACGAGGTCATTGGAGTGCAATTTCAGTTGGGGAATGTGCAGCGACAATTATCCACCGAACAGTTGAATGCCATATTTGAGGTTCCCACCGATGCGCCCTTCCGACCAGCATACCGATATAACCAAGTTGACTTTTGGCGCTTACTAGTCCAAACACCTGAAACAGGTCCCATGCTCTACGAGGCCCGCACTGCTAATCTTCGTGGATCCGAAATCCAGTTTTTCGATATATATAGCGGGTTACGTTAGCTTCAGTTTTTGCTAGAGAAAACATAGGGGAAATGACGATCAGAGAATTATATTTATTGTGGTGTATGTTGACGAGTACACCCTACAACACGGCCGCATACTTCATTGAACAAGTGGATCATTTAGCAAAGCGGGGTGGTGGTGCTATTTCTATAGGGGGTCTAATTACCCCTATTGCCCGACACTTTAACATAGATTTTCGAGGCTTAGAGCCTATATCGAGCGAAGCTTGGTGATGCATTTCCATTACCTAACCCGAGATGCACCACGATAGATACCCTTGAGGACACTACCAATTTTACTGTTTAACTCAAGCCCATATCGTAGTTCTTGATGCTATCAATGCAAGGAAGAGACGACGAGTTGCGGGTTTCCCGGATGTAGAGGACATGGTTGCGGAAGAAGAAGAGCTAAATTGATAAGTGCATTTTTATTCACATTTTTATAAATCTTTTTAGATAATTTCTTTAACTTTTTAGTTCATTAATTAATAAATTCAAGAAAAATCACATTGGCTTGTTTTAAATGATGAAGGTAAAGACTTGAAGCAAACTCGTATGGATTTCGTATGAAAATACGAACAAAAACAAAGTCTAAAAAGAAGGCAAGAAGGCTCAATCTCGTGCGAGAACACACCCTAGTATGTTGGGAAACATGGTCATGCTTCAAAAGGAAGAAAAACAAGAAAAAAAAAAACACACCCGGTCGTGCTTACAAAAGCACGGCCGTGTTCCCCACGCAAATCATCAAAACACGCCCAAACCGTGTTTAAAAGCACACCCTGCCAAAAATCCCAAATGACGAAGAAAACACGGCCAGGCCGTCTTTTAAGCACGACCGTGTTTTCTCTCTCCACCAAAATCTTTTCTTCTTTTGGCGGAAATAATGGAGACTTTTGCTTTTTGACAACCTTTGAACAACTTCTACACCTCATCTTGCTGCACCAAAACTCCATTATCCCCTCAATTGTCATGTGGACACAATGATTCAACCAACTCAACCAATGGAAGTGGAGTATTGTCATGTGAATACAATGATTCAACCAACTCAACCATGAATGTGCACGCAATGATTCAACTAACAAGCATGGAAATGGAGCATTTGTTAATGTGTTCTTTCACAAAGATGGTGCCTATAAAAGCCAGAGTTTGAGTTGGGAAATTCATTCATGTAATATTCATTCATATAGAGATTCATTGTGTATTCATCATAGACACTTAGAAAATATTCATTGTGTTCAACATTTTGAGTGGAATTGGGATCAAGAGGTCTTGGAGGTAAGTAAATAGCAACATTGGAGAAGAATGCTTGGATCAACATCATCTATCAAGGAATGAGTCATTGAGATTTTGAGAAAGATAAGTACATCATGTCTACAATACTTAAATCTTCTTGTGTAATTTACTCTTTTGTCAAAATCATGAGTAGCTAAACTCCTAGTGTTTGAATGTAATGAACTCTAGAATGGATTTGTGATTAAGGTTTGTATGTTTTTAATAAAATTCTCATGTCTTGTGTGATTCACTTATATCATGTTTATTTCATTCAAGTTAATATTTCCGGGTATATTAATTTGATATCTATTCCTCATCGTGTAATCGAGAGATTTATGGTGAGAAAGAACCTATATAAGTGAAAAGAGTTGCATGCAATCCTAGATATAGACGGCATAAATCTTCCGGATTAGGGTCAAACCTAATATAAGAATTTATAAATCATTATAATGCAATTTTAGGGGTTTTAACTAGAAAGAGATTTCATTAATCAACTTGAGATTAGGAGTTTTTCGCCTTGAGAAAGGGTTTAACTTAAATCGGGAATTTCTACGATCCACATAACATGAGATTTTATTAAAAGAGGTTGGTGTTTGCTTAAGGGCTTATGGTTGTATTTTTATCTTGTTGAATCACAAAAACATTCTAGAGGGATTTACATTCAACACATTTCTATCTCTTGATTTCTCATTCTACAATCTACTTTTAAGTTGCAATTATTTTTTTTAATTCTCTATTTTTCATTTTCCATTTTAACAAACAAAACTCTGAAAATTGCTAGATTAAACAACAAAAAAGACGGTAATTATTAGTACTTACAATCCTCGTGGGAATGACACTCGGTACTCAATAATCTATACTACAAAACGATAGGTGCACTTGCCTAAGGTTTTCTAGAGTAGCTTTTGAGCCATCATAAATTGACAAGAAAGGGGAATGGAACCTCATCACACTCAAATCGGGTATGACATTCCCAAGTCCTCACGAGGAGGAGGACACCCCAGATCATCACATAGCGGGGATCATCCTGGAACTTCTTATGGTGGCAAGTCCCAATACGGCAATGAATTTTATGATGCTTTATGCATTTGGGGAGGACTTGCGACAACAAAGGGAAGAATTGCGGAACATCGAGATGATTTCCTTACTTCCAAATGACTACGATCGGAGGACCTTGGACCTCGAACAATGATATTTGACCCAGGAGCAGAGGTATGCGGCCCAAGAGGAGAGATATGTGGCACAGAAGCAAAGATATGCGGCCCAGGAACGAAGGGAATTGGAGACGTGGCAAATGATACAACAGATACAAATGTGGCACGTCTCACAAGGCCACTTCCCACCGCCACCTCCACAGTGACTCATGTATATCTTCACTTTTCATTATTGAAATTCTATTTTTCCCCTTCAGGACCATATAATTTCATTCAAGTTTGGGGGGAGAGGTAGTATTTTAATATATGAAAAGTGTAGATAAAAAAAAATCTTGCATTTTTGTGTGTTTTTCATATAGTTGCATGTAGAGCATTTTAGGTTGCATTTGCATTAGAAGCACGTTTATGGCTTTAGCACGTTTATTGCTTTCATAGATGTTAGAGAGTGAGTTGACCGGGCATGATGCAGCTTGATGTTTGTGTGTTGATTGAAAATTTGTATTGTTGGGATTGGATGTTGTGTATGAGTTGATTGAGCCATGAATAGTTGACATTGAGCATGTGGATATTAAGAACATGGTTTGATGCTTTGAATCACGTATTTACAAGCCTGTGAGCTTTTGAGCCTTTACTGCTTCTATTTTATGCAGTCTTGTTTGTGATTTGAGTGTATCATTCATGTTGTTAAAATTCTAGAACTTGCTCTGGTATCTCTGTCAAGGCCACATGTTGTATGGGAATTGTGAATGTGATTAAAGTCCATCTTTGTTAGCCTTTCAAGCCTTTTGCTTACCTAACGTTGTTGAAATTCCTAGTTAGCCAATTTGAGCTTATTGCCTATTTCTTTGATAGCCACAATTTCAAGCATTAACTTGATATATTTGTTACCCTACACTCGAGCATATAACATTGAGTAAAGGGAGTGAATGAGGTTGAATGAGTGGGAATTGAAAAGTTGGATAATCGGGCATATTTGGTTGATGGGAACAAAAGAGGAAGAAAATGAGTTGAAAAGAAACGTTGAAAATTCACAAAAGAGTCGAAAAAAAATCGACGTTATGATGCGAGTTTTCAATAAAATGAACTTGGGGGGCTAAGGATTGTAATTTGAGGTGATTCTCAAAAGAAAGAAAGGAGATGGATATGAGTAAAGTTGATGAAAATAAGGGATGATTGGAGTAGCATATGGGATTATAATGTAGATGATTGATATGCTCATCGGTATATATGCTCGAGTGTGAATCACTTTACCCAAAATTTCCTACCCTAACCAAAGAGCCTTCATTACAACCAAATGAGAAAGTCCTTTTTGATTCACAAATTGCATACATTCTAGTGGCGGAGATATGAGACGAATTGCAAGCCTATGGTAATTTTGCGACATTGAATTGACTTGAGCGTAAACACATCCTATATTCATGTGAGATAAGAGCATACACTTGATCTTGAGAGATGTGATTCAGAGCATTCACCATGTTTTGTTTGATACGTGCCCCATGGTTAGATATTTAAGGCTTGATTGATTTGTTGCTTGGCATCCATGACGAACAATATGGATTTCCTTTTTGAGTCTTTGTGTGTGCTGTCATTCATTACTCCCTGTTGTGCTTTATCTCGTTTTCAAAATTGTTGATCAGGACGGTCAACAGTTTAAGTTTGGGGGATTTTGATTGGTGTGAGTTTTGCATGTATTTTGAGGTATAATTTTGATAAAAATGGTGATTAAGCATGCATAAACTCATGTAAAATGATGTGTATTCACTCTTTATGGAAAAGATATTACGCTTTGCTCGTTTTGTAGGAATTTAATGATATTTGAAGCAATTTGGATACAAATACAAGCATCGCGAAGTGCAAACACCAAGAACCGAGTGAATATACGAGAATTAAAGCTAAAATGAGATGAAGCTGAACTTATAAGGCAAATACAGGTAACACACGGGTAGGGCGTGCCTTAGGCACCACTCGTGCGCCCCTGTGGTTGTGATATTGATCTTACGGGGGAACGAAATCAAAGAAGAGGGTGGTGTACTTTTCCTTCTTTTCAAAGAAATTCCAGCTCCTTAGAGCATTATTCTTGAACGGAAGGGAACCAATAGGCTTAAAGCGGTTCTTCGCCTCAAGGCTCTTCTCTCTTTAGAAAAACCTATGTCACTAGAATAGGTGAGGAAGACCTCCAATCACTGACGGGCAATTCAAGATGAAATTCAATTTCATTTAGAAATCGCAACAACAACTCTCGTTCGGTTACAAATCCGATATTTTGACTGGGGGAGAGACAAACCTATTCGGATGAGGTCTCGCATTGAAATGACATCAAGGCTACGACATGGCGCACGGGTAGCCCGTGCGTACACGCACCACCCGTGCACCACTGAAGAATTGGAAGTTGCATACGGCAATGCGCACGGGTAACCCGTGCGTGGGCGCACGACCGTCGTGGGCGCGCACGACCCGTCTTTTGGTTGGCAAAAAGCAAGACCTGTCTTACGGAATGACGCACAGTTGTTTGATACATGTTTTTATCTTAATTTTAATGATTTTATTTTATCACCAAAACAATGTTTTTAAAGGTTGTCCAAATACTCCTAAATGATTTAAAATGGTTTTAATATTTTCCTAGTATTTCCTCAAGTTTATTTTTGATAATAATGGACAACACTTTTAATGATTTTATATCAATGGGTTTTTACTCCTATAACAGGTTCCTAAATGTTGTCTAAATACTCTCGATTGGTTTAAAATGTTCTTACTAAATTTTCGGAGTATTTCTTGGGTTTTACTTTCGACAAAAATTGGACAACATTTACGTCTCGTGGTCGACCGGTCGCCCCATAGGGCAACCCGTACCTGAAGATGTTTTTAGAAACAAAAAATGAGACGGAAAGAAAAATAAGCGGTCGACCCGCTCATCAAGGCGTCGACCGGTCCCGGTCGACCGGTCGCCCGATGGTCGACCGTGACTGCAAGTTTCATTTTGAAACAGAACAAAACCTCTTCGTTTTTGATTAGGGGGACCGGTTGAGGCAGTCGACCGGTCGAAGCCTCGTCGACCGGTCGCCTGTTGAAATTTTCAAAGTGTTCTTATTTCTCTTATTTTTGTGCGACCCGATCGCCTATGTATTGACACAAAAAATATGACCGTTTGACAATGACAGACACATTTCCCTAAATTGTGGGATTGATTTCTAACAGCTATATTCTTGATTTTAATTGTATTTTTCTGTAGATTTTCACTCCCCAAGAGGAGCCTATGCTTGATCAATCATCTCCTATAAATAGAGGAAGTTTTGGAGCAACCAAAACAACAATTGAGATACAACACAACAAGATACACTTCAAGCAAATACTTGGTCTTTCATTGTTATTATTCTTGTTGTATATTTGCCTGATTATCACTTTCACATCCTTGAGGTCTAGGCTATTCTTGATTACACCTTGCACTCAAATTGTATTATTCATTATTGAGTTGTAATCTTGATTTTGATTATCATTCAAACACAAGATATCCTTGTGAGTGTTCTTGTGGTAAGAACACACTTGGATGATCTAGGTGATAGGTGCAAGAAGATTGTGGTGATCTTCTTATTGAGGTGTTGAAGAATTTGGTATTCTTCAAGGTTGAAGATTGTGGTAATCTTCATAAGGTACCGTTGAAGGAAGATTGTGGTAATCTTCAAAGGAGATTGTGGTAATCTCCAAAGATGTTGTTGAAGAAGAGTGTGGTGCTCTTCGAGGTGTTGTAAGTTGAATTTGTATTAATTTTGGTAATTAATAAAATTCTTTTCTTTTCGAAATCCATCCCTGGATATCTTGGGGTGGTAGAGGATTAGGCCCTAGGTGGGTTGAACCTCTTTAAATCGACGTGTGTTGTTTACATTCCGCACCTTTATCATTGTGTTTGAGCATTTGTTCGATTGGTTTTATACTATTGATTTGGGCTTCCTAGACTAGAGTTTTGTGTTGTTTTTGAGTTCTTTGAGTCGTTTTTGTTATATTTCATAGGTTATATGTTAATTTCTGTTGTTTCGAGTCATTTGAGTGGCCCAAACCATATTGTGAGCCAAGTATATATTGAGTCTAGAATCATAGTAATGAGTCACATGTCAAAAGAAGCAAGGATGATCAAACAAGAAGGGGATTAATCTCAAGAAACATCCAAACGCGTCTAGAATTTTCAGCACTGGCAGGGTTTAGTATTATGGCCATAACTCTCTCCACAAAATTGATATTGAGCTGATTCAAGTGGCTACGGAAAGCTAAGATATAGGGCTACAACTATTATGAAGACACCCAAAGCAAATTCGGACGTTTGGATGGCGCCGCAGCGCCAAAAAGAGGCGCTGCAGCGCGAGCGTAAAAAGCAACGGCGCCGCAGCGCCCAAAACTGGCGCCGCAGCGCCCAAAAGTGCACTACGGGCGCCCCCTCCTTAGCTGCAGCGCGGGTCGAAAATAGAGCAGTGAGGTTTTGTGTTTTTGGCGCTGCAGCGCTTATTTTCAAGAATAGCGCCCAGGGCGGAAATTACTAGGTGACTCCTTCCTTATTCTTGGACTTTTGTGGGGCTATAAATACAAGTCTTGGGGCGTGAAATTAGGGATCTTGGACCCTTGGGCAGCCAACAAAACAACTAGAAGACAATAGAGAAGGCTTGGAATATCTTGGGAAAGGCTTGGAGAAGAAGATTGAAGGATTCTACCATCTAGAAATAGAGAAGATTCCCCAACTCTTATTCTTATTTTGTTGCTTTCTTCATATCTTGTAAAATGTATTGTTGTATTCCTATGGATTCATTTTCTTCAATCATGAGCTAAACTCTATAATTCTAGAGGGATGATGTAATCATTGTTTGAACTTATGTTTTGAAATTGTGGTTTGTCAATCTAGATCTATCAATTTATTTGTGCTATTTGGATCTATTGCTTCTAAATTACTTGATCAATAATTTAGACTGTTTGGTGTATTTGATTTGACACTTGAGAGAGGTAATTGAATACATGACCTTTGAATAGCATAACCTAGGATTTCATAGAATTGAGAGATTTATGAATCCTTTGAAGTCATTTATCAAGATTCATAGTTTTTATTGAGATTTTAATTGGTGATTTTTATAGAGATATTGATTTCCCAATTGAATCTAAAATCATTTAGCACTTGAGAGAGGGAATGATTATTGTAGAAATCTTGACTTATAAATTGGTAATTGATGATTGATAAACCATATTGACAACATAAGGGATAACTAGATTCATCATACCTCTAGAATTCATTTAATCATTTGGATAAACTCATTGATATTTTCATATTTCTTGATTTATTTTTGGTATTTTTAGCATAATCAACTCCATCAAATATTGAATTTCTAAATAAAGTTAGACTACTATATTATAGTACTTAGCAATAATTCGATAATTATTCCATGTGGATTCGACAACCTTACTTCTCTATATTAAAACTTGACACCGTAGACTTGCGGTTAGAAAAATCTCTAACAAAGATTCGATTGCAAAAAGAGGGCAAAATCGAAAAGATGGAGATAATCTATTCACCCCTCCTCTAGATTATCGTAGCCGCTGACTTACATAGGTAACCCGTGCGCCCACGCACGACCCGTGCGCCCACGCACGACCCGTGCGCCCTGTCGTAATGTAGTATCATGACAACAATGTGCCCTAAATTGACACAAAATTGCACAAGGATGGAAATTGTGCGGGTAATGTGTAAGTCCAAGCGGCTACGATAATCTAGAAGTGGGGTGAATAGATTATCTCCATCTTTTCGATTTCACCCTCTTTTTCAAACCAAATGCTCAAACACAATAATAAAGGTGCGGAATGTAAACGACACGCGTCGATTTAAAGAAGTTCAACCCACCTAGGGCCTAATCCTCTACCACCCCAAAGATATCCGGGATGAATTTCAAAAGAAAAAGAATTTTATTAATTACCAAAATTAATACAAACTCAACTTACAACACCTTGAAGAGCACCACACTCTTCTTCAACAACACCTTTGGAGATTACCACAATCTCCCTTTGAAGATCACCACAATCTTCCTTCAACGGCACCTTGTGAAGATTACCACAATCTTCAACCTTGAAGAATACCAAATTCTTCAATACCTCAATAAGAAGATCACCACAATCTTCTTGCACCTATCACCTAGATCATCCAAGTGTGTTCTTACCACAAGAACACTCACAAGGATATCTTGTGTTGAATGATAACCAAAAATCAAGATTACAACTCAATAATGAATATTACAATTTGAGTGCAAAGTGTAATCAAGAATAGCTTAGACCTCAAGGATGTGAAAGTGATAAACTAGGCAAAATTTACAACAAAAATAATAACAATGAAGAACAAATATTTGCTTGAAGTGTATCTTGTTGTGTTGTATCTCAATGGTTGTATTGGTTGCTCCAAAACTTCCTCTATTTATAGGAGATGATTGATCAAGCATAGGCTCCTCTTGGGGATTGAAAATCTACAGAAAAATACAATTAAAATCAAGAATATAGTTAGAAATCAATCCCACATTTTAAGGAAATATGTCTCATTGTCAAACGGTCATATTTTTTTGTCAAAAACAGGCGACACGTCGCAAAAATAAAGAGCCATTAAGAGATACATGTCAAGCATCAAACAATGCATATTAGACATTACAAATGTCCCAAAATGACCATCTAAGCAAAATAATTAAAGCATCTCAAATGCATTTAAGCAAAAATTAGAAAGAAACACTTTTACCATCAAGTACTTCATACCAACATCAAACAATGCTAAATTAGAGTATTTTTACCATCAAATACTCCATCAATACCATGATCACCCACAAGTCATTATCAACTTGTAATTTTCACCCTTTCAAGAAAACAAGCAGATCTCATTAGTGCGAAAGAGTTTTACAAAAGTTCATAAAAATACAAAGCAACATGAACGAAAATGCTGGAAAGTAAAGGGGGGGGAAACATCATTCCTCATCCGAGGAGAAACAAGATCCGGAATAAAGTCTTTGATGAATTTCTTCAATTTGCCGATAGACTTTTGCATTTTGGAGGTCTTTTGCTCCAAAGCCTCATACCTCGCCTCATGAAAAGCCCTTAGCTCATCAAATTCGGCTTGGGTATACCTCCTAGGCGGTTGAGCACCGTATTACCCTCCGGATTGCTCGGTTCGCCTTCCTCCGCCAATCTTGCATCCTCTCGTCATCAAAGAAGTCGTTAGGATCGGGGAATCTTGACCTCTTCCTCTAGCCATTTTGGTTGGTCGGATGTCCATATTCTTGCGCATAGTGACCATTTTGGAGATGTTATCAATGTAAAAGTCATTTTGAAATACCTCCGAGTTACATTCCGACGAAGGTAGTCCCGATTGTATAAGAAGTTTACAAATCCAATTTCCCATAACCAACTTATTATTACCTTGAGTGATGGACTCGATTAGACATTGAATAAGTATGGCGCCAAAGTTAAGCGGTTCCCTCCTAAAGCAATCTTATAAGTCGAAAATAATCCATGTTGCTAGGCATCTTACCCGTTTTTCCACAAATACAAAGAGGGCGACAATAATGGATAAAATACGATGCTCAAGTGTCATCGCCAACAATGAATACTTTGGCCATACGCCCAAATACGTCTTAACTTCTTTCATGGACACCCCCAACATTTCATCATTCCAAGTACCACAAGAAAAATAGTCCCAACCACCTTCTCTAACATGTAAAAGCCGACAAATATCATTAGGAGTCCACCTAAAATGACGACCCCTTACAAATGAATTAACGGCAATCGGCTTCCTTTCAACATCATATTGCACCCACATATTAGCATAAAAGAGTTGGATAATATCATCATCATATAAGACATAATCATGCTCCCATAAAAACATCCAACCTTGCTCCTCATAGAATCCTCTAATAGTGGGATATTCATTTGTAAATGTATTAAAACGACACATTTTAGTCCGAGCAATCGATTTTCCTCCCATT
The DNA here is from genome assembly GCA_016081115.2 of Rehmannia glutinosa. Taxonomy (NCBI): domain Eukaryota; kingdom Viridiplantae; phylum Streptophyta; class Magnoliopsida; order Lamiales; family Orobanchaceae; genus Rehmannia; species Rehmannia glutinosa. The sequence goes on along the minus strand of CM071930.1, from coordinate 81,367,361 downwards.
CCCGAATCTTCATAGTACCATTCCGCATATTTGTTGATGAAATTAAGAACATTGTGGGAATGAGGAGCTTGAGTAATAAAAGATTTTTTACCTTTCGCCCCAACAGCAATTTTGGAGCGAAATTGTTCCATGAGCTCGGTAATTTGTGCCCGAGAGAGTACGGGATTTTGAACGTCATCACCTTCGAGCCACGTTTCTCGGGCAACTCGAATATCCCTTTGTTCGGCTTCTTCTTGCCGATTTCTCGAAGAACCCTCTCCGCCCTTCTACGCTTGGAGATGGGATTTCGACCGTGGAATTCTTTGGGAGAGCCATATATGTAAGATTCTTGTGAAAATAAGAGGATTAGCAACAAGAATCGTGAAAATGATGAAAAATTGAGGAATATAGGAGAAAGGGGATGAATTTTTTTTCACAAAGGGTTTGGGAGTTTTCTCAAGCGTGTTTTTTGAACCGAAAGGCGAACGTATTTAACTTGTAAAATTAGCCTGGGGCGACCGGTCAAGTAGGGTGCGACGGTCCGACGTGCGGGCGACCGTCGCCCCGCTTTGACCATCCCAAAGGCAATTTTTTTCATTTTCCAGGTTTTTCAAAAAAAAAACGATTTTTCACCCCAAAAGTTTTTTAAACTTTGCAAAAGATAATTTTGGACCAAGTCCAACAAATACGGGTTTCGGGAAAAACATATATTCGAGAGAAACGAGACTTAATGAGTAGTGCCCTTTTAAGAGAAATTTGCAAAATCATTTAGGGGCACTTAAGGGGTTGAAATGAAATATCTTGAAAGATATGTGCATAAACATAATGTCGAGCTCTAAGATAAGTACGAGTGAACATACCTCGATAGTTTAAGAAACTTGATGACGAAATAGCCAATGCATATGAGATATATATCCTACACAATTCTTAGACAAAATTTGCACAAAAGCACAAGTGTAGGCAAGTAAAAGGAGATATCAAAAATACTTATGCTATAAAAATTCATAAGAGATAATAAACCACATAAGTCTAATTAAATGCACAAGATTTTTAGAAATATCATGCAAGGTCTTCTTTTAAAAATTTTGAAAATATAAATAAGTTTTGAAGACCTTAATTTAAAATAAAATACTTGAAAACTCATTTTACAATTAAGACACAATTAAAAACATGCATAGAATTAAAATAAAATGCATATATAAATGGGGAGATACGGTTTACCAATTACGCCGTTTCCATGGGTTGTGTCTTTCCCATTGTTGATGATATCTTCCCTCGAGAAGTTACTTTGTTGATGATGACTTCTTTGATTACTCCATTTCCAAGGTTTGTTACCTTCCCATTGTTGATGGTCTCTTCTTCTTTGAAAATCATGATGTCTTTGCCATTTCCAAGGATTGTGTTCTTCCCATTTTTGATTGTATCCTCTTCTTGAAATTGACTTTGTTGAAAATGTTTTCTCCTTCTTTGATCAAATGAGATGTTCATTTGATGTTTCCTTGTGGCATGAATTTTCTCCGATTATTATTTCACGGTACCTAATAAAACATTATTTTGTGGTACCCTCAAGTGTTTGTGTCCTTTAGGATTAACTTTGAGACTTTTAGGTCTCCAACAATAATTAGAGCTATTTCTAGCTCGACAAGTATTTACCGTATGACCCTTTTTACCGCAATAAAAGCAAGTAATAATTCTAGGAGCATAATGACCAACATCCTTAGAGACTTGATTCCTTTTCATATGATTGACAACATTAAACTTATGATCAAGTTCTAGTTTCAATTATCACAACAATCAACAATTTCATCCGTTTCAAGTTGGATTTAGATAAATCCTTTTTCATGCAATTAATATCCTCAACAAGAGTACTATTTTGTTTCTCAAGGTTTCTAACCTTGTCAAGTGTGATTGTGTGAGCACATGATAGTGATTCATAGGAAGTAAATAAACTATCCTTATCATTTTTCAAAACATTGAATTCCTTTTTCAAATTTTTGTACTTAACAAGCAAGCTTTGGAATTCTTCTTGAAGATCATCAAAATCATTTTGCAAATCACTATAATCATTTTGAATAACAATATCATAGGAAGTAGAGGTTTAAGACATACCTCGTTTTCTTCTTCGATGCCCATAAGACAATGTTCAACTTCTTCATAGTTGGAAGTTGTAGGAGGCTTGTTCCTTAGATTTGAGCTTGTATTCCTTTGAGAAGTAGATGCTTTTGTTTAACTCCTTTCATTTGCAAATACTCCATAGATGGCTTCTAATTTTTGCCATACTTCATGTGCCGATCGAATTCCTACAATATGTTCATATTCCAAATTAGTAAATGAACAATACAAGATATTTAGAGCTTACCGTTTAAAGAGATGATTTTCTTCTCTTCATCATTTAGCTCTTTGAGGCCTTTGGAGGTGTGTGGTGTATCTATCATCGAAATGGGTTCTCCATTTATGACGGCGTTCCAAATATCAAACCCGCAACCTTGTAAATAACATTCCATTCTTTCTTTCCAAAATATAATTTTTTTGGAATCAAATAGTGGTGGCTTGGTGGTGGAGGTGCGGATAGATGAACTTCGTCAGAGCCAACGATCGTTTCTCTTCACTCGCGATGTGAAACGAGTTTGCCAAAGAGTTTGGCTCGATACCACTTGTAAGTCCAAGCGCTACGATAATATAGAGGGGTGAATAGATTATCTCCATCTTTTCGATTTCGCCATCTTTTTCAAACCAAATGCTCAAACACAATAATAAAGGTGCGGTAAACGACATGCGTCGATTTAAAGAGGTTCAACCCACCTAGGGCCTAATCCTCTACCACCCCAAAGATATCCGGATGGATTTCAAAAATAAAAAGAATTTTATTAATTACCAAAATTAATACAAACTCAACTTACAACACCTTGAAGAGCACCACACTCTTCTTCAACAACACCTTTGGAGATTACCACAATCTCCATTTGAAGATCACCACAATCTTCCTTCAACGGCACCTTGTGAAGATTACCACAATCTTCAACCTTGAAGAATACCAAATTCTTCAATACCTCAATAAGAAGATCACCACAATCTTCTTGCACCTATCACCTAGATCATCCAGTGTGTTTCTTACCACAAGAACACTCACAAGGATATCTTGTGTTGAATGATAACCAAAAATCAAGATTACAACTCAATAATGAATATTACAATTTGAGTGCAAAGTGTAATCAAGAATAGCCTAGACCTCAAGGATGTGAAAGTGATAAACTATGCAAAATTTACAACAAGAATTATAACAATGAAGAACAAATATTTGCTTGAAGTGTATCTTGTTGTATTGTATCTCAATGGTTGTATTGGTTGCTCCAAAACTTCCTCTATTTATAAGAGATGATTGATCAAGCATAGGCTCCTCTTGGGGATTGAAAATCTACAGAAAAATACAATTAAAATCAAGAATATAGCTATTAGAAATCAATCACACATTTTAAGGAAATATGTCTACTTGTCAAACGGTCATATTTTTGTTGTCAAAGCACAGAAGCGATCGGTCGCAAGACAAATAAGAGATTGAAGAACACATTGAAAATTACAACAGGTGACCGTTCGACATAGGCTTTGACCGGTCTACCCTTGTCTCAACCGGTCCCCTCAATCATTTTGCAAGGTTTGAAGTTTCGCCTCAACAAGAAAGTTGCGAGCACCGGTCGCGCCGCACGGGGCGACTTGGTCGACCTGCCAATTTCACCTCATGTTCATTTTCTGTTTCAAAACATACTCTTCAGGCACGGGTTTCCCTATATAGGGCGACTGGTCGACCTGAGGCGCAAAATGTTGTCCAATTTTTATCGAAAATAAAATTCAAGAAATACTCCAAAATATAGTAAAACATTTTGAACCACCGAGAGTATTTAGACAACATTTAGAACCTTGTTTTGAAGTAAAAACTTATAGACATAAAATCATTTGAAGTGTTGTCCAATTTTGTCGAAAACTAAACTTGAAGAAATACTCCTAGAATATAAAAAACCATTTTAAATCATTTAGAAGTATTTGGACAACCTTTAAAAATATTGTTTTGGTGTAAAAACAAAATCATCAAAATTAAGATAAAAACATGTATCAAACATGATGGACAAATGGATAAAATCAAAAATCCGTTGACAAAGTTCCGAAATCACAAAGAAGACTACAAAGTCGGGCAAATTGGTTCATAATTTTCTCTACAAAGGAGGAGGAGCCAACGACCCCAAAATCGATCAGTGTTTCTAAATCCTCTTCTCATTCTACTCGTTAATTATGTCGATTAATTTCTTAACGTGGAATGTGAGGGGTATTGCTAATCCGGTAGTCGGCGTCACTTGCATCGTTAATTACTCGTTATAAATTGCCATTTGTTGCGCTTTTAGAATCTATGACTTTGCCGGAGTTTAGTTTCTATTGTCGTAGATTTGGCTTTGATAGTGGCTTGAGTAATTGTTCTAATCATATTTGGATTATGTTTGTTTTGCTCATTTACATTTTGACATTCTTGTTGATCATGCACAACTATTACATTGTAGGTTGACATATGCTTTGTTGCCTCAACCTATTTATTTGACTTTTTGTGTATGCTAAATGTGATAGAGTAGCTAGATATGATTTGTGGGACACCTTGCGTGAGATTGCAATTAGTACGGAGGGGTTACCTTGGCTTGTTAGTGGTGACTTTAATATCTTTTTGCATGATCACGAGAGGATTAGTGGTACTACTAATAGGTCGGATGAGATGTTGGATTTCGCTTACATGATTGCCGATTGTGAGTTATTTGATGCGGGGTGTGAGGGGCCTATCTTTACGTGGGCTAGAGGTGGGCTTTAGTAGAGACTTGATAGGGCTTTGTATAATAAGACTGGCCGATACGTTTACTTCTTCTATTGTTACGCATTTATCTCGTGTTCTCTCCGATCATGCTCCTTTACTCATATCTTGTCGCTTAGTCCCGCATGTGCCTCGTTCTTCCTTTCGATTTTAGCGTATATGGATACGTCACCATACTTTTTTTGCAGCTTGTCAAGGAAGCATGGGGGCATCCCAATCGTTGTTTTGGAATGAGGAGCTTGCAGACAAGTTGAATAGGTCAAGCGCAGACTCGTGGATTTGGAATTACCGGCGTTTGGTAATATTTTTGATCGGGTCCGATCGGCTAATGATGCGATTTCAGCTGGCTCAGTGATATGATAGTGATCCATCTCCGACTCATCAGCCGAGCTACATCATTGTGTGGCTAAGTATGAGCTACGTTTGAAAATGTAGGAGGATTTTTGGCGCCAGAAAGTTGCGGTTAAGTGGGCGATGAGGGGAGCGCAACACTAAGTTTTTCCATGGATTTGTTAAACGAAGAGGTGCCTGCCAGATCCACTCGATTGACGATGATGGGGTAACGATTACGCAGATTCTCGAGATTCTAAGTCGGCAGCGATTCGATTCTTTCGGTCTTTATTGACTTCGACTGGAGTATCGACTCCCCTCACAATGAGTTCTTTCCCGCTTCCCGATTCCGTTGATCTTGATGGACTTTGTGTTATACCAACGGCTCGGGAGGTTCGCGATGCGGTGTTTGGGATTGATCGGTCTAGTGTTTTGGGGCCGATGGATTCTCATCTTTGTTCTTTCAAAGACCTTTGTTGGGATTTCGTTAGATCGGATGTTAAGGATGCGGTGGTTGACTTTTTCTCGGGTAATCTTATGCCGTCCACGTTCACTACGACATCTATAGTTCTCATCCCGAAGGTTCCTCACCCTCGGAAGTGGGATGAGTTTCGCCGACATTAGCCTAACGCGTGACGAATAAGATTATCTCTAAGATTATTAATGTACGGTTGGTCTCGATTCGCGCTTTGATTATGTCGCCGAATCGAGTGGTTTCACACCCGGTCGTGTCATCTCGGATAACATTTTGCTCGCGAAGGAGCTTATCCATGATATCGGCTTAGCCACGGAGACTCCTAATGTGGTGATGAAGTCGATATGGCTAAAGCTTATGATAGGGTGCAATGGGATTTCTTGTATACGACTATGATTCACATGGGCTTCCCCTGTTCGGTGGATTGATATGGTTGGCAGCTATATTGAGCAATCGCGCTTCTCTCGTTTCGTTAATGGTATCCCTTCCGGATATTTTCCTTCGACTGGGGACTACGGCGGGGGATCCTCTATCTCCCGCCTTGTTTGTTCGGCGGAGTATTTATCCCGGGATTGGATTCCATTATTAGACGACACGAGATATGATTTATCGGACGCGACGGGGTTTTTCGGTGACACATTTGGCATATCTTTGATGATGTGGTTATCTTCACTAGGGCGTGCCTGATGATGGCCTCGTCACGTTGAGACACTTTCTCGGAGCACTATTCTCGCTACTTTTGGCCACCGGCGGTCGCTGTGTCCGTAAGAGTAGATTCTTTCTCGCCCCACGTTACATTGACGATCGGGAGCACATGGTTCATGAGTGACATACTTTGTTCGCGATGACTTGTCGATGACTTATTTGGGTGTCCCTTTGTTCAAGGAGCGAATGACGAAAGAGCTCTTCCTCCCAAATGATTCGAGGATGTTGGAGAGAGTTGTTGGGTGGTCGACGACATCCGTCCTTTGGTGGTAGGCTCGCTCTTATTCGAACACGCTAATGGCCACCCCGTTGCATATTCTTCGTCATGCGGCCGCCAAAGACGCTTCTTCATCGGGAGCAAATCATGGCTAGATTCTTCCTGGGGCTCCTACGCGGGACGAAGAAGACTCATTGGATCGATTGGGATATTATCCGCCATCCTATTTCGAGGTGGGGGTCAGGGGTTGCGCCGACTTTCGATATTGTTGACGCCTTGATTACAAGTTGTGGTGGAGGTTACACGAGGGCCATTCATCGTGGGCTCAATTCTTGATCGGCAAGATCTTTATTAATGGGCTTCGGTCTCCCAGAGAGCTTCTATAACACATAATCATAGTCATCGGTGGAGGCGCTTGAGACGGATCGGTATTCGAGCCCAGAGAGCGGATTTTTGGTCTATTGGCAATGTGGTAGCCGTGTCGGTTTCTGGATGATATTTGGTTTGGGCATAGGCCGCTGCGCATCATTGTTTGATCGGCCGTTGGGTCATATGACGGTTGATTGGTTCATTCGCGATGGTATGTGGGATAGAGACAGGACTTTATCGTCGTGGTATCCGGATGTGGGCTTCCCGAGAGTCTCATTGAGGATATATCCGAGGTTCCGATTCTTCCGGGGTCAAAGGATATCATGCGGTGGATGTTTACCTCTCATGGTGGGTTCTCTATGTCTTCTCGCTGGGATTCTCTCCGCGGTAGAAATGCTCGTAACCTTCTCGTATGGTGCCATTTGGAACGATGCTCTTATTCCTACTATCTCTCGTATTCCTTTGGCGTCTCCTTCGTAATCGTCTTCCCGTGGATATCAAGCTTCAAGCACGTGGCACTTCCTTGCCTCACGTTGCTTTGTTGTTGCTTGAATAATCCACATTCATCTCCTCGTGTCGAATCTATCCCTCACCTTTTTTGATGAATGATACTTTTGCTTTCACCGTGTGGAATCACTTTTTTCCTTGGTTTGACACTACACTTCCACACACCACCGATATGATATTGTTCCTTTCATTTTGGAGGAATCGCACACACGGATCACACACGAGGCACTTGAGTTTCTTGGTTCCCCGCTTGATTTTATGGTTTGTCCGGACGGAAAGGAATAATGTCAAGCAAGATCGACACACTCCTTTCTTGGCATCTCACATTATTTGGCGGTGGAGCGGTATCTCTCGGATTCTTGTTTCAGGTCAGTTTGAGCCAGCCCTTCGGATGGTCCGGATGCTTCCCTACAAAGTTTTTTTTGCGGGAATGCTCCACCACAGATTTCACGCAGCCTGGGTGGTGATTTGGTGAGCCCCTCGCTCTCCTCAGTCAAGTCAACACGGATGGTTCGTTTGATCGAGACACATTGATTGCTAAGCGGAGGGGATTGATTCGAGATCATTTGGGCGCACTTATGTTGGTGTTTCCAGCGCTTCCTTCCAGTCGTGTGTCTAGCTTTCATGTCGAGCTACTAGCGCTTGAGATTGGATTACGGCATGCCCGGCGCTTTTCACTTCAGATTTGGATCGAGTTGGACGCGCGGCGGTGGTCACCACGATCACTTCGTGGCCTTGCTCTTGGCAGTTCAAGACACCCCGATTCGCATTCGAACATGTCAAGGACCTTCGATTCGATTTCCCACATACACAGAGAGGGAATCGACCAAACAGATCACCTAGCGAGTTGGGAGCCGCTACCCTGCAAATCACATTGTTGATGAGGGCACGGCTTCTCACCACCTTCTTGCGCTCATTCGGATTTTCATAGATCATTGGTTCTCCTATTATTCTTTAGATTTCTCTCTATGACAGCTTTTCTAGATTTCGTAGTGATATGTTATTTGTTCTTTGATTTTCCCCCCTTGACGGGCATGACATTGTATGACATTTTGATTATTTGATATACGGTAGGGATCACGCCTCAATCCCCACCCCGGGGTGTTATTTTGAAATAAAACAAAATGTGCCCTAAACTTTCTAAAAATATATAAGCTCTTTTTGGGGCGCACACCAAGGCATATTCTGATATTTTTTGCTCTAGCACACAAGACAAAGTTCTATTCTTGGAAAAAGACATCAAGGAGACAATCGGGTCGACGGAGCTTGAGGAACTGAGATATATCGAGATAATGTCACTTTCTTAAGTTTTTTTCTTCTCTTGTATTTTTAATCTTTCATTTTAGTTTGTCATGGCTTTGAACAATTTGTCTATGAGTTGTTTAAACATCATGTGTGGCTAAAGTCTTTAGATTTCCTAGGTTTTGGAAGTAGATTAATGAACTCATGTTGAATGTTTTAATCTTAGTTGAAGTTATTGTCGTGAAGCCTATTTGAGTACTTTGAGCTTATTCTTATTTTATTACTTGATCAATGATTTAACATGTTTGATATATTGATTCATAATTCGATAGATGAGTTTCAATATTAGATCTTGAGTTTGACACAAATATTTGCATAAATCGAGAGATTTGTAAATATTTGTGAGGACAATTGATCTTTTGTGCTTTTGGGAGTTGAATATCTCATGTTGAGTAGAGATGCTAGCATAGGTATTTCAATCTACATTTTATATGCATCTCGAGAGAGAGGATAAAATACTTTCGTGATCGCCTTTATAGGAATATTGATAATAACTTGACTTTGATTAACTCGGACAACAAGAGGGTTATTAATCGAAACCTTAACCCGACCGGAATCCATTTCATCATCTTGATAATTCTATTATTCTCATTGTCTTAATTTTGTGTTTTTAGTAGTCTTAATTGTCTTAATATCACAATAATCATCATATTACGGCCGTCTAAATAAAAATAAGACTATCTTAGTTCGATACTTAGCACATTAATTTATTAGTCTCCGTGGATACGACCTTGCTACCCTATTCTATAATTTACACCGTACACTTGCCGTAAGCTTAAAATATAGGCGAACAGGAGATTATAATAGATCATAGATATAAACTCATTACTTGGATACCTTAGCTTGGAGTGAGTTGCCAACTTTTTTTGCAACATCAAATAGTATAGATATAGATATAACTAGTTTTTCTTATTAGAATATAATAATGTATTTACCAGCATTTTCCTAGAGAATTGAGACTATTTCTAAAATAGAAAATGTATACTTTAATAGTATTTCTAAAATTCGAATCTCTTACTTGGGGCTGCCATGAACTCATCAAAGGTGGTCCCATTGGCAGTGGTCCCCCCCTAAGGTGTGGTTTCAACTATGGTCTCTCTCGAGGTGGTTACAACGGTGGTCCCATCATCTCCTTCAAAGGCCAACACTCGTGAATAGTGGTCCCCTCTACAAAGTATCTTTGCTATATCCTCGATTTATCCGGTGTAATGATGCCCCATGTATGCCCTAGTGCTGGGACCTCTCCTCAATGTTATCCGATTATGAATCGAATTCTCGACATTCGCTCATAATACTAATGCTCAATCCAGTTTTGGCCATTCTTTTGCTAAAATTGTTTCGTATTCACCATGATATGGATTCAACTATGCAGCCAGGGTAATTTTACAACATTTTCGCATGTTGTTGATGGTAAATCCCATTCTATCCCTAAACGTATTAGAAATGGAGATTATTATTCTGTTACTATTGATGAGAACGTTTATCAACAACGCCTCGCCGAATTTTCCTATTCTTTGATTGGTAGGGTAATTTTAGGCAAGAGTAATAAACCATGGGTGACTGTGCTTCTGCATAAAAGCTTATCGGAAATATGGGGAATTAAGAATGATTGGAAACTAATCCCCTTGGGTAAGGAATTTTTTTGTGTCAAGTTTTTTAATGTGCAGGATCGGGCACGAGCTCAATTACGTATTAATTGGGCGCTTAATCCAGGGACTATTCGGCTCTCTCCATGGGTCCTGGATTTTAATCCATACAAGGTACATACGTCGGTGGCAAGTGTTTGGGTCCGAATCTTCGAGCTCAGTTTGGAGTACTGGGATCCTAATAACATCTTGGGGATCGCCAGTGTGATTGGGAATCCGATACAAATTGACCAGCGATCGCTTGATGGTTCTCTGGGACATTTCATCCAGGTATTAGTGGATATTGATCTGTCGAAACCGTTGGAGGAGCACATCATGGTAGAACGGGTTGGCCAGTGTTCCTTTGTGTCAGTTACTTATGAGAAATTACCATAATTTTGTTCAAAGTGCGATGTAGCAGGACATTCGACGATTTCTTGTCGTATTACTCCCCGCATGGAACTCAACCACCACCAAAGACGCGCCTCTCGACCAGGGGACGTCCCCAGACTTTAGCGATCGTCCGAATTCTATGCAATGGGGTCGATTACGGTGCAGTCTCAGTTTACTTGTCCGGTGTCGAAGGACAAGGGCAAGGCCGTTGTTGACTCCATGGGAAATACGGGTCATCAATGTCATGTTAAGGAGAGGTGAAACTTCTCCTTCACGTATTCACACTAAGAATTCTTTTGATGTTCGGGTGCCGATTCGGATGATGTGGCATGTGACAATACGAATTTGGAGCCCAAATCGATAATGAGAATCGGATTATGGCTTCTATATAATACTAGCAACATAGACAGAGCCATTGGTACCTTATCAACCGCAGGCAACAAATTTGGATGAACATGGACATGTTAATTTGCAACGTGAAATGATAATAGTTTCAAATAGCCGTCCTTTTAATGATTATGTCCATAGCTCCAATGATCCTTCCGAAGGGTTCAAAGCTATGGCCATTGCTGCCCGGAATCGTTGGTCATATATGGCGAATGAAGACGATCAAGATGATGCAGACAACTTAGAAGCTTTAAAGACCAAGTTAGGCGACTCTTTATCTGCTCCGATTGTCCTTCACTCAAGTAATTCGTCAAAAGCTATGAACGCAATTGTGGCTGGAGGATCTTGGGCCGATATTCCACAGGATACATCAGACCATCAGGAGGATACTCAAGCACGTGCAAAACAAACACATGCCAATGTCCTTCGAAAATCCTCTAGAAATAAACGTCCATCATTTCGATTGAAATTTTGAGTTATTTTTGTTGTTTCTTTTATGGGGTACTCTTTTTCCTATCAAAGGTTTTTCACAATGTGTTTTACTTTGATAGGTTTTAACGAGACCCTTTTTTTTAAAAAGCTAGCTGCTTCATGTTTGGCTTGTAAGCAGTGCACTATATTTTCTTTTTTAATAATATTTTATATTTATTAAAAAATAGTATTTTAACCAACGAATTTTAAATTATTATTATTTATTTATATTATATATATATTAAAAACCAAGCTAAAATTCCATAGATAAAAACGAAGATAAAACCAGAATTAGATACAAATCAAATCAAATATACTATTCAACATTAATTATTTCAAATATATTTCACAGTCAAACTTTATGGGAAACATGGTGCAATCAATGAAGAGCTATTTAGATAATATTATTTCACTTACACAATTATCGTTAAATATTTTGAGGGTCCATTTGGATAGATGGATTTGAAATTTCAAGGTATTTCAAATAAATGGATTTCAAACTCTTTGGATTTAAAATCCATCTTATTTGGATAACGTGGATTTGTGTATAAATTTCAAATCAGACCCGTATCTAAAGCAACGCACAACATGTTGTTGCCTATTTTGGGGCCCATTTTTTTGTTTTTCACTTTAGCAACACAGTAACAAAAAATTAAAAATGGTCCAATATAAAAAATCAAGCCCTAGGCCTCAACTTCCAACAACTCAACTTTTTTTTTTAAATATTCCCACAATTTCCAAGTTCTTGATGGGGGTTTGGTCCATGCCACCCACTTGGGTGCCACCCAAGTGGGTGGCATGAACTACAACCTTAATGAGATCAACATATAATTTTATTTATATTTTAATTCATTTTATAAAAGAAAAATGGTAGGTTCCATTCCATGAATAAATAAATATATGATAATACCAAATCTCAAACCCTTCAAATGGTTCAAATCCTCTTTTTAAAATATATTATAAATGAATCGAAATTAATTAAGTTATATAAATTGCATGTTTTTTTCTTGAAACTTGATTTGTGAATAATATGATATACTTTGGCTATTTTAGGTTTGTTTTGATATTGTTGCATTGACAACATATTAATATTAGTTTGTTAGTTGATGTATTATTGTTGTCATGCACACATATTGTTATTTTTAATTAGTTGTGTCATCCTAGTAAAGTAATTATTCAACCCTTGATTTAGAATAATTGTTTAAGATAAAAATATTTGGTTACTATGAGGGCCCAAATTTGAAATTTCGCCTAGGGCCCCATGGAAGCACAAAACCGACTGTTTCAAATCAATCGTAAATTTTGATTAATAAATATTTAGAAGCTCTATTCATTTTCTTAATTCATATTTAACAAATAAAAATAAAATATATAATCTTATTATTCTATAAATAATTATAATTTTACACACTAATAAAAATATGAAACATATAACTTTTATTATGAATGTGTGAAGATCACGATTGAATATGTGAGAGAGAGTACGCGTGAGTGTGGTGCAGTGTGTGCAAATGTGTGCGGTGTGTATAAATGTGTATAGTGTGTGTGCAATGTGTGTAAATGTGTAGTGTATGCAATGTGTGTAAATGTGTGTAAGTATGTGTATTGTGTGCAAATTGTAAGTGAGCATAAAGGAGAAAAAAATTAATGGATTTCAAATGACTATGTTTAGGGAAAGATTTAAAATCCTTTGAAAATAAACTAAAATTTAAAGATGGATTTGAAATACATTGATTTGGATTTATATGCCAAACAAATGTGTTGATTAGAGTTGGCAAAATCAAGCCCGAGGTTTGGATCGGGTTGGGCTGTATTTTTTAGGCCCGAAAAAATGGCATGCCTATTTGGCCCGACCCGAATGGCTTGACGGGCCGGGCTAACCCGACTTTTTTGGGCCGACCCAATTTTTTTTCTATATAAAATATATGTATGAGCTGGGCCGGGCTAGGCAATTTTGCGCCCGATCAAAATTAGTCCGGCACTGCCTTACCAGAAAATTTGCAAAAGCCCGATTGACTTGGGCTGGGCTAGCCCAGCCCATTGCCAACTCTAGTGTGGATTTAGCTAAGGATTACAAATCCCCCAATCCAAATGTACCATTAGATATTATTATAAGATATTATATCCTATTTTAAATTAAAATTGTTGAAGTATTTGAATAATTAAAACAACATGATTGAGCTTTTAAGGGGATGTATGGATGTGTTTCCAAGTCCAATTTCCAATTTCTAGTGTTAGAAAATGAATTTTCAAATTTTATTGGTTTTCGTGTAAGAATTGAGAATATGTTTGGTTTGTTGTCTGAATTTCTGTTTATAAATGAAAATATATTTGGTTATAGTATTTTTGACATCGTTTTGCGTGATTGTAGTTATTTTCACATAGATTTGTGTGATTTTGGTGAAAACTTGTTTGGTTATATTTTCAAAAGAGTCTTTTCATAAAAAAATGAAAACTGAAAATAATTTTATTTCTATTGAGAATTTCTTAAACAAACATAAATTTATTTTCTGGAATAGTTGGAAATTGGAAAATTGGATTTGGAAACAATTCCATACATAACCTAAGATTTCCAAAATTATCTCTGTAAAAATTAACAATCATTTTATAGAGCTTATAAGGCTCTTAATCATGTTATAAAATATTTTTGAAAGCTTATAAGTTTAGCCAAATATTTCCTACATTGTGATAATTGTGAGGGATACCATTTTTTTTTAAATAAAGAAAAGAAAGAATTGAAATACTTGTTACAGAAATAACAAATAACATTACTGGGATTACTTTGTGCTTCAAATAATGTTAGACGTTTAGCGAATGAAATATGAGTGTGTGTGTGTGTGTGAATTGTGATGTGTCTCTTTCCATATGTTACGTCATTGTACTAAAAAAAATGATTTTTGCCAATTATTAAATTAAGAAGATACAATTAAAAAAACATTTTTTTATCAATTTTAAGAAGCATTGTATTTATATAAAATTAATTATTGTTAATTACTATATTAACAAATATTTTGTGCAGATATACGTAATATATTATATATAGTTTGTGAGTCAACGTAATATAAATTTTAATCCGAAACAAAATCATATAGCCAGATACAGCCAAGCAGAAGACGAATGTCTGAAATCTCGAGACTATCGAAAAATAAATACAGCGGTCCACATTATATAATTCCCCAAAAACACCTTATCTATCAGCATCAACCTCCATTCCCATGGCGGAAATTCAATCCTCACAGTCACAGATCACCATCAACCCCAAAAATGGCTTCTGCCCAAAAACCAAAACATACCACAGCCTCCGCCCCGCCGTCCCTCTACCCCCAGTCTCCCAACCCCTCTCCATCACTCAATACGCCCTCTCCCTCCTCCACTCCCCCACCACCGGCGCCGCCCTCTCCACGACCCCTTTTCTCATCGACGCCGCCACCAGCCGCCGCCTCACTTACTCCGCCTTCCTCCAACAAGTCGCGTCCCTCTCATCCTCCCTCAAATCCCTCCTCTCCAAAAACGACGTCGCATTCGTCCTTTCCCCGCCCTCGCTTCACATCCCAGTCCTCTATTTCTCTCTCCTCTCTCTAGGCGTCGTCGTTTCGCCTTCAAATCCGTTATCTTCTCCGTCCGAGTTGAGCCACCAAATCCGACTCTGTAAACCCGCAATCGCCTTCGCCACATCGGAAATTTCTCAGAAACTCCCCCCAAATATCCCCATTATCCTCCTCGATTCGCCGCGGTTTCTCTCCATGCTCGAATCGAAAATCTCGAGCCCCGCACACGACGTCGTTGTGGATCAATCGGACGACGCCGCGATTCTGTACTCATCCGGCACCACAGGAAAGGTAAAAGGCGTCGTGCTAACCCACGGGAACTTAATCGCCGTGATCGCCGGCCTATATCACAATAAATTTGCCGACGATGAGAAATCGAAGGAAGAAAACGGCGTTCCAATCCAACCGGTAGCACTTCTCACGCTGCCATTGTTTCACGTTTTCGGTTTTTTCATGCTGATTAGGGCGGCGTCGTTGGGGGAGAGTGTAGTAGTAATGGAGAAATTCGATTTCGTGAAAATGCTTGAGGCGGTGGAGAAATACAGGGTTACGTATATTCCGGTTACGCCGCCGTTGGTGATGGCGATGGCGAAGTCGGATTTGGTGGACAAGTATGATTTGAGCTCCCTGCAGACGCTGGGCTGCGGCGGAGCGCCGCTGGGGAAGGAGGTTTCCGAGCGGTTTAAGGAGAAGTTCGGCCACGTGGAGATTTTGCAGGTACAAACAAATTGTTTGGGTACAAGCCCACATGCGTCATTTTCCTGGTTTTTTCAAAAGGTTAATTAGCTTTACAATAATGGTGTTTTCTTACTGTCTTTTGGGATAATTACAAAAGCTGCCAACGAGGTTTAGCTAATTGTAGGCGCTAGTGGACAGCAGTTTAGGATGGGACCTAGCATTTAAGTGGAGCTTGATTGGGATTAGACGGGACCTAAATGAGATCAGGTGGGGTCTAATTGGAAGAAAAACCTAGGTAGACTAGGGGAACTTAGGGTGCGATTGGATATGCTTTCATTTTGAAAATTTTCTTTTCGCTAGAGAATAGTGAAAAAAAAGTTCTGATGAAAGTTTTTGGAAAATTTTGAGAGTGTGAATGGATGTGTAATGATGAAAGTTGATTTGATTTTAAAAATAGTAAAATAATGATTGGATGTGATTGGTAGTTAAAAATGTGTGAGTGAGTGAGTAGTGAAATTTGTGGGAGAATGTGTAATAATGATTAGTTTTTTGTGAAAAAATGTGTAGATGTGATTGGTGGAAAAAAAAATGAGAAAAAGTGAAAGTGAGAGAATTGTATATTTTCTGAAAATTTTCATAAACGATCGCACGTTTGATAAAAAAAATTTCCAGCAGAATGAAAATAAAATCTCGCTCATATCCAATCGCAACCTTAGCGCCTAACCAGAACTAGGAGGAGATTTTTACCGTTTACAACAATGGCTAATCATAAAATTTTTTAGTTATCTTTTAAAATTACAAATACCCGTTGATTAGATTTATTGAGAGGCCTCTTGATAGTTGATAGTGTAATTTTATAAACTAAAAAATAAATGTCATGGGTTAAGGTGCAATTTTGTAAACTAAAAAGTAAAAAACAAATGTCATGGGTATTTGTAATTTTAAAAAAATAATTGGGTTTTGGCAATTAGGCTCATTCTCGTCAAAAGTTTTTGTAATTTTTTTTAGAATACAAATTACAAATTGCACCATAATATATAATAAATAACAATTTAAATAAAATCCAAGTCGAAGCCTGAACTTCGTCAATAGAAACAACCACACACAAGAAAATCCAATCTGAACTTCTTCAATGGAAACAATAAAGTGAAAATCAACACACATGCCATTATTGGGAAATCAAACTGAGACCTACTAGTCTCAAGACGTCCATCTTACCACTGAGACAAGACCTCATCGAAAATACTTTTTGTAATCAATCCGTCTTTTTTGTCTGTTTTAGTTTTAGTGTATGATTAGTCAACTGTTTAATATTTTATCATAGCATGTGAATGCCATATTGGACTAGTTGTTTTTTTCTTAAAAGCATTGGACTAGTTGTTAGTTACTTTGCTGTCATTCCTTAAAGTATTTTGGCCTTTCTTGATTTAGATGAATGAATCCAAACATTTTTTATTTCTTATTAGTTAATTTAAAAAGGTGGTAGTGTAGAAATCAAAAACATTTTATTAGTAACATGATGGCATCAGCTTGGTCGAAACTCATATTAAAATATGGGTTGGGAGTTGGGACGTCATCATTTAAACAGTCCTTTTGAACAAACTGGATACCGAAATGTCCATAAAATTTTATTTCAGAAACTTTTATTCTGATTTTGTGTATAATCTATCATATGTATATATTTGATATCAATTTATAATTAAGAACAAATTCCATATACGTGATGAAATACAAAATGAAACATGAAATAGAAGACGTGCATCACTTTAGTAAGCAAATCCTGACTATTTTTGATTATTCAAAGACACACTCTTGACAGTCATGACCCTCTATCCCTTGTTGACTTTTGTTAACATATTGATACTAGTGCACTATTTGACTATAGCTTATTCATGCAATTCATTTAGGTTGCATTGGATAGAAAGTATTTTTCAAATTCATAATAACAAACTCATTGAGCTTTTCGATAGTCTCATAATTAAATGGATTTCAAATATTCAACTCCTATTTTGAGCTATTTTTCAAGTCATTGTAGTTGATATGAAATTCACTTTGCATGGAATCATTTAAAATTCTTTCTACAAATCCTCATCTCAAATTCAAAATTTTCCATCCAAATGTAGCCTTAGATAATTGATTTTGAACTTTAGTGATATAGGATAGATGTGGATTTGGAGGTGGAATCATTTTTTATCAAATAATCGAAACGGGTAACAAACTCATATCTTGACATGAACTAAATTTGCTTGGTCGGGATAAGGTCCGAGTACTTGACTTCAATATCTTTGGTGTTGTAGATGCTACACGTACATACACACAATATTGCATCTACCATCCAAGTCCCCTTTTTTCTAAGAAATCGGATACTTGGCATTTATTCACGTACTAACTATGTGTAGCATGGTTATCACCAATATCTACCATAGTAGTTTGCTGATTAATGAGCAAAAAGAAAAAATCCCATAATCAGTTCATAGTGTCTAGAAAGGATTGTTTTGATACTTTGTAACACTTTAAACTTCAAAGCAGTAATGCATTTTTTTTTCAGGGCTATGGCTTGACCGAGACTACAGGAGGGGCAACACGAACGTTGGGGCCCGAGGAGGCAAAGAAATATGGATCTGCGGGCCGGTTGTCGGAGAACATGGAAGCCAAGATAGTTGATCCTGAGAGCGGAGAGGCCTTACCTCCCGGACAACGTGGCGAACTGTGGTTGCGAGGGCCCGCGATTATGAAAGGTAATAAGAAATTAAGGGTAAATTACAAGACCTACCCCTGAGGTTTAACCGAATTAAAAAAAAACTCTGGTTATCTTTCACAACTACAAATTCCCGCATTGAGATTTGCATTTACTTAACAAATACCCCCTCTTGAGGCTGGAATTTGTAGAATATAGACAAATGTCAAATGGGTATTTGTAATTTTGAAATATAGCTTGGTTTTTTTGTAATTATACTGACCTCAAGGGTATTTTATTGTGTTTAACCCTATGGACTGCTACTAGTTGCATTCATATTGTATATATCATCTATTCGTTGTCTGTATATCCTACAATGCCTGTTGCTCAGTGCTTTGATGGCTTGGATCGTTGAAGCCTTGATTGCTTCCTCTTTATGGTTATAGATTATCTTGTGTAAGTTTGCTTAAAAAGTTGCTTTATTTGAAAGTTCCATGGTAGACCCCTATGCAATGACAAGAAGGAACACTGTCTGGTTTATTCTCAATTTGAGAATTTCCAATAAAGAAATAGGAAAACATAGCATATTTACTATTAATTGCTAGCACCGAAATTCGTATATTTGGGAAGTTGATCAATGGCAGTTGGTAATCGAGGAAAATGGCAAAAATAAAAGTTTGTCGTAAATTATTTTAAATTCTTAATTACTATTCATTTATCACCTGAGTTAAAGATTGATGATGCTTGGTCTTTCGAATTTCTTCTGCGATATATTTTCTCGTTTGATGGTAAAATTCGTGTAAAATGACAGGTTATGCTGGAGATGATGCAGCAACAGCTGCAACCTTGCACTCAGAAGGCTGGTTAAAGACTGGGGATCTCTGTTATTTTGACAAAGACGGCTTTATCTTCATTGTTGATAGGTTGAAAGAATTGATAAAATACAAGGCGTATCAGGTGATCGATCGTCTTTGATTAGAAATCTTTCCCGTTCTGAATTTGCATAAAAAGACGTGGTCTGTCTTTGATTCCCTGTACTTGTAATGTTGTCTGAAAGAAAATGAGAGATGTTTTACAGGTTCCTCCAGCTGAACTGGAACATTTGCTTCAATCAATTCCTGAAATCGCCGATGCAGCAGTGATTCCGTAAGCATTCTCTTAATCTATTACGTCTATTTGGGCGACGTTGTGAATGGAATTACAAAGCTGAATAGTTGTTCTGAAGTTTGTATCTGCTCTTACATTTATGTACTCGGTAGGTGGTATTAACATATCAGAACCATTGGTGTCTGATATATTTGCTGGTGAAAATTTGTTTCGAAAAATTAAAAATAGGGTAATTACAAATACTACCCCTTAACATGTTACAGATAGCCCCTTGATCCATTTACTGCTCTTACATTTATGTACTCGGTAGGTGGTATTAACATATCAGAACCATTGATGTCTGATATATTTGCTGGTGAAAATTTGTTTCGAAAAATTAAAAATAGGGTAATTACAAATACTACCCCTTAACATGTTACAGATAGCCCCTTGATCCATTTATGGTGCAATTTGTAAAATAGAAACAAAAGTCATGTAATTAGGCTAAACGTCAAGGGTAGTTTTTGTAATTATTCCTAAACTATATATTCTGAACTTTTTGCCATTGAATAACTACCACCATGTTCTTCACCTCTCCAACATATATGGAATCATCACATTTAACGTAAAAAGCCGCCGTAGGAAAGTTAATGTTAAGAGTAATCGCTCGTCACCATGTTTATACTTGCTCCAAGGGTAGTAATCTATCTAGCAAACACTTTCCCTAGTATTTCATAAAAATGAAACTTGTTTGGCGCTTTCATGAGCATAAATTTTTGCTCGTTAACTTGTCTAATATATATAGCTTAGAATCTCTGTTGTAAAAGACTAGTCGGCTATCGACTGCTCAAACAGAAGTTTGATGGATTCTCTATTCGATCCTATGTACATTTACATTAATTTTGAAATTCTAGCTAATTAAATCCCTGTTCCTTTGGAAGATGTTATCTTTCTACACGATTAATTCACTATGATGTTACTCTATATGTACCTACGAGCGCAGATATCCTGATGAAGAAGCAGGTCAGATTCCAATGGCGTATATTGTGAGAAAACCCGGTAGCACCATCACCGCAACTCAAATAATGGATTTCATTGCAAAACAGGCATGTGAACGTACTCGCATTGTGTTTATTTCTCTACGCGGTTTTTATCATTATATGATTACGCGTTGATTGATTCCTTTGGTTCTCGTTTTGGCTGTGGTTGCTTATGAAAATATTTTGTAATATTTTCGCTAGAGAAACTTTTTTGCCTCAACATAAAGTGGCTCGTGAATTTTCTTTTATTTTTTTAAAAATTCACTGGCTCTCACTTTTTCAATAATCAATGATATTCAATCATGATTTCGCCAAGAAAAAAATATCAACTGTCTCACAAATACACTATTGAGTAATCTTTTATTTACTAATCACCAATCACATCCCACCATTTTACTAATAAAACTATCATATTACTGTTATTATTATAGTTTCATCCTACATTTAATCACGCTCCCAAAATTGTTTCTGTTTTCTTCAAAACAATATTTATTTTACACTCTAAAACGAAAGCCCTAGCAATTGCTCATTTTCATGTTTGATGTTCCTCACAACAGGTTGCTCCTTATAAAAAGATACGCCGTCTTGCATTTATCGACTCGATTCCAAAATCTCCAGCAGGGAAGATCCTACGGCGGGAGCTGGTTACTCATGCCCTTTCAAGCACCTCATCTAAGTTATGAGTCGAACATATATACTCGTCACCGGTGTTGTTCATAGCAAGAGAGAGTTGGAAATATTTTCATGTTAAGGCACATATTATCAGCAGGTTTGTAGGTGAATTGCACAGTTGAATACCAGAGATTTTAGGCTCATTTCATTGTACTGCTTGATCAGTGTAGTTTTTGGTATTTAGTTGTCCTGCATCAGCTATAAGATCTTTTTTGTTAATTCTAAACTGAGAATTTGCAGCTGGCAAGGTTGTGATTGCTAATTATAAGAAACATTTGAAAAAAATTCGTTAGATAATAACATTCTATGGCGTGTGAATATTTTTAAAAAAATATTTATTCATTTTTTTCTCACTTTTCTAAATCATCAATCATCTCAAATTACTATTATCTGCCTTGTACTTTCATCTCACAAATTACACTATTATGTTTCAAAATTTTAATTTTTTTAGATAATAACATTAATTAAATTAGAAACAAATAAATAGCTAAATATAATATTAATAACATAAACAATGACACATTAAATTTTAAAGATTGTCTCACATGAATTTATATTATGTTGTTTTGAAAAAACATTTTTTAAAATTTTTATTTTTTTATTTCTTCACTCGTAAATTATTTAATGCAATAATATTTTATAATATTTCTTCTTTCATTTTTATAGTATTGACTTTCCTTTCACTTTCACTGACAATAAATTACTATGCATTGTAATTTGACCCATTTAATAAATTTCAGTTATATCTATATGTCCATCAAACCATAGACGTAGCTAGTATAGGACGAGCGGTCGGCGGACCGCACCTGATCTCGGAGTGACCCCGTTAAATTTAAGTTGGACCGCACGAAAAATTTCGGTCTAGTTCATATAAAAAAATTGAGTTAAAATTTTAAAACCCAATAAACCTTACTATCTTAGCTGAAAATATTAAGAATTACCTATTCAAATTAAGGTATATGAGTGGATAAATAATTGTCATGCAATTGTTTGTTACATACAGAGATATATGTTCCCAACTTGATAATGAACAGTTTTTTGGGAGTATTTTTTGAATGAATTATATTTTTGTATTGAAAAGTCTATTTTATAATAATATTAGTTGTTTGGTGGTAATTTAGAATATATTTTTTGGATAAATCACTTATCCAAAAAGTTCATTCTAGAGAAACCATAATTGGAGATTATGAATATTCGCAAAGAATTGTTGCAAGATACAATCTTCTTATTTGCCTTGTTTTTCTATTTTTTTTCAAATATTAATCCGACATTCACTTTGTCGAAACGAAAAAATTCTTGACCGCTACTGTTGGCCGAAAATCCCGCTACGCCCATGCATCAAACATAATATGATTATATGCACAAGTAAATAATAACACTAACTTTGACTTCAAATGTACTATTTACTCACTCAAGCTATATATTTAAAATAATAATAATAATAATAATAAATTGTGTAACCGTTTTTTGAAAAATATCAATGTGTATTGTCTATAATATTAAAGTTATACTTGCTATTTATTTCCTTTATTTAATTTGAGATTAATTATAATTAATAAAGTTAGTGTTTTGGGGTCAATTGTTTTTTAGCACAATGGAGGATAGTAGGGAAAAACCGGAAAGGACAACACACATTGGTGTAAAATCAAATCCAACTCAATCACCCTTACAATAGTCTACCACTGGAGTAAATATACTATAGTAGATGCAAGATGATACAAAGTTAAGTAAATATTTTATTTAAATTAAGTGCACATTTGTCTATCAATATAGTTGTTATTGGTAAGGGGCATATTGAAGGTAGGGTGGCAAGTGGCAAATCATTTGTGTTGGGTCCTTATTGGGCCATCATGATAATACTCTGACACAATAAATTCAAATTTGAACATGACACGATATTTTTTCGGACCTAAAATTTGAACCCAAACATGACACGCTAAAACACAAAAGGGCACGATACAACATGATAGGCACGATGAGAGAAACTGTTAATATTATTTGGTCAGGCCCGTTAGGTCATCAAAATAAAACTTATAATTTTTTAGAAATGAAAGTGGAATATATTAATTAAGGATTTATTTAGTTTGATGAAAGTTGACAATGTTATCT
This sequence comes from Rehmannia glutinosa, assembly GCA_016081115.2. Classification (NCBI taxonomy): domain Eukaryota; kingdom Viridiplantae; phylum Streptophyta; class Magnoliopsida; order Lamiales; family Orobanchaceae; genus Rehmannia; species Rehmannia glutinosa. The sequence continues at coordinate 81,343,945 of CM071930.1, read as the reverse complement.
AATATAACTAAAGTCCCAGTCTTAAATCAACTTATTGTTGGAGGAGGGTTATCTCAAGTTTAGAAGAAAAGGGTTATTTAGAAATTGGAAGTTGGAAGAGGGATTATTTTTCTTTGTAGGAGGAGGAGGTTATTTATGCTAAAAATGTAAGAGAGTTTTGGTGGAGAAATATTTGCTTGTATTGATTCTTCTCAAATTTTGGCTTGTTACAAAATGATCAAGACACCCCTATTTATACTAGTACAACTTCCTAACCAATGGCTAGGATTTATTTGATCTAATGGCTATAATTCATCCACTAGAATCATCCTCCAAAATATCTACTTTACTAGAATATTCTATAAGCTTTCCTACATATAATATCTAAGATATTTTCATAAGACTTTTCTAGATATATTCTAGAACTTGGGCCATTTGGGCTTGTATCTTATTTTATCTTTTAACTCAAATATTTATTTTCAAGCCCAATATTAATTGGACCAATATCAAGTTTAAAATCCAACACCCCCTTAAACTTGATTTGTCATTCCGAGGAAACTTCTAAGTCGTATGAAGTCTTCATGCTTGAGTGGCTTGGTGAAGATATCCGCAATTTGATCTTGAGACTTCACATACTCCACTTGCACGTCATTTCTCGATATGCATTCTCGTATGTAGTGGTAGCGAGTGTCAATGTGCTTGCTTCGATCATGAAACACTGGATTCTTTGCCAATGCCATAGCCGACTTGTTGTCGACACAAATCTTAGTTGGATCTTCTTGTCATTCCCGTTCCTTCAAACAAATTTCTCACCAAACTCGCATGGCAAACACAAGCGGTCGCAGCCTACGTCACTTCAGGCTTCACAGGTTGAGAGAGTGACTATCGGGTTTTTTTGACATCCAAGTGAATGCGGTATCTCCCATGAAGAACACAAAGCCAGTAGTACTTTTTCGATCATCCACATCTCCAGACCAATCGCTATCACTATAGCCAACAAGTTTATAATCATTAGTTGTTGAATAAAATAAGCCGTAATTGATCGTACCTTTGAGATAGCGAAGAATCCTTTTAGCAGCCTTCATGTGAGTAGTAGTGGTTGGATTTTCCATGTATCGACTTATTAGACCGGTGGCATAGAGAATGTCGGGTCTTGTGCACGTCAAATACCGCAAACTTCCAACCAAACTTTTTGTACAATGTCGGGTCCACTTTTTCTTCTCCATCATACTTTGATAGCTTGATCCCGCACTCCACTGGTGTGTTAATAGGCTTGCAGTTATCCATCTTGAATCTCTTGAGAATCTCCTTTGCGTAGCCTTCTTGCGAGATGAAAATCCCATCTTCTTGTTGTTTAACTTCAACGCCGAGGTAATATGCCATAAGCCCGATATCAGTCATCTCAAATTCTCTGTCATTGCTTTCTTGAACTCTTCAAACATGTCCGGATTATTTCTGTGAAGATCAAGTCATCCACATATAAACACACGATCAAAACATCATTTTTTCCGACCTTGACATAAAGTGCATGTTCGTATGGGCACTTAGTGAACCCATTCTCTTGTAAGTATTTATCGATCCTGCTATTCCATGCTCTTGGTGCTTGCTTTAATCCGTATAGAGCCTTCTTCAGCTTCAAGACTTTATCTTCTTCATTCTTCACCACATAGCCCTTTGGTCGCTCAATGTATATTTCTTCCTCGAGAACTCCATTTAAGAAAGTGACTTTACGTCCATCTCGGTGAATCTTCCACTGTTTTGAGTCAAGCTAAAGAAATGATAAGCCTTATTGTTTCCAAGCGAGCGATCGAGCAAATACCTCGTCATAGTCGATTCCAAATCTTTTTGACTATAGCCTTTTTGCGACTAGCCTTGCTTTATATCTTTCAATTTCTCCTTTAGCATTCTTCTTCTTTGCTTTGTACACCCACTTGACGCCGATAGCCTTATGTCCTTTTGGAAGTGAGGTCGGCTCCCACGTGTCGTTCTTCATGATTGTTTGTATCTCCTCATCCATAGCATCTCTCCATCTTTTATTTTGGATCGCTTTTTTCAAAAGTCACAGTTCACAATCGCAAATGACGAAACAAAGTAATATCATCTATCCTCTCGGTGTTCTCATAAAGATCTTCTAGACTCCTTTCACGTTCTATGTCTCTTTCATTTAGAAATGATGGTGGCAAGTCTCCTCCAACTGTTGATTGTGAAGTGGATAGAGTATTTGGCTCTTCTTTGAACTTCTATTGTTGGCTCGACGGTCTTGACTCATTTTCTTCAAAATCCGGAAAGAAATTGAAGTTGTTTTGGGAGCCAAAATCCCAATTTGATTCTTCATCAAACTCTACATCACGACTTATCACAAGCTTCTTAGTATTTGGATTATATAACTTATAACCTTTAGAGTTTGAGTCATACCCGATGAAGATCAATGGCTCGCTTTTGTCATCAAGCTTACTTCTTCTCTCGTCAGTACATGTGCATAAGCTTTGCTTCCAAATACTTTTAGATGAGAGATACCTGGTTTTCTTCCACTCCAAGCTTCTTGTGGTGTTTTTCCCCAAACACTTCGGTTGGTGAACGATTTGACAGTACACCGCACACGCCACTGCTTCACTTGACCCCGAACTCCTTTGCGACCTTTTGCTTTTGAGCATGCACCTTGCCATTTCAAGAATTGTTCTATTCTTTCTCTCATACGCCATTTTGCTTTGGGGATCTTGGGACTGGGGACGTCGGATTCCATTTGCTTCACAAAATTCTTGGAACTCCTTAGATGTGAATTCTCCTCCACGATCCGATCGCATTGCCTTGATTTTGCATCCACTTTCATTTTCCACCATAGCTTTAAACTTCTTGAATGCTTCTGAACATTTCGGACTTCTGTTTCAAAAAATATACCCAGGTCTTTCTAGAGAAATCATCAATAAAGAGGAGGAAATAATTATTTTTACCGAGAGAGCTTGGCTTGATTGGTCCACAAACATCAGTGTGTATGAGCTCCAGGGGCTTCGTGATCTCGAGCTTGACTCCTTTGGAAAAACTCTTTCTGAATTGTTTTCCCAATAGACATCCTTCGCATAGTTGATCGGGATGATTGATGGAAGGTAATCCTCTTACCATCTCTTTCTTTGATAGTAATTCTAATCCGCCAAAATTTAAGTGCCCAAATCGTAGATGCCAAAGCCAAGATATATCTTTGTAGCAAGCTTTGAGACATTTTGCTACATCATTCTGGATATTTAATAAGAACATTCTATTTCTAGACATTGGCACTTTAGTGATTAAATTATTTCTATCATCTCTTATAGAAAGACTACGATCTTTCATGTGAATGTCATAGCCTTTCTCTAAGAGTTGTCCCAAACTCAAGATATTACTTTTCATATTTGGAACGTAGTAGACATTAGAAATAAATTGATGACTTCCATTCTTCAAGCGGATTAGAATTTTACCTTTTCCTTTGACCGGGACTTTAGACTCATCTCCAAAAGAAACATTGCCACTCACCGATTCATCAAGCTCCACAAACATGCTTCTTCTTCCACACATATGGTTGCTTGCACCAAGATGTCGAGTACCAAGTGTTGTCTTGTCTTCCATCACCACCTTTGTATGCTAGTAACAAATTGACATCTTCTTCGGTTTCATTTTCCACATAGTGGGCCTTTTCTTCAACCTTGTTTTTGGGAGCTCTACACTCGGAAGCATAATGTCCAAATTTTTGACAATTATAACACTTAGTTTGTGATTTTTCGTACCTTGTTCTTAGATTGCTCCTCCCGCGTCCCACCGGTTGGGTATTCTCTTCTATCTTCATTATTATTGAAACATCCTCGTGCATGTCCACGACCACGGCCTCGTCCTTGGAAACGCCCTCTTCCATGTTGACCATGTTCATTGCTCATGCTTTCTTCTTTATCCTTCACTTGCATTTTAAAAAGTTGTTCTACAATATCTTTCTTCTTTTTATGTTTTTCTTCATATGCTTGTAATGACCCCAATAATTGATCAATAGTCATCTCCTCCAAATTTTTCGTTTCCTCAATTATTACGACAATATGCTCAAATTTAGGACTTAAAGAACTTAGTATCTTTTCCATAATTCTCACATCACTTAATTTTTCACCATTTCTTTTCATTTGATTAGAAACCGCTAAAACTCTTGAAAAATAGTCGGAAATAGATTCGGACTCTTTCATATGTAAAGCTTCAAATTCACCTCTTAATGTTTGGAGACGTACCTTCTTTACTTGCTCGGCTCCTTTGTGAGATGTTTGAAGCTTCTCCCATGCATCCTTGGCGGTAGTTGCACTTGAGATCTTTTCGAAACCATCATCATCCAAAGCTTGGTAGATGAGATAGAGAGCTTTCTTGTCTCTCTTTCTTGAATCTTTTAAATTATCCTTTTGAGTTTGGGATAGTGTAGTCTCGTCTTGTGGCTCGACATATCCTTTTTCTACAATATCCCAAACTTCATGTGCACCCAAAAGGGCCTTCATCTTGATACTCCAATTATCATAGTTGCTTGTATTGAGCATAGGGACTTGAAAGGAAGCCACACCGTTTGCCATATTTTTATGTAAACCACAAGTGATCTTGTGGCTCTGATACCACTTTGTTGGAGGAGGGTTATCTCAAGTTTAGAAGAAAAGGGGTTATTTAGAAATTGGAAGTTGGAAGAGGGATTATTTTTCTTTGTAGGAGGAGGAGGTTATTTATGCTAAAAATGTAAGAGAGTTTTGGTGGAGAAATATTTGCTTGTATTGATTCTTCTCAAATTTTGGCTTGTTACAAAATGATCAAGACACTTTTATTTATACTAAGACAACTTCCTAACCAATGGCTATGATTTATTTGATCTAATGGCTATAATTCATCCACTAGAATCATCCTCCAAAATATCTACTTTACTAGAATATTCTACAAGCTTTCCTACATATAATATCTAAGATATTTTCATAAGACTTTTCTAGATATATTCTAGAACTTAATCCCATTGGGCTTGGATCTTATTTTATCTTTTAACTCAAATATTTATTTTCAAGCCCAATATTAATTGGACCAAGATCAAGTTTAAAATCCAACACTTATTAGCATTCAAAGTTTACTCCTGAAATTAAATCAGACTGTTATTGATTGAACTCAAAATATAAATCGCATTGCATCCATAATCAAAATAAGACATCAAAACTTCACATGTACAAAATTACAAAGCTCGCGTTTCTCTTTGCAAAACAATAAAACAAAATGAATTTCTAGGTTTAGACTTTAAAGCAACAAAACCTAGTAACTAATGAATGAATTTTAAAAATAAAAATAAAAGAGTAGTTGTGGGGCCTTGTCGGGTTTATCGGGTCAGTCAGATTTTAACCTGATTTTTAATGGGCATTATCGTTCCAAAACCCCCATAATTTTGTATCGTATTCGTGTCGTTGCTGCAATTGTCACTCCTAGTAATTTGAAGGTTTAATAGTAGATGCTGGTATTTAATAAAAGATCAATAGCACAGGGAAATAAAGTACCCGTATTATTAGGGATAATAATTTCAAAAGCTACTCTTGATATTAAGTCTAATTACAAAAATATCCAATTATCTTTCAAAGTTATTATTAAAATAAAAGATAAAACACCATTTAACTTAGAAGATTTGGACCGAAGTTAATTCGAACAGACAAGTTTTTTTTTTCTTTTGTCGACCCAAAATATCCTCACACCAGCTGGGGGCACATACCTTACACTTCTTTCAGACTATGGGAGATCCGTCCTTCCCAGGGATGATCCTAATCTCTGGGGGAAGAGAGACAAACCAACCCCAAAACTCCGCGTTAGTCAGAAATTGAACATGTGACCTCAGGCAACCCCTCAACTACTAGGTCAACCCCTGGGTTAACACACAAGCTTTCTAATTAACTTTCCATGCCAATATCCAGGGGCATCCCCTTGTAGTGTGATAGAGTCCCCCCAAATTTTTTAGAAAACTCAATTAATCTCTATATATTTTGTTTTTAAATATTAATTTTAGTACTTATGAATTTATTTTTTAGTAATTTAGCCCCCCCACCAAACATGAGGTGTCTAGCTCTGCCCCTACCAATATCATTGCTAAATTTTTATTATGAGTAGGTACTATTTTTCTCCCAACTTCAAACTTTCCTTCGTTGATTCTTGTAGACCTAGAATCAACCTAAAATAATGATAAGGGATAATTACAAAACTACCATTAAAACTCGGTCTAATCACAAAAAAAAAAAAAAAGTTATCTTTCAAAATTACAATTACCTCATTAAATATTATTTCTATTTTACAAGTTATACCTATTGAGAGAACTATTTGTTTAAGCAAATATAATTCTCAAGGAAGTATTTGTAATACCTTGAGGGCATATTTCTAATTTTGAATAATAACTGAATATTTTTGTAATTAGGTAAAATCTACTTAGCCTAAAGCTAAATAGAAACACTTCGAATCTTATGTTCCAATATAATTCATGCTAAGTGCATTAATATAGTACTAAGGGTATAATTTAAGAAAATATTTTCTACACTTGACAGAATCTTACAACAAAAACTCTATTCAATTTAATTGTAAACTAAAATACAAAATGCAACATCAAATAAAAAAACAAGATCTGAAATGAACTAACATAAAACAATTTATGAAGGCAAAAAAAAAAAGTGTAGTTCTTATGATCTTATCCCTTCTTTAGTAACCTTTCCACAAAAGCAGGTCCAACTAGGGTTAAGGTTACTATGTTAGGATTATTCAAATCAAAAAAGCCAAACTGATTCATCTTTTCTAGGTATGTAATAGTGTAACACCCAATTAAATAATCCAAATTTGGTAGTTCTAATTATGCCTTTCTGCTATACCCAATTAAATAATAATCCAAATTTGGCAGTTCTAATTATGGTTTGCTGCCCATAAAAGCAGCATCTATTCTTGCTGTTTTTATGGACTTGGAAAACTTTTCTTTCATCAATGATCAAACACCTAACCCTGGTCCAAAATAGTCCAGCAATTTTACTGCCCACATCAACACGTGGCACAAACCCACATGCATGTTTCCATCTTAAGATTAAAGATGAATTATTAGGAGCATCGAGACAAGCCAAGAATAATATTAAAATATTTATTTTAATATAAAATTAAGACCAAGATTTAACTATTGTGTCATGTGGTCGAATTTAATTGGGTGCATGACCAAGGAATAGATTTTGCTTGTCTGAATTTGGAAAACAAAAGTCATAAGAATCATGTAGAAGTGGACCTTTTTATTGTTAATTAATGTTTCTTTCTTAAATTAATCATGGTTTTAGGGTTAAAAACGGCATGTTTGGATCAAGTGTGTTAGAATCTTTTTTAAATATTCGATTTCTTGGTTAAAGACTCTCAAACTCGACCAAATAAAAAAAAAAAAAAAAAAAAAAACTCGGACCAAATATTTGAGTTTGATTCCCATCATCACTTCCTCCTCTCTCGAGATTTGTAATAAAAAAAAAAGATGTTTAAGAATGTTCAAAAATAAGTAAGTCGGGTTTGGTTCAAGTTAAGTCTAAAAATAAAATAAATCAGTACCCGAGCCGTACCATTGGCACTATGAAAATCCACTCCAAACCAATGTTGTGAAATCCGAACTTGATCAACCGATTCGACTAATTTAATCGGGAATCAGTCACATGCCCAGACTCATGCCCAGACTGATTATATATTAAAATTGGGTGGCAAATAAAATATTGTCACTCGGTCAAACTCGGCAAAAAATTGGGAAATCAATGAGTCCATTAACCTGATTCAATTTTTTTTTTCTTTTTCTTTTTGTTTTTTAGCAAATAAACTTTTTTTTTTATTTTATTACACAAATTGAATGGAAATATGCTTAGAAAATTTGCTTATTATTTCTCTTTATACTCGATTTACACATATATATTAAGATATTATAATTTATTAATTTATTTTTATTTTTTTACTTATATTTGTTAGTATTTTTCACTTTTGTACTTATGTTTATCTTTTATAGTATACGTGTGTGTAAATACGGCCAATCGAATTTAAACACATTGCTCCAAACAAGACGATTTTTTTATTTTTTTTTACAGTCATTCCTACCTAGTTTTTTAACTTCTTATTCTATGTCTGGCAGAAAGATTGAACAATGATTTTGGCTAACCCCAAGGCTGGCAATTAATATAATTTAATTCATTATAATAACATTTCTATATTTGAAAAGTTGATGTGAAGGATAAGGGCCAGACAACCTGAGAATTTGTCTGTTATGCCCTTTATCCTTCTAGAAGAAATTATGTTAATTTACACTTACAAATTGCTTAAAGACATAATATAATTGTTATACTCCCTTCGTCCCAATTATATAGTCTACTATTCCTTTTTGGGATATCCCAAATATATAATCCAGTTTTTATATTAAATAGTAATTTTTCCATTCTTTTACTATTATAATCCTATTTAATACACATTCTTTAATTTCCACTATTCATTAAATAGGGCAAATCAAGTAATTGTTTTGTATATTTGTAATTTCCAATACTTTTTCTTAATTTGTGTGAAAAATCCAACTGGACTATATAATTGGAACGGAGTGAGTATAATTCGATCTTATCGTGCTCATATTTAGTGATTTAAAATTGGGAGGATTGGCATCAGATTATAAGTTCGTGTATAAATTTATAAATCTTTAGTTCCATAGTAACAAAATTTGCAAATTTAACACAGATATAATATTTATAATAAAATTTAATTTCCTAGTATATATCTATAAAACATTTATTATATCATATCAGTCACGATAATAAGTAATAAAGAATACTAACAACATAGTCAAATATTTTCGAATGTAATAATAGTTATTCAATAAAACGATTTGCAGTATCATGATTTAAAATTTTAATTATATTAAATATAAAATTAGTTCGATTGATTTATACGCATTATGACAAAGAATAGTGTTATATGTATGTGCATATATATGTGGATTAATGTGAACATGCATGGCTAATTATTTAATATTATATTTTTCACCTTGGTTACTTGTATAGTAGGTATAATATGGGTTGGGGCCTTGGGGGCGGGACAGGAAACTATTAATAGCGACTTAAATGATAGTTTATTTCATTGTTATAATAAATAATAGGATTACATGACCAAGATCTTGTGATTTCATCTTGAGAACGACATTTGGACGGTCGATGTTTGATGACGATTGGATATAATCAAAATTATTTATAATTAACTTTATAAATTAATAATTAATCGTACACTATATTTGGATTCTCTTAATTATTGTAGATATTTTTGGTATTGTGGCTAAAAGCGACTGTTACCAATCAATGAGAAATCTTCCTAAACTTGAAGGAGTCAATTTAATTTTTTTATTTAGATTGATATTTTATTTTGTATTTTATATTACATGTATATACACGAATTCTTAAATTTATTAATCTGCTCATTTCAATATACATGCATCATGCATTAATAGATATGAAAGACCCTGCACCTACAAGCTCTTTGTATTGTACCGAACACTTTTCATGGGTATAGATAATATATAATGATATTAGGAACGGAGCCAGAATATAAAGATTGGGAGTTAAGCGAGATTTTGAACTATAGATAAAAATATATTTTTATTTTTTTATGAGAGCGAAATTATAAAATTTAATAATTTTTTTATAAAATTTTATATTAATTATGAAAAAAATTGGGTTGAAGGGAGCGGCAACTCGCCACTAAGCTCCGTCCCTGAATGTTTATCATGTATTAAAAGGGTGCAAGTATGGCTAATTTATTTAAAAATTCTTATGTACATCTACATCAATCTTATAACATATTTTATGAGTTTATTATAAGACGTATTGTACTTTCAAAATAAAATGTTGATGTTTGAATATAATAAGATAATATTGTAACTAAAATTACCAAAACTAAATTTGATTGTTAATATTATAAAAAAACAGCATTTTTAGGATCTTATATGATTTATTTTTTTTTTAAAAAAATCAAATGTTTTGTGGAATTTATAAGCTCTCAACCAACTAATAAAAAAAGTTTTAAAAAGCTTATCAACTCTATAAACATCCTCTAAATGAATATGGTTGTGAGGATACCTCACTATGAAAATTGGAGATACAACAGAGATATATATATATATATATATATATATATATGAATATGACTTTTATATAGATAAAAGTTCTCATTTATTTAAATCCAAATTATGGAAAGGTTTTCATTTCCAATTAAATGGAAATGAAAATAGATTGAAGGTTTGAGATTATTTATAGTTGCATTCGAAACTCACCCCTTTTTTCTTAAATTTCCTTGAAACCTTTTACTTTCATAAATTATAATTTTATTTTTTAATTAATTTACTATTTAGACCAAGATTTAACTATTGTGTCATGTGGTCGAATTTAATTGGGTGGCATGACCAAGGGATAGATTTTGCTTATCTAAATTTGGAAAACAAAAGTCATAAGAATCATGTAGAAGTGGACCTTTTTATTGTTAATTAATGTTGCTTTCTTAAATTAATCATGGTTTTAGGGTTAAAAACGGCATGTTTGGATCAAGTGTGTTAGAATTTTTTTAAATATTCGGATAATGGTTTAGTGGTTAAAGACTCTCAAACTCGGACCAAATATTTGAGTTTGATTCCCATCATCACTTTCTCCTCTCGAGATTTGTAATAAAAAAAGATGTTTAAAAATGTTCAAAAATAAGTAAGTTGGGTTTGGTTCAAGTTAAAGTCTAAAAATAAAATAAATCAGACCCAAGCCGTACCATTGGCACTATGAAAATCCACTCCAAACCAATGTTGTGAAATCCGGAACTTGATCGGTGGTTCGATCGCTTTAATCGAAAAACTAGTCACATGTCCGGGGCCGATTATGTATTAAAAGCATGTGGCAAAAAAAACGTTGTCACCAATGGCGGAGGGAGGTGGGCCAATCTGAGCCCCGGTCCCCCCTTTAAAAAAAAATTACACTATATAATTTTAAAAAAATTAAGTATATTTTATATGATTTTTTTATCTCGCCCATCCCATTTTCGCGTGTCGACCCACCCCGAAAATTTTCCTCGCTCCAACCTTGGTTGTCACTCGGTCAAACTCGACAAAAAAATGGGAAATCAATGAGTCCATTAACCTGATTCAATTTTTTTTTTCTTTTTCTTTTTGTTTTTTAGCAAATAAACTTTTTTTTTTATTTTATTACACAAATTGAATGGAAATATGCTTAGAAAATTTGCTTATTATTTCTCTTTATACTCGATTTACACATATATATTAAGATATTATAATTTATTAATTTATTTTTATTTTTTTATTTATATTTGTTAGTATTTTTCACTTTTGTAGTTATGTTTATCTTTTATAGTATACGTGTGTGTAAATACGGCCAATCGAATTTAAACACATTGCTCCAAACAAGACGATTTTTATTTTTTTTTAACGGATATAAAACTCGAACCTACAGTCATTCATACCTAGTTTTTTAACTTCTTAATCTATGTCTGGCAGAAAGATTGTACAATGATTTTGGCTAACCCCAAGGCTGGCAATTAATATAATTTAATTCAATATAATAACATTTCTATATTTGAAAAGTTGATGTGAAAGGATAAGGGCCAGACAACCTGAGAATTTGTCTGTTATGCCCTTTATCCTTCTAGAAGAAATTATGTTAATTTACACTTACAAATTGCTTAAACTTATTAGCAGTTCAAGTGACATAATTAATGTTATATAATTCTTGTCGTGCTCATGTTAAGTGATAATAATTTATAAATTTTTAGTTTTTTAGTAAAGAAATTTGCAAATTTACCACAGATAATACTTATAATAAAATTTTCCTAGTATCTATAAGTCATTTATTATATCATATCAGTCACGATAATGAGTAATAAAGAATACTAACAACATAGTCAAATATTTTAAAATTTAATAATATTATTAAATAAAACGATTTGCAGTATCATGATTTAAAATTTTAATTATATTAAATATAAAATTAGTTCGATTGATTTATACGCATTATGACAAAGAATAGTGTTATATGTATGTGCATATATATGTGGATTAATGTGAACATGCATGGCTAATTATTTAATATTATATTTTTCACCTTGGTTACTTGTATAGTAGGTATAATGTGGGTTGGGGGACAGGATACTATTAATAGCGACTTAAATGATAGTTTATATATTTCATTGTTATAATAATTAATTAATTGGATTACATGACCAAGATCTTGTGATTTCATTTTGAGAACGACATTTGGACGATCGATGTTTGATGACGATTGGATATAATCAAAATTATTTATAATTAACTTTATAAATTAATTAATCGTACACTATATTTGGATTCTCTTAATTATTGTAGATATTTTTTGGTATTGGGGCTTAAAAAGCGACTGTTACCAATCAATGAGAAATCTTCCTAAACTTGAAGGAGTCAATCTATTTTTTATTTTTTTAGATTGATATTTTATTTTGTATTTTATATTACATATATATACACGAATTCTTAAATTTATTAATCTGCTCATTTCAATATACATGCATCATGCATTAATAGATATGAAAGACCCTGCACCTACAAGCTCTTTGTATTGTACCGAACACTTTTCATGGGTATAGATAATATATAAATGATATTAGGAACGGAGCCAGAATATAAAGATTGGGAGTTAAGCGAGATTTTGAACTACAGATAAAAATATATTTTTATTTTTTTTATGAGAGCGAAATTATAAAATTTAATAAATTTTTTATATAAAATTTTATATTAATTATGAAAAAAATTGGGTTGAAGGAGAGCGGCAACTGCCACTAAACGCCCTTGGCTCCGTCCCCGAATGTTTATCATGTATTAAAAGGGTGCAAGTATGGCTAATTTATTTAAAAATTCTTATGTACATCTACATCAATCTTATAACATATTTTATGAGTTTATTATAAGACGTATTATACTTTCAAAATAAAATGTTGATGTTTGAATATAATAAGATAATATTGTAACTAAAATTACCAAAACTAAATTTGATTGTTAATATCATAAAAAAACAGCATTTTTAGGATCTTATATGATTTATTTTTTTAAAAAAAAAATCAAATGTTTTGTGGAATTTATCAGCTCTCAACCAACTAATAAAAAAAAAGTTTTAAAAAGCTTATAAACTCTATAAACATCCTCTAAATGAATATGGTTGTGAGGGTACCTCACTATGAAAATTGGAGATACAACAGAGATATATATGAATATGACTTTTTATATAGATAAAAGTTCTCATTTATTTAAATCCAAATTATGGAAAGGTTTTCATTTCCAATTAAGTGGAAATGAAAATAGATTGAAGGTTTGAGATTATTTATGGTTGCATTCGAAACTCACCCCTTTTTTCTTAAATTTCCTTGAAACCTTTTACTTTCATAAATTATAATTTTATTTTTTAATTAATTTTGTAAGGACAGTTTTCTTTTTTTCTGACGATATGTGCATGCATATAAAAAACTTGATGTCATATAATATGAATTATGATAAACATTTTATTAAAAATGGTACACAATTATCTAGTTAAGATAGAGAACCTACCTCATAATATAATTGATATGATTAATGATTGTATAATGCTCCCTAAATAATATACTTTTTCTTGATCAAAATATAAATAACATAATGGATATAATTACAATTCTATAAACTTAACTAGCATGATTGACCAAGTCATGACCAAGAATATATAAAGTTATGATGAGAAATTCAATTTCGTTTTCGTTTTTCTTCCCACAATTATTAATCGTGTTAAATATCTAACAATCCCAAATATTTAATATTTAATAACTCAAAACATACCGTAAGAATAAAATATGTAACCTAGGGGTAAGGGTGGAAATAGGCCAGATTATCCGACATGCCCTCTGGCCTCAGCCTTTTTTGCCCTAGCCTAGCCTATTTCATAAATAGGCCAGGCAAGGCCTTCTTAAGCTTTATTTATGTAAATAGGCGGACCTGGCTTTTAAAATGGTCTTTCAAGCCTAATAGGCCGACCTATTTATGGCCTTTAAGTATAAAAAAATATAATATATTTTATATAGTTTACTAATATTATTCTTTTTATATAACTATTTAATTATTATAATAGGTAAAATATATTTTTAAAATAAAAAATATGGTTAGTAGGCTTTTAACAGGCTTATAATAGGCTCGGTGTCGGGCCTAGACTTTTAAACAGAGGCCGGACTTAGGCTAAAAAAAAAAGCCTATTATATTTAATAGGCCAGGCTTAGGCCGAAAAAACGTGAATCGGGGCTAGGCCGTCAGTCCGACGCAGCAGACTGGGCCGGCTGGCCTATTTCCACCCTACCTACCTAGGGTGGCGGATGGAACCGAAATCGGGTTACAAACGAACCGAATCCGTTGATCGGTCAATGGTTCCAAAATCGGGCCGAAATGTGTAGGCTTCCCGTTCCTCGATCAAAAAAAAACCGTGGGCCCCGGTGGTTTTAATCACGTCGATTAGAAGCGTATGTGGAACCGTAGGTGGAACTTGCGGTTTCAAGATTAAAATCAACAATTTTTATTTTTATTTGGTGAAATATGCTAGAAAAAATGTTAAATATTTATTATAACGTTTTATAATCGTAACCACGTGAGACACATTTAAAACCAAATATTGTAAGTGAACTACTTGAATTTTAATTCTTCTATACTCTAATAGTATATATAGATAATTTAATAATATTATTAATATTAAGTCCAATTCTTTTTCTTTCTTTTCCCATTTTTTTGTAATTGAAATTGATAAACCATTTTAAAAAAATAAAAAATTATCAAAGATAAACAAACGGTTAAATCCGAAACCGAAACTGTAGAGGAACTGGATTGCAAACCGGAAATGAAACCGTGAGGCAACAATTCTTGTTCTGGTTCCTCCAAAATAAGGAACCGTCAGTTTCGGAACCATGGTCACCCCTAGTTTAACCCATGTATGATGGTATAAGATATGATCATGAGATACGTTTTGATTAATGTCAAAAAAAAAAGAGAGAAATGTTTTGATTATATGTGATACTTTAAGATATTTTATTCAAAAGTAAAATTAAATCAAAGTATATATTTGACGATGATGATGAAAAATAATATTTTAAATGATTTTTATCTAAGTTCGGGTAAATAAATATTAATTATAGTATTGAGATAATATTAAGGCCCAAATCACATCACAGGTCCAAGCAACCTAGGGGCATCAAATAATATATTAGCCGATAAATAAATAGGCCTACGAGGCCTAAATTACATCAACGACTCATTATGCCTATATCCGAAATAAAGAAGTTATAAATATCTCCTCCAACCTTCTAAAAAAAAAAAAAATATATCTCCTCCAACCTATCAGGCAAATTTGCAATTTTGGCCCCATAAATTTGGAGAGTTTGACATCTTTGGTCTTATTTATTTTTGGTACTGTTTGAATCACGGTTTACAAAAATATCATGTACATAATTTAAACAAAATTGTGATTTGGCCCTAAAATCACTGGAAGTTGAAAATTTTGATGGTCTTGTAACAAGTTTATAGGTTTATAGGTTTATATATATATAGGATTTGGTTCAAATGAGACCACCCTCCCTAGGTGAGACAATGTGGACTCATCTTACCCATTGATCTTAAAAAATAAAAGGATGTGATTAATTCAGTTTTTTTTAATTATTTCCTAATTTTCGTTGATTTTAAGGGTAAGATTGTAATTTTGTAATTCAAATTAGTGGTCCCAGCGGATTTTATGGGCTGAAATTGACACTGCCGGATTTTGTGGCGGATTTTAAGGAACCTGTTTTCTTTCTCTTTGCATAATTAGACATCAAATAATGCATATTTAGTTATTTTGTTCGTTGTGTTTTACGAAAACAAGACATAATTGAATATAATGTACTGCATATGTAGTTATACTACACTGCATAAATGAGTTCAATATAATGTATATTTAGTTATGAAAATGGGATGTTGCTTTTGAAAATTATAAAAATGGGATGTTACATAATGTCTTTGCATATTTAATTATTCCACAATGCATAGATAGTTTCTAGATAATACATAGTTAGTTGATTTTGTTGCATAGTTTATGATGTCTTGCATAGTTGGATATCTTTGTCTTCTACATATTAGTTTTTTACGATGCATAGATAGTTTTCGGATAATGCATATTTAGTTGAGTGTTGTTGCATATTTAGTTTTCGAACTCATCGTTCGTTATTTCTCCGTAATATTGCACCGATTTTTTTTTTTTTTTCTGTAATTTTCATAAACGTAATTTTGAATTCTTCACAATTTTCTTTATTTGCGTTAATGGAGGAATGAGAGAGAGAGAGAGAGAGAGAGAGAGACGGGAGATTGGAAAAATTGGGAGATGTATGAGAGAGAAAGAGATTTGATTTCATTTTTGTAACTAACTTGTTATGTTATTTTACCTACTACCCTTATATTGATTAAATTAATATTTTAATATATTATTTATCCATTAAATCATATCCATTGATTAATAGTGGGGGATGGTTGAGATTAGTCCATTGTGTCTCACCTAAAGACATGATATCACTTGATCCTCCCCCCATATATAAAGGACTTGATCATAAGCTAATGTTGTTAATCATATGAAAAATGATCAAGTCGAGGATCAAGTGATATCATGTCTCTAGGTGAGACACACTGGACTAATCTCAACCATCCCCCACTATTAATCAATGTGTATGATTTAATGGATAAAAAATATATTAAAATATTAATTTAATCAATATCGGGGTAGTAGGGTAAAATAACATAACAAGTTAGTTACAAAAATGGAATCAAATCTCTTTCCCTCTCATACATCTCCCAATTTCCTCAATCTCACGTTTCTCTCTCTCTCTCTCATTCCTCCATTAACGCAAATAAAGAAAAATCGTGAAGAACTTGAAAATTACAAATTCATGAAAATTAACAAGAAAAATCGGTGCAATATTACAGAAATATAACGAATGAGTTCGAAAACTAAATATGCAACAAAACTCAACTAAATATGCATTATCTAAAAACTATTTATGCTTTGCGTAAAAAAACTAATATGTAGTGAAGATATCCAACTATGCAAGACGTCATAAACTATGCAACAAAATCAACTAACTATGTATTATCTAGAAACTATCTATGCATTGTGGAATAACTAAATATGCGAAACATTATGTAACATCCCATTTTTATAATTTCCAAAAGCAACATCCCATTTTCATAACTAAATATACATTATATTGAACCTATTTATGCAAAGTAGTATAACTACATATACAATACGTTTGTTGGGAAATTTATTGTTTAGATTTTGATGAATGCCATGTAAAACTTAGAATAGGAAGTTGGCACCCCATTTTTTGTTGTAAATCAATTGTAATAAATAGGGTTGGTCAAGCCGAGTTAAGTCGGCTATGCCCAAACATGCGGAAGACAACTGGAGACTAGAAGGAAGACTCCGCATGTGAGACAATTGAGTATGGCAAAGAAGAGAAGACGAACTCTATCAAGAAGGAGCAGTGAGATGCATGCAGTGAGTGGAGTATCAAGTCAACTCACTCATGAAAAGCCAAGTCTCAAGTTGAAGTGATAGAAGAGTCATCCAATGATTGGAAGTTGACTCTAAGTCACCTGGGGAAAGCAAGGAAATGCGGTCAAGTCGAGATAATCAAAAAGATCCGTTGCACGAAAATCAAGAGAATTACCTAAACAAGTAATATCTCCATGCTACATTTCTCGAAGTGCTCAGTCCCCGGAAGCGTGCAAAAGGAATAAACCAATGGGAAGCACTACACCGTGTCGAACTCGAAAAGGTGAAGAACAATTCATACGAGGAAATGGCAATTCCAAGGATCGCAACAAGACAAGCTAACGACGCAAGTGACTTTCAAAAATAAGCCTATCTCTTCAACAGCGATTTTTGAAAGATCACTATAAAAGGCCGAGGAATGACTTTGAGAGAAAAAGACGAGAACCACAAACGTTCAAGCAATTATTAGAATCAGAAACCTGAAATATTCTCAATCCTCAAGCCTACACTACGAAGAACATCAATCCAACACTCACCGTGAAGGAAAGATAACTTCAATCGGTTGAAGAAGAAATTATCAAAAATCAAAGGGGTCTACATTCCTCGAAGGATTGTAGGAAGGTTCAAGGTCGAACCAAGTCTTGAGCTTTTGGAGGGCTTCGTGATCAAATCCAAAGAGCTTGAGCAAGTGGGCTATAGTAGCAAAACAATGCCCTGTGAAGAAGGTGAGTCGTCATGTGCTTGGTGAGTGATCAAGGCGTCTCAGGATCGAGTCCCAAAGGATCAAGTCACCGTGTGTGATCAAGACTTGTATCCGGTATTTACCACTTTGTATCTTGATCAATACCTAGTGGATTCCTCCAGGAGTTGGAGAAGAGAGGAGTAGAAGAATTACCTCATCTTCGAACCTCTATAAAAATCTTATTGTGTCATTTACATTTCAACACTTTAATTCTTGCATCATATTTGTTTATTTATCACGACATATTTGCTATCCATTAGATAATCTCTAAGTACTAAATCAAGCTCTAAATCTTTACTTAACCAAACTTAAGGGTATTAAGTCTTCCGAAAAACAAACCACGATTGAGTTAATTTAGACTTAACAACCGAGTTATTCCATCAACACTTTCGATTGAGTCATTTGAGAGACTAACTCTCTGATTAACTAAATTGGTTGTCCACCCAGGACACACAACATGTCGTATCAACTCGAATTTTTAAAAGGTCTAAATCAAAAATTTGGTAAGGTTTATTCAACCCCCTTCTAAACCTTACACTTACACCCCTTGGGACCTACAAGTGGTATCGGAGCGGTTGGTTCATTGAGCCTTCCGACCGTTCTTGAACTAGATCTCCAAACTTTTCAAAGTCTGCTTTAGTACTTAAACTTTCACAACTCTTTTTATCATTAAAATTTATTATCATGGAAGCAAATTTGACACACATCCCTATGTTCACAATTGAAGAATTTGATGATTGGAAAATTCGTATGCGAGCTCATCTATCAAAGATTACATGATGAGATGTGGATAGTGATAGAAGATGGGCCACCGCAAATCTTAAAGGTGAACACAATCTGTAAGAAGAGTGCAATGAAGGAGAAGAGGATGTTGCTCCCAAACCAAACCCATGGTTGAAAAACCAAGAATCGAATGGACAAATGATGACGAGAAAAAGATACAACCTGGACAATGTAGCCAGGACATCCTTTACAAAACCTTGGACAAAGCCATGTTCAATAAAGTCAAATCATGCAAACGGCTAAAGAAATCGGGACAAGCTAACATTGATTGGTAAGGCTCGAGCAAATCAAAGAAAACAAATTATCGGTGGGTCATCTGAGAAATTTGAGAACTTCAAAATGATCTCGGGAAAACCTGGATCAACTGGATGCTCGGTTCACGTAAATCACCAACGAGCTATCTGCACTTGGAAATGAATATACACAGAAGGAAATGTGTATGAAGATCCTAAAAAGTCTTCCTTGAATGGGAAATGAAAGTCATGGCACTAAGACATTCCATGGACCTATCAAAGACATCCAACCATGAACTATTCTCGGACCTCAAAGCCTACGAGTTTGAGTGAGAAGAAAAGACCAGGAAGAGACAGTTGTACCCAAAACAAATTTTAATTGTTAAAGATGAAAAGAGAGCCGAGGTCAAAAAGTCATTGATCCGGAAAAATATCCCGATGGTTAAAAGGTTCAACAAGTTCTTCAATAAGAACTACAAGAGAAGCGATAGGCGAATCTTCCGAAAGACACTCACTCACTCCAAGTCAAGGAAGATAGACCAACCAAGAGAACAGATCATCAAAAAGTCAATATCAAAGTGAAAATCCAAGAATGGAAAGAGCGATCAAAAGGTTGAATATCTATCTTTGAATCAGAGATAACCAGGTCACTATGCCATTGGGATCCCCATATCCTCGTAGTCAACAAATACATGAATGAAGAAGAAAGAAAGGTCTTGAGAGAAAAGAAGACAAGAAAAGAAAAAGGCAATGATGATGATGACTGATCAGAGATGAGACAACCAAGTCAAGAGAAACAACTGATTCGAGAGCAGTGGTGAAAGCCGACTACTCAAGTGACTCACGAAGAAGCCCCCGATCATTTGATGGCCAAGGAACAAGATCAACTTTGACCAAGAAGATGAGGTACACTCTAACTCATCAAACTCGGTTCTAGTGATAGTAGTGATCAGACACACACATTTCATCACCCACTGATATTTATGATTCATTAGGCAAAATGATGAAAGATTTTGAACACATTAAATCCTCACACACACTATTAAATGAGGAAAACAGACTACTCAAGAGCTAAGACTCAAGTCGACTAAGGAGCCGAGTACTCTAAGTCAAATAGCTGATGAGAATGAAAGTTTAAAGGCTGAAAATACTAAGTTAATAGCAAAAATAGTTGCCACGAAAAGAGGAGAATGACCTCAAAAATGGTATTGCCTCATTCACTAAGGCATCTAAATCATTGGATGATCTTATTATGAGTCAAAGAGAATGTGGAGACAAGACGGGTTTAGGATTTAATTCCTCTCGTGTTATGTCAAACCTCAAAAGTAATTTTGGAAAAAGGATCTTCAAGCAATGAAGAGTCAAAAAAATCCAAAACTCTAAATGGTACACACACATTCACTTCAAAGCACAATTACAAGCAAACGGCCTTTAAAGGAAAAGGAAAACAACCAGATTGAGTGCGCCCCTGAAAAGGACAATTGAGAAGAGATTGATCGAGTTCTCAAAAACTCCAAACAGAAAACTACTCTAAAGAAACAGAGCTACCAAAAACCCCGAAAATCTATAAAAGAAATACATATGATGGGAATGGTAGAAAATATCCAAGCCAAGCTGATTGGAATGATGTGAACTATCGATAGACTTATGGAATATAAGCCCAAATGGCAAAGGCCTAGAACTCAAAGGCCATTCCAAAAGTATAAGAACTTTCATCAAAGACACATATGCCCCAGCACTACACTCGAGAGACACCACAATTACCCAAAGAATGCGATTGCTAAAACTTATACACAGGCATACGGACAAAAGAGACAATTTGTATGAACCTAAAATCCCCAAGCAATTTGCCAAGATTAATTATGATTATGGCAATCGATAGATGGCAACCCCTTAGAGTCAAATCATTTGGCTATAAGTTGGTTGGATCATCTTACAATTCTAACCCCTCATGACCCGGACAAATTGTTTGATAAATGGTTTTATCATGATTTTGATGATTTTGATTTTACACCAAAACAATGGTTTTAAGGTTGTCCAAATACTCCTAAATGATTTAAAATGGTTTTAATATTTTCCTAGTATTTCTTCAAGTTTTATTTTCAACAAAATTGGACAACACTTTTAATGATTTTACTATTAATGTATTTTTACACCAAAACAATGTTTCTAAATGTTGTCCTAATACTCCCGATCGGTCTAAAATGTTTTCACTATTTTTCGGAGTATTTCTTGAAGTTTATTTTCGATATAAAATTGGACAACACTTTTGTTTTGAGGTCAACCTGTCGCCGCCGTATAAGGCAACCCGTGACAAAGAAAGTTGAGGTAAAATGAAAACTTCATGTTTGCGAAAAAATGGTCGAGGGCAACCGCGCCCTATAGGGCAACCGGTCGCCGTCGGCCTGATCGACCCCTTGGGCGGCCGTGCACTGGGAGCAAAAATTGAAAGCAGAGCGTTTTCTTTCTTTCCAAACCCATGAGGGGGATCGTTGAGGCATAGGTCGGCCAGGTCGAGGTAGACATCGACCGGTCGCCTGCCGTAAATGTTGATACGTTTTTTCAAAGTCTATTTTTGTGTGACCGGTCGCCTAATGTTTGACAAAAAATTCTAACCGTTGTAGTGTGAGACTTTTCCCTAAATTGTGGGATTGATTTCTAAAAGCTATAATCTTGATTTTAATTGCAATTTTTGTAGATATCGATTCCAAGAGGAGCCTATCAAGTATCAATCATCTCCTATAAATAGAGGAAGATTTGAAGCACAACTACAAGAGAGAAAACTACAACACAACAAGATACACTCAAGAATACACTTGTTCTTACATTTGTCTAATTTCTTGTTGTAATTTGCCTAGCTATTCACTTTCACATCCTTGAGGTCTAGGCTATTCTTGATTACACTTTGCACTCAAATTGTAATATTCATTATTGAGTTGTAATCTTGATTTTTGGTTATCATTCAAACACAAGATATCCTTGTGAGTGTTCTTGTGGTAAGAACACACTTGGGTGATCTAGGTGTTAGGTGTGAGAAGATTGTGGTAATCTTCTTGTTGAGGTGTTGAAGAATTTGGTATTCTTCAAGGTTGAAGATTGTGGTAATCTTCACAAGGTGCCGTTGGAGATTGTGGTAATCTTCAAGAAGAGATTGTGGTAATCTCAAAGGTGGTGTTGAAGAAGAGTGTGGTGCTCTTCAAGGTGTTGTTGTAAGTTGAATTTGTATTAATTTTGGTAATTAATAAAATTCTTTTTCTTTTTGAAATCCATCCCTGGATATCTTGGGGTGGTAGAGGATTAGGCCCTGGTGGGTTGAACCTCTTTAATTCGACGTGTGTTGTTTACATTCCGCACCTTTATTATTGTCTTTGAGCATTCGGTTCGAAAAAGAGGGCAAAATCGAAAAGATGGAGATAATCTATTCACCCCCTCTAGATTATCGTAGCCACTTGGACTTACAAGTGGTATCGAGCCAAACTCTTTGGCAAGCTCGTTTCACATCGCGAGTGAAGAGAAACGATCGTCGACTCTGAACGAAGCTCATCTATCCCACTCCACCACCAAGCCACACCACTATTTGATTCCAAAAATTTTAATTTTTGGAAAGAAAAAATGGAATGTTACTTACAAGGTTGCGGGTTCGACATTTGGAACACCGTCATTAACGGAGAATCCACTCCAATGAAAGATACACCACACACCTCAAAAGGCTTCAAAAGTTCAATGATGAAGAGAAGAAAATCATCTACTTAAACGGTAAAGCTCTCAATATTTTGTATTGTTCATTTACTAATTTAGAATATGAATATATTGTAGGAATAAAATCGGCACATGAAGTATGGCAAAATTAGAAGCCATCTATGAAGTATATGCAAATGAAATGAGCAACTCAAAAGCATCTACTTCACAAACGGATACAACATCAAATCCAACAACATGGGATAAGCCTTCTACAACCTCCCATGATGAACAAGTTGAACAATGCCTCATGGGCATCGAAGAAGAAAACGAGGTAAGTTCTAAACCCTCTACTTCTTATGACAATGAATTGCAAAATGAATATAGTGATTTGCAAAATGATTATGATGAGCTACAAGATGAATTCCAAAACTTACTTGTTAAATACAAAAATTTGAAAAAGGAATTCATTATTTTGAAAAATGATAAGGATAGTTTATTTACTTCCTATGAATCACTATCATGTGCTCACACCACCACTCTTGATAAGGTTAGAAACCTTGAGAAAGATAATAGTACTCTTGTTGAGGATATAATTTGCTTGAAAAATGATTTATCTAAATCCAACTTGAGTACCTATAAGATGACCGATATTGTTGATTGTTGTGATAAATCGAAACTAGAACTTGATCATAAGCCTAAAGGTGTCAATCACATGAAAAAGAATCAAGTCTCTAAGCACATTGGTCATTATGCTCCTAGAATTATTACATGTTTTTATTGTGGTAAAAAGGGTCATACGGTAAATACTTGTCGGGCTAGAAATAGCTCCAATTATTGTTGGAGACCTAAAAGTCTCAAGACTAATCCCAAAGGACCCAAACACATAAGGGTACCACAAAACAATGTCATATTAGGTACCCGTGAAATAATAATCGAAGAAAATTCATACCGCCAAGAAGGCATCAAATGACCGTTTCATTTTATCAAAGAAGGAGAAAATATTCTCAACAAAGCCAATTTCCAAGAAGAGGGTATAATCAAAAATGGGAAGAACACAATCCTTGGAAATGGCAAAGACATCATCAACAAGATGATTTTCAAAGAAGAAGAGACTTTCAACAATGGGAAAGCAACAAACCTTTGAAATGGAGCAATCAAAGAAGTCATCATCAACAAAGTGACTTCTCAAGGGGAAGATATCATCAACAATGGGAACGACACAACCCATGGAAATGGCGTAATTGGTAACCCGTATCTCCCTATTTAAATATGCATTTTATTTTGTTATTATGCATGCTTTTATTTGTGTCTTAATTGCAAAATGAGTTTTCAAATATTTATTTTTTAATTAAGGTCTTGAATATATACTTGTGCTTTTAAAATAATTTTGAAAAAGAAGACCTTATATGATGTTTTTAAAACTCTTGTGCATTTTTGTAGACTAAAGTGTGTTATCATCTCTTATGGATTTTTATGGCATGAGCTTACTTGTGATATCTCTTAGCCTACACTTTTATCATTATGATTTGTGCTAGATTTGTTTTAAGAATTGTGTAGGATTTACATATTTTCACAAATGGCCATTTACGTCATTATTTGTCAAGAAAGGCATAAATTATCGAGGTACGTTTACTTGTGGTATTCTTATTCTTTTAGACTCGATATATGTATTGCCATATGCCTATGTGCTTGTTTTTATAGTATCTCATACAAGTACCATTAAGAGGATTTTTAGAATTTTTGAAAAACACTATTCGATATTTGATTGCACATATTTGACTTGTCGGCTTTTGTTCAAATACTTCTTTTAAATGAGGTCTCAACTATATGCTTTATCGGATTTTCAAATTTCAAAGGAGACCTTTTATAGCTTTCTTAAGCTTATTTGAACTTGCATGATTTATTAGACTCTTGATGATATTCTAAAAGCATAGTATGTGCTTCTTGCTTCATGGTCTATATATATAGTGTCTATTTCAACTATGCTCTTATGCAAGATATTTTGTGATTGATGATTGAGGCATGTTTTTACACTTGGGCTATTTTTCTCTTGCTTATATAAGCGATGCCGTTAATGAGTTTGTTAAAGTTGTGTAGATGAGAAATGAAGTACTCCAAATATTAGTTACCTCAAAATATTTGGATAAATGTTCTTTATGAACACCTTAGACCAATTGAATTCCCTATGATGAAGAAGACAAAAAGGGTATTCCGGAACAAACTCGATGACCAAGGCAACATTGGTCGAATCGAGTTGATACTAGGTGAACTCGAGATGAGCTTGATGGGGAGCTAAATTTATTGCTTGGACTTCAAATTACTCAATGCCAAGAAGATGGTTATATTTCAAAAGAACTCTTGAAGGAGTTAGGCATTGAAGAAATAAGAACTATCTCAACCTCTATGGCTAAAGATTGACAAAGGTTGAGAAAGGCATGTCGATCGACAATTAAATTCGAGGTATGTTTTCTTGTATTATTTCTATAGACTCGACATTCCATATGCCTTATGTCTATATGCTCGACTTCAAAAACTATCCCAACGAATATCATTAAAGTGCCATTAAAAGAAATTTTCAAATATTTGAAAGGCACTTCTTCGTATGACTTGTTGTATCCAAAGCTTTAAAACGTTCTTATTTTTTCGGGATAACAAGTTCGGTATCTATTATACGGTTATTCATATTTTGGTTCGTCATAATCGAACTAAACATATTGAGATTCGATATATTTTTAAGGGATTGCGATTTTTAACAAAAACTTGAGATGTGTTTAATTCCGTCTCAAGGATAACTCGCGGAATTTTTGATCGTTAACCGAGTACTTTATCTCATTTCGAGCTTGATTATGACATAATGTATATTGAATGAGGTCTACGTTTGCATTTTGCACGTTTTAAAACTTAGGGGCGAAAAATCGGATTTTTGGTTGAAAATTCGGATTTTGGAAAAACTGACAGACAGTGGGGGTTTGAAAGGGTTGAGGGCAACCGGCCGCCCTCAACGTCGGCCGTCGCCCTCAACCTCGACCGTCGCTCTAGGCTATAATTTGGATTAAAATGGTTCTGTCTTGACAAAGATTCGTCACTTTGACACATTTTGGCGATTTTTCCCCTTTTGCAAATTTCACACACAATTCACTTCAAATGAGTTTTGATGCATGAATTATATATTTTGGGGATTATCTAGCTCGACTATCATCATCATTGCTCGTCTTTACCGATTGAATGGTAAGAATTTCACTATCTTTAGCTCAATTGGGTTGAACCCTCGAGTTGTGGCTTATATGTATTTTTCTTGATGTAATTCATATATGTTTGTGATGAGCTTATTGATTGTTGATGAATGACTTTTGTTAAAATTTCATTTGGTGATGAAAAACTTGGCTTGATTTCATTTACAAGGGCTATATATATATATATATATATATATATATCTTTCTCAATTTTTGACGCCCGCCAAGTGTTCGATAAAAACGTTTCAATGAAAAATTCATCACCTACATGATTCTCTCGATTTCAAAAGTCTTATACATTTATAGAGATCATGTTTTGCTTATCAAATAAGTTTTCATAAACCTCTACAAGTGAAAGATTCGACTTTTCCCTCCTATTTGGTTTATAAACTTCAATGCTCAAATAGCTCGATACATCGGTTTTGTTGCGCACTTTGATATGAATATATGATGTATTTATCGTGCTAACATTTTTTTTGATGATTCCAAAGGGGAGAAACAGGTTATAAGCTCATTAGCTCATAAAAGCTAAGATAAGATTAACGAAAAAAGCTATAAGCTATGGCTTCATAAAGCCATAAGTTGTGGATCATATTTAGTCCACTTGGTGCATTATGGTTATGTATGAATCATGGTCCATTGGTTGTAGTATGGACCTACATACGGTTCTAATGATGTATCTTTGACAGAGGGGAGCTTTTAAGTTTTGATACTTAAGCTCATATCGAAAAGCTAAGATTTTAGCTTATGTTGATGTTCTTCTATATTACTCTTGTTGTGCATGTTTGATAGGGGAGCTTTTGCTATATGTAGTTTAATATCTCAACTCCCATCCTTGTGTTTATATTGCACGGAATGTTGTCGCTCACAACGGATAGTTCTCTTTAACCGGTAAAATTATTTTGTTTTCAATATCGACCTCGTTAAAATTGTTTTGGATTGTAATCATCAAAAAGGGGAGATTGTTTGATAAATGGTTTTATCATGATTTTGATGATTTTGATTTTACACCAAAACAATGGTTTTAAAGGTTGTCCAAATACTCCTAAATGATTTAAAATGGTTTTAATATTTTCCTGGAGTATTTCTTCAAGTTTTATTTTCAACAAAATTGGACAACACTTTTAATGATTTTACGTTAATGTATTTTTTACACCAAAATAATGTTTCTAAATGTTGTCCTAATACTCGATCGGTCTAAAATGTTTTCACTATTTTTCTGAGTATTTCTTGAAGTTTATTTTCGATATAAAATTGGACAACACTTTTGTTTTGAGGTCAACCGTCCGTATAGGCAACCCGTGCACGAAAGTTGAGGTAAAAAAAAACTTCATGTTTGCGAGAAAATGGTCGAACAGCAACCTGTCATGTATAGGGCAACTAGTCGATCTGCGTCGGCCGAATCGACCCCTTGAGGGCCACTGCACTGGAGCAAAAATTGAAACGAGCGTTTTCTTTCTTCCAAACCCATGAGGGGGGTTGAGGCATAGGTCGGCCGATCGAGGTAGACATCGACCGGTCGCCTGTGTAAATGTTGATACGTTTTTTCAAAGTCTATTTAAATGCGACCACGCCCTAATGTTTGACAAGAGGGGTGATCACGGTGCGGTTTGGCGCTTTTTCAATATTTTCAAACCGAATTGCTAAGTGCGGTTCGGCCACAAGTTTGATTTCAAGTCGCGGTTTTTTAGAATAAAACAAACATGCGGTTTTCAACGGTTTTGGCGGTTTCGGTCGGTTTTGCGGTTTTAACGCATAATAAGTGAATATTATATAGAACAATCAAAATGAGTAAAAACAACTTATCAATTCGATAATTAAAAAGTTAAGAATATGTTGTAATTGCCTAAACTGAATATTATAACAACTTCAATAACATATAATAGTTGAATCTAACACAAAATTTGGAGTTTTTGCAAAAACTAAAAAAAAGTATTTCTTATATTTTGGCCTTAAAAACCATTTTTTAGTATTTTCAAGTATCAACTTTTGCTTCTGGTTCTGCTTCATTTAGTCATAATTTAAAAGTTTAATCTAAAAGTATGGAGAGGGATACTTTAAATTTCCGTTTATGCTCCTAGTTTAATTTTTACAACTAAATAGGCACCTCTACAAAGTTTTCATCGAACAATAAATTGACTAATATGCTCTCCCATAACTTGAATATTTCAATCTCCAATCTACATCCATAACAAGAAATGAAGGCTTTGATGTTTAAACTATTGAGTAAATTGACTAATATACCTATAATACACAAGTGAAAATAATTAAATATGACAATACATAATTATACACAAATATACTATAGATTTAGAGAAATGTAATGACATATATAGAAAATATAATATATATATATATATGTAGTATTCTTCTTACGGTGCGGTCGGTGCGGTTTGAGACTTCAAATTGTAATTGCACCATCTTATGCGGTGCGGTTTAGACTAAAAATATTAATCGCGTTTTTCCAATAATTAAGCAATTGCGGTGTGTGCGGTTTGGTTCGGTCGGTTTTTGCGGTTTCGGTTTTTTGTTGATCGCCCTATTTGACAAAATTCTAAAATTTAACCGTAGCGGCAGACAACTTTTCCCTAAATTGTGGGATTGATTTCTAAAAGCTATAATCTTGATTTTAATTGCAATTTTTTGTAGATATCAGATTCCAAGAGGAGCCTATCAAGTATCAATCATCTCCTATAAATAGAGGAAGATTTGAAGCACAACTACAAGAGAAAAAACTACAACACAACAAGATACACTCAAGAATACACTTGTTCTTACATTGTCTAATTTCTTGTTGTAATTTGCCTAGCTATTCACTTTCACATCCTTGAGGTCTAGGCTATTCTTGATTACACTTTGCACTCAAATTGTAATATTCATTATTGAGTTGTAATCTTGATTTTTGGTTATCATTCAAACACAAGATATCCTTGTGAGTGTTCTTGTGGTAAGAACACACTTAGGTGATCTAGGTGTTAGGTGTGAGAAGATTGTGGTAATCTTCTTTTGAGGTGTTGAAGAATTTGGTATTCTTCAAGGTTGAAGATTGTGGTAATCTTCACAAGGTGCCGTTGGAGATTGTGGTAATCTTCAAGAAGAGATTGTGGTAATCTCAAAGGTGGTGTTGAAGAAGAGTGTGGTGCTCTTCAAGGTGTTGTTGTAAGTTGAATTTGTATTAATTTTGGTAATTAATAAAATTCTTTTCTTTGAAATCCATCCCTGGATATCTTTGGGGTGGTAGAGGATTAGGCCCTAGGTGGGTTGAACCTCTTTAATTCGACGTGTGTTGTTTACATTCCGCACCTTTATTATTGTCTTTGAGCATTCGGTTCGAAAAAGAGGGCAAAATCGAAAAGATGGAGATAATCTATTCACCCCCTCTAGATTATCGTAGCCACTTGACTTACACAAATATGGGTACCTAAAACTTAATTTCCTAGATTGCGGGTTCAAGGAACAACCGAGTGCCAAGGAACCTGGTACATGGATAGTGGTTGTTCCAGGCATATGACGAAACAAGAAAAATCTGTCAAAATTCAGGAAGTTAAAGGAGCAAAAGTCATATTTGGAGGAAATGAAGCTCGGTGAAATTAGAGGCATTGGATCCATCAAGAGGAACGGATTAGAAATCACGGATGTTGCATATGTCGAAGGACTCAACTTCAACTTACTAAGCATCAGCCAACTCTGTGACAAGGGTTATAATGTTGGATTTAACATGGGTATATGCCAAATCAAGGATCTTGAATCGAATGAAGTTGTGTTGCAAGGATGCGGACAAAAGAACATGTATGTAGTAGATTGGTCAACCGCTACACACAACACTGTCTATTAGCAAAAAGCACAATCGAATCAAGTTGGTTGTGGCACAAAAAGCTGAGTCACCTAAATTTCAAAACGATTAACAAGCTTGCAAGAAGTAATCTTGTGGAAGGACTTCCGGACTCGATATACAAGAAGGAGAGTATATGTGATGCATGTCGGAAGGAAAACAAATCAAATCTTCATTCAAAGAAAAGACATGTCCATCTTCAACAAGAGTATTGCATCTGCTACATATGGATCTATTTGGCCCATGGAACCGGCCAAAGATAAGTGGAAAGAAATACAACTTGGTGGTAGTAGATGACTACTCAAGATATACATGGACAATATTCATGTGTAAGAAGAAAGAAACTCTCTGAAAACTACCACAAATTGATGAAGAGGATTCAAAATGAGAAGAGCGAAACCATTATCAAAATAAGATCGAGACAGAGGAACCGAGATAACTCGGTATTGTATTGAAAATGGTATTGGTCATGAACTATCTGCAGCAAGGACTCCACAAAGAGAATGGAGTTGCGAAAAGAAGATCGAACTCAACAAGAAGCTATGTTCACATGCTTCATCTCGCAAATAGAGCCCAAAGATGTGTTACAAGCATTGGATGACACACATTGGATTCAAGCTATGCAAGAAGAGTGAATCGGTTTGAAAGAAATAAAGTATGGGAATTAGTTCAAAAACCCACACATCAAAATGTTATTGGTACTAAATGGGTGTTCGAAACAAGATGAACGAGGAAGGTTATGTGGTAAGAAACAAAGCAAGACTAGTAGCCAAAGGATATTGCCAAGAAGAAGGAATATATTTTGATGAAACATTTGCTCTGTAGCAAGATTGGAAGCTATAAGGATGTTTCTTGCCTATGCGACTCACAAGAATTTCATTGTATATCGGATGGATATAAAAAGTGCATTCCTAAATGGTTTATTAGAAGAAGAAGTGTATGTTGAACAACCTCCGGGATTTGAGCGAAGACTCTTGGAGATAAGGTATACAAACTCAAGAAAGCTTTGTATGGATTGAAACAGGCACCCGAGCATGGTATGATACCTTGTCACAATTCCTAATCGAGAATGGATTCACAAAAGGAAAAGTAGATAGAACACTTTTGAATTCAAGACAAAAGAGTATCTTTGCTTGTTCAAATATATGTGGATGACATCATTTTTGGATCCACAAACAAAGAGTCATGTGAAAATTTTTCAAACCTCATGCAAAGTAAATTTGAAATGAGCATGATGGGAGAGCTAACATTCTTCCTTGGACTCCAAGTGAAACAAGCGAAGGATGGAACCTTCATAAGTCAAACAAAAACACACCAGAGATTTAATGAAGAAATTTGGTATGGAGGAGAAGTCTTCAGAAAAATACCAATGAATACATCAATCAAAATGGACATGGATGCGGATGGCAAGCACGTAGATCAAACAAGATCTGAGAGCACTTATTGGATCATTGCTCTATCTCACAAAAAATGACCCGGACATCACCTTTCTTTGTAGGTGTATGTGCAAGATTTCAATCTGCTCCAAAAGAGAGCCATATGACAATGACTAAGAGAATATTGAGATATCTTGAAAGGAAGCGAAGTTGGCTTATGGTATCCAAAGGAAGGTGGATTCAAGCTAATTGGCTATTCGGACTCTTATCTTTGGATGCGAGTTGACAGAAAAGCACCTCGAGGCACATGTCAAATGCTTTGGAAACAAGTGATTTCTGGTTTAGCAAGAAGCAAAATTCAATAGCCACCTCTACAATCTGACGGGAATACATAGGCTGCGGGCGGTGTTGTGCCAAGTCCTATGGATGAGATAGCAGTGAGAGACTATGAAGTTGAGGAAAAAGAAATTCCAATCATGTGTGATAACACAAGTGCAATTGCAATTACCCAAAATCTTGTGTTGCACTCAAGAACAAAGCATATCGATGTCGGATATCACTTCATAAGAGATCATGTTGAAAACAAGGACACCATCTTGGAATGTATCTCAACCGATAAACAATTGGTGACATCTTCACAAAACCATTATGTGAGTCAAGATTTGAAGAACTCAAGCATGATTTAGGGTTAATTGGTGGTGACACTCGAAAGAATCAAAGAAAAGTGATGGAACACAAAAGGGAAAAAGAGTTTGAACTCACAAATCGGCTAAGTAAATCACCGTGTCGGAAAGACAACTATACCAAGTCACCGGTGACAAATTTGAGTCACAAAGAAGACTTGTGAGAAGAAGAGCTAAACCACCGAGGGCAAAAGTGAATCATTTATGAGCAAAGTGACAAAAATGCGATCGTTTTTACTAAGCGGGAATGTTTTTAAGAATGACGCGTCGATAATTATGAGCGTGTACATGCAAAAAGCCGCACACCAAGCTTATGATTGGATATAAATCTTTGCCGCATTAAATACGAGACATTACATGCTCAATCGGCGTGCCAAATCTAAGCCGTTGATTTCGATCCCATTTCAAAAACCACCCGCACGTCCTTTCATAAACCATACTTAAACCATTTTCATCCGTTTCTCTCACACACTACCAAAACTGTTCATTTCTCTCTCGAAGCAAAAGGCAAAAATTTTCTCAAACCCTATCTATCTTCAAATCAATCTCTAAGTTTTCTTCGGTAAAATCCTGAAGGATGGCATCAACCTATGATTTTGTCAAGTTAGGAGAGCAAATCCACACCGGTCTACTATGGATTTCGACGGCATGGTGAAACAGGGGTCCGACGACACCTTAGTAAAGAAAATTGGCCGAGAAATTGGAAACGCGTCTGGCGAAATCGTTTCGACGCTTGGAATATCCGATGACCTATGTGGAGGAGGTCGCACGATTCTACGTGAACGCCGAGATTCACGATGAAGGGATAAAGTCATCTGCATTCACGGAAAAGCTC
Source organism: Rehmannia glutinosa (assembly GCA_016081115.2). Taxonomy (NCBI): domain Eukaryota; kingdom Viridiplantae; phylum Streptophyta; class Magnoliopsida; order Lamiales; family Orobanchaceae; genus Rehmannia; species Rehmannia glutinosa. The sequence goes on along the minus strand of CM071930.1, from coordinate 81,310,974 downwards.
ACCATCTCTCGCCAGGATTTGGTTTAACACATCGCTCACTACCGAAGCGGAAGGAGCATCGAGAAATCAACGGGCGATGTAAACCTAGGCTTTCTTCTTGGAAGGAAATAGCCAAGCCCGACTATCTTTGATAAAATAGTTTACACAACAAACAAGAGGCTCAAGGAGGATTATCACAAGTTTTGGACATAGTTGCCAAATGTATTGACATCAAATTTGGCGGCTTTGACCAATCAATCAAAAAAGCAAAGTTGATCGTAATGGCCGCGATCATTGAAGAAAGGAAAATAAACTGGGAGTTTGTCTTTGTGCAGACTATGCCGAATGTAGGGAACAAATCCTTCAAGGAAGATGACACATTTGGAGGATCCTAGGATATGGCCTAGTGATTGGCCTGATGGAGGTGAAAGAGTCCTCTTAGACATGGAAAGGTGTTCCATGTAAACAAGAGGATGTTCAAATCAAACCTCTCTCGGCGCGCAGAAGAGAGCCTACGCCAAGAGAGCGACACGAGTGAGGGGAATCACCACCACGAAGATACAAATGTTTCTCTCCACCAAAGAAAGAAAAGTCGCCCTACTGCTAGGGGTGTTCAATTAACCGATTTTGTTTCTGTTAACTTAGTTAACCGAATCAATTCGGTTAATTGATCGAAATCGAATTATTTCGATTAATTGAATGGTTAAAGGTTTTGAAGAATTTCGGTTATCGGTTAATTCGGTTCGAAAATTCAAATTAACCGAATTAACCGATTTAACCGAAATATTATATTAAACATATATTTTATATATAATTATAATTATATATAATATATATCATATATATTTATTTATTTATATCATATATTATACATAAAAATTATATTTTTATTTTAAATAAATTTTTGTGAATTATATTTATTTATATCATATATAATATATAAAAAAATATATTTTGTATTTTAAAGAAATTTCGGTTAATTCGTTAATCGATAATTAACCGAAATATAATTCGGTTTGGTTAATTCGGTAAATATAATTTTGGTTCGATTAATGGTTTTACCAATTAGCAAATTCGGTTAATTCATTTTAACATTTCGGTTAATGGTTAACCGAATTAACCGAAAATAAAACGACTTCTACTGCACTGCTAAGAAGATCTGCTCTCCCGCAAAAAAGAAAGTCAAACTCGCTCATGCCCTGCAGCAGAGTCACCCGCCCGCACCGTATATCTCCGCCCAAAGAAGGCGGTCGAGAAGGACTCTCAAATACCTTCTCCGATCGTCAAAAAGAGGAGATCCGATAAGCGAGACGGCCAGCTCCTCGAAGAAAACACCAAAGACCTGCCCCCCGCCCAAGACTCGGAAGAAACTATCTCTCGAACCGAAATCCCTCCGTACGAACTAAGAGACGACGAAGAATCATCAAGCGATCCGAGCTTGAGAAACCGGCCGAGTCGACCACTCACCGAGCAGATCTGGAGATCGCTGGAGAAGTAGAGTCTCCGATACTATAGATGAAATAAAGTCTCTGAAGACGATCGAGAGGCAAACTAAAGAAATAGCCGTAGTCCGCGCAAATCGAGACACAAGAAGAAGATATAGAGCTAATAGTGATGTGATGATCCTATCCCCACCTTACCCCAGGACATCCAAAATCATCTGCGTGAGTGGAGGAAGTGGAAATTGAGTCGATCCAGGGAACAGTTCAACGGCCCAAGTTTATCGAAGAAGAAGAAATCTGAACTTCCTCGGGTCGACCTCTATGATCCAAAGATCGATTTGGAAGAAAAGCTCGCATGATATCTTGCGGATCTTCAAGGATAAGGAGAAAGAGACACTGGCGAGAGGAAGGCGAGGCAGAAGAAGGCCATCCCCTCTCACTTTGGAACCACATAACATACACATTCTCACTTCGATATTCTATCGATGAAAGTGATGAGGATCTGACCTAACTCTTGCCACGGAAGAGTTGCAAATCACGGCAAGCAATGCATGAATCGAGAATTCTTCATGAGAAGAGCATGATGGAGGACCAGGAGAGTCCTCGAACACACCGAAATTGATCCAATGGGAGTGGTTCGAAAAATCGCCACCGTTGTTCTTGCCACCACTTCCCAACTCACTCGGAAGAAGGAATTAAGGGAATTGGCGATGAAACCGGGATAGTGGGGACCCCATTGAGCCAACCCCTAATGAAGGTGTCTTACCACCTTTGCCCAACGCTAAACACACAAGAGAAAATAGCCGGAGTCCGGAGACGAGTGACCCCATTCCAAGTCATTCACCGGGTGAGCCGGGGGGAAACTCCTCCACCCGGCTGCAAGGTCGGAGAATGTTGCGAGATGACTCCACAACGAATCTAGGAGGTGAAGTGGAGAAAGTACAAGCAAAACGAACATCAAGTTGCCATCAACGAAGTTCGAGGCAGTTGAGACTGTCTCGGTGAGGTGCCAACCGCTCTGAAGGCTTATGACGGCTGATGCGATCGAGGCACAAGAAGGAACAACCACGGGAGTTAACACTGGGCGATGAAAGTGCAATCCATGGGGTTGAGACTCCGATGGATGCCACCACAAAAGACCCTAAGGCATGACACCGTCGAAAGGGAGGTTCAAGCCTCGGCTGCATCGAGGCTGCGGGGAGGTAATGAAGGCCCACGGGAGGTTGAGACTTCCGGGGTAAAGAAAGTCGGGTAGATAACATCTCTCCTGCTATTATTGATCCATCCGAAAAAGGAGATAAGCGCCTTCATGATTCCCGGATAATCTGATGTAACCTTTCGGGATCGAGGAAGCGACGAAGAAGCGAGTCATCCCCGTGAAAGATCCAAAAGACTCACCGAGGATGTTCCCGGCCACGAGCAAATCGATCTCAAGACTACTTTCGTCAAACTTTCAATTTTGATGATGAGCCACCAATGGAAATCTCATCATCATCCGAACACGCTTCGATAAGGCCGAGGACGATCCACTCAATTGGAGAAACCAGTGAGACCAACGGTTGTTCACTAAAGACCCCAATCAAACAGTCCATGCGCGGCTCCCAAGCCGCAGCAGGCTCGACTCAAAAGGAACTTCACGCGTCCTCTCATCATTGAACAAATCCCGGTTGGCCGTGATGATTCATTTGTAGAATCTTTTCCTTTCTCTCTGGAGGTACCCGACCTCTGAAGAGTCGAGAGAACGAGCTCGCGCTCCACGACCGCACTCAGCTCCTGTCATTTCGTCAGTACCATTGTTCCAAATTGACTATGACTTTGACGATGCGTGGCCATCAGGTGCATCGGAAAAGCAATGAAGTTCGGGAGGTGTTCAAAGCATTATTTCTTTGAAATTGAACGGATGGAGAGGCATCGAGGCCTCTATGGACATGCGATTTGGACAACGAGAGATGCCAATCTTCTGCTTGACTTGAGAGGCATGTGATCGAGATCGGGGAATGGTGGCAACAAAGAAGAGACAATGCGTGTGGAACAAGTTAGATACTTGGGACATTGTTCAACAAGTCTGGTATGGAGAGCCGAGAATGATGATTCAAAAACGAAATTGAGAGAACACATTGAGCATGCATGAAGCTCACACTAAGAGATAAAGGCTAGCTGCGTGAGCAAAATAAGAGTGATCTCCAGGCGTCTGGAAGAAAATATGGACAGAAAAATTCGACTTTCTCATGGCTGAAATGAAGTAATTTCAAATTGAGTCCAACGCTACTCGCTCGAATTTCGTGCCGCATACTCCGCAGCAGACTCGAGATAGAACTCGACTATCGCAGCTCAACTTCCGCTTGCCGAAGATGTTTCGAGCGTTCCTCTCTCCTTTGATGATGCCAAAAAGGGGAAGATGAATACTTTAAAGCGCTAAAAAGATCTCGAAGGCGAGAAGGAGGAAGCAAATCAAAGGGAAAGACAGTGAGGAAGTATCAAAACAAAAGAAAGGAAAGTCCGTTGAGGGGGAAGGATCGAAAGATGTGACCTTGATGATTGCACAAACCCCAACAAGGTCTTGTCATCACGGTGACATTATCGCAAGAAACTCCCTGTGACTCTGCCACTCCAACACTCTATATATCTATGGTGAAAGAGAAAAGACAATTGAAGCGAGGGATGGAGGAAGTGGAAGGAAGAATGGATGCCCGAGTTATGAACATCTTGAAACAACATGGAGGCATTCCGGTGAGAGACAGAGACACTTATGCCATCTCGGATGTCGAGATAGAGCCACGATCGTTGATGAATTTAAAACACTCGCATCTGAAGGATACTTTGCAAATATGTCTATGGCTCGAAGCTTGGGACTTGTCTTGGGAAAAAGGGTCTCACGTTATGTGAAGAAGCGACGTGACGCTGGACTACCGGATCGCTCTGCTGGTCACTCCGCCGGTCACTCACCGGAAAGAAGACCCCATCAATACACGCCCGGAGGTAGAGGAAGAAGCGATGGTGGAGGAAGAGGTTTCGGACTGGGTTTATAGGTTTATAGGTTTATATATATATAGGATTTGGTTCAAATGAGACCACCCTCCCTAGGTGAGATAGTGTGGACTCATCTTACCCATTGATCATAAAAAATGAAGGGATGTGATTAATTCAGTTTTTCTAATTATTTTATAATTTTTGCTGATTTTAAAGGGTAATATTGTAATTTTGTAATTCAAATTAGTGGTCCCAAAGTTTTATGGGTCAAATTGACACTATTTGCCGGATTTTGTGGCGGATTTTAAGAAACCTGTTTTTTTCCAAATATTTTTATTTTACAAGACATAGTTAGGGTTAACTTTTCTTTGCGTAATTAGACATCAAATAATGCATATTTAGTTATTTTGTTGGTACTATTTTACGAAAACAAGACATAATTGAATATAACGTCTTTGCGTATGTAGTTATACTACATTGCTTAAATAGGTTCAATATAATGTATATTTAGTTATGCAAATGGGATCTTTGCTTTTGGAAATTATAAAAATGAGATGTTACATAATGTCTTTGCGTATTTTAGTTATTCCACAATGCATATATAATTTCTAGATAATACATAGTTAGTTGATTTTGTTGCATAGTTTATGACGTCTTGTATAGTTGGATATCTTGTACTACATATTAGTTTTTTTACGCCGCATAGATAGTTTTTAGATAATGCATATTTAGTTGAGTTTTGTTGCATGTTTATTAGTTAATAACTTGTTATGTTATTTTACCCTACTACCCTATATTGATTAAATTAATATTTTAATATATTTTTTATCCATTAAATCATACCCATTGATTGATAGTGGGGGATGGTTGAGATTACACCTAGAGACATGGTCTCACTTGACCTCTCCCCTATATATATATATATATATATACCTTGTACCTTCCTCTCTATAATACTTTGTATTATCTTTCTCAAAAAAAAAAAAAAAATAATACTTTGTATTATGATCAAAATCCAAGATCTAGACTAAATAACGATAAAGTAAAAAAGCTAAAAATTCTTATTCATTGCTAGCATTTTCCATTGTGGCCTTCTTTTGGCATCCTTATTCCAATAATATAGGCACCTAAGCATCCCACAAAATATTGGAACAACGTTGCATCCCATTTTAGCATAGAATATTGCTGCAAAATTTCATAGATTCCAAAAGGGCCAATATAAATGAACAACTTTACTATGTGAATTGCCTTATTGAACTAATTGGACCACATGCATGTGTTCTTGCCTTAGAGATATTGAGGATCATGTTTATGACATTCTTCAAATCTTGCTTTAATTGGGAATTTTGTACCCAGAAAATCACCATTTTTTTCATCCTCTAATGTTGGAATTACTTATGCCTTTTTATGATTCTTTAAGTATAGAAAGCAATGGACTTTAGCTTAATGGTACACATTATAATTTTGTTTTAGGTAAATGGAAAATATATAAAGAAAAGAAAAGATCCCGAACCAATCGGTAGCAGAAAGTTGGGGTCTCGTTAAAATCTCCCAAGGTAAAAACTCACTCTTGTGGGGAAAACCCTTGGCGAGAACGCACAAAACCATACCGGAAAAAGGAAAAATAAAATCAAAATCGACTAACAAATTTATCTTTGTGATTATCCAATATAATCATCCGTGAGTAAAGATGCAATTTCTGCAGGAATGATTGGTATGCAAAAATGGAACAGTAATAAACTAAGTATTATGTAATTATTCATATATCCATTTCCTCAATGAATTTAATCATTATCAATTAGAATAACCAAAAAAACAAAAACAAAATACACAACATAGAAACAAGTATGAAACAATAAACATAACATATAAAACAATCGAGGAACAAAAAAATTTGAAAACAACAACATAAGAATATCCAAAGAAAGTACATAATTAAGCACAAAAATATCCAAAAAAGAGCAAAGAGAGCGTATTATGTGTCTTTTCTTCAGAAATATTGAGTATTTTTGTCATTAACTCCACATTATAGTATCACTTTTAGATCTATGCTAAATCATAGTATTTGGAAGCCACTAGCTTCCATGCATAGTGTGATCGATCTAATTTTTTTTTTTCTAAATTCAAAAATAACTTTTTCGAAACATCGATAACTGTTTTAGCTTAAATTTCACTAGACATGGTAGGATCAGTAGGTGTTCGTCTCACTCTATATTAATCTGATCATATTATTATATTATTCTTTGTAATTAATTAACTTATTAATATATAATTATCTGGAATTAGTTATTGGTTGATATTATTAGGGAAAATTGCAATTTTGGTCCCATAACTTTGGGGTGTCAAAAAACTAGTCCCACTTGATTTTACTTTTTCAAAAACACCCTGTAATTTACAAATTGTATCAAAACTAGTCCCACTCGATTTTACTTTTTCAAAAACACCCTCTAATTTACAAATTGTATCAATTTGAGGACAAATCTCACCACCGATTGGAATTTTCGCCGAATTCGTCACATGATAAGCATGTGACCTGAAATTTTGGGGATTTCTCACCTCCTTGACACGGTGGAAATAAAATGTCGTGGAAAGAGATTTGGGGAGGAAAAAAAAAACTTGTCACCGAGATTTGTAGGGGAAAAAAACTCGTCAACACCCACAGTAATTAGGCATATTTTTTGGGGGGGACGAGTTTTTTTCCCCTCCAAATATCTTTCCATGTTAGCATTTTATTTCCACCGTGTCAAAGAGGGTGAGAAATCCCCAAAATTTCAGGCCACATGCTTATCACGTGACGACTTAGGTGAAAATTTCAATCGGTGGTGGAATTTGTGTTCAAATTGATACAATTTGTAAATTTCAGGTGTTTTTGAAAAATTTAAATCGAGTGGGACTAGTTTTGATACAATTTGTAAATTACAGGTGTTTTTGAAAAAGTAAAATCGAGTGGGACTAGTTTTGACACCCCCAAAGTTATGAGACCAAAATTGCAATTTTCCTATTATTAGCTAATATAATATAATGTAACTTCCGTTACTAAAAAAAAAAAACATATATAACTGAATGTAGTAAATGGGTGAATAAACAATCTATAGAACAATAATTGAAGTAATAATTAGCTAAAAATTGATAATGCTGCTAGAATGTGGTCAAATGTAGCATATATACACACCATGATGACATATGAGATCGATTGAAATTAAAGTACTCTTACCTAAGAGTTTCCAGAAAGTAAGACTGTCAATAAATACTGTACAATATTGTAAGCTATGTTGTGGTTGAAATAGTCGAAAATATATATCAAAAAGAATAGTTTTAAAAAATGAATGTGTTATATGACTTGCACATGATAAACATTATTTCAAGAGGAATTGTTAGATAATAAACTAAAAATTCACGCTCAAGAAATAAAAATTGTAAATACAATAAGCGATTAAAAAATTAATTTAAAGAATAAGTACTGAAATACTTTGAAGGGCACGATATTTAAGGTTTCTTGTGCAAAGAGTAAAATGTCGATCCAGATGTTAACACTAGGGGTGTGAACGATACGGGCGGTTTGGAGATTCATAAATCTCGAGAATCGTTCCCAGTTCTGAGATTTTAAAAATCAATCTCGAGAACCAAATCGTAGAGAAAAATCTGCAGACAACCGTCACAAAAATTCGATGCGGTTCGGTATGGAGATCGGTTCTAACGGGACGGTTCGGGGTGGTACGGTTCGGGGCGGTGAAACGGAGATTAATCATAAGTAAAACACACAAAATAAGAAAAATAAAAAATGAATGTAAAAAAATCACCAAAAAATTATAGTCCATTCATTTTTTTAGTACGATCTCAAAATAAATACTACAATCATAAAGGGCAACACAATCTCAAATTATAAATACATAATAAATAATACAATACCAACTAAAATTACTTCAAAAATATGTGTTATAATAGCACATATACTTTTACATAAGCTCCATCGGTGAAACTTAATATAATAATTATATCATATAATTTTCTAGCTTATTTAAATGTGGGGTGTCACAATATCAAAATATAAATAAGATAAAAATAATATATATGTATGTATTAAAAAAATTCTTAAAAATCGGTTCTAGCTTCGGATCTTCGGTTCGGTACGGATCGGTGCTGATTCGATGCGATTTTAAAAATCTCCAGAATCGTACCATAAAATTTTTCGGGACGGTTCGGTTCGGAGAAAGTCAAAAAGTCAACGGATATTTTCGGTTCGGATATCGGTTGATTCAGTGATCTCCAAATCTCGTGCAAAACCCTAGTTAACACATCTAGTTTAACACGCAACGGAATTTTATAAGAATACAAGATATAAAAGTTTATCTACAAGTTAATAACTTATAGACGTACCAACAGTGCAAAAACTTCACTAATTGAATAATCATTACAAATTACAAAACTTAAATGTACCAATTAGTATAAAACTGATGAAAACTCATCTCTTCAGTAGATATTTGATTCTTAGCTCGACTTGCCCAATAGTGCATATAATACATTCTCAATCGCACGATAACAAAAGAATATGGAGGAAAACTCAAAACAGTAGACTTAGTAAATCTAGATGGTATCAATAGTAACAACATTTTAAATAACATGATATGAAATCTAGTATAACATTGTAAATTCAATCAACCTTATTTTCTCTAAAATGTATTTTTCGTTTCAGTTCTCTTGCTATATTTGAAGCAACGCGTCCTTCTCTCTATATAAACACGCGTGGTGTCTTCTATAAATCTACACCCTATAAATATGGTAAAAGAGATATATAAACAAATTTGTTGGGATTTGGTCCAAAGATCCCGCCCGCAACGCATAAAAGGCTTTAAAAGAGGCGCGGCCGCGATTCGAACTCGTGAACGCTGGATTGCATAGTTAAAGGATAGCTTAAAGGATATGATTTGGACTACCTATACCAACAGACGATCATCTTCTTTTCCGGTGTTCATTACATGTAAACTCGAGGTTAAGCGTCTTGGCGCGGAGTAGACATGGGATGGGTGACCCCAGGAAGTTTTCCAGGGTGCGGCGTGAGTGAGGACAAAGCGCTAGAAAAGACTCGTGTTGGTTTGTGGGGGGGATCGTCAATCCGAGTAGCGCTAGAGGTCCAACAACCCCGGTATCGGAGCGGTCACGAGTTAAATTCCCTTGGAAGCATCTTTGCGATGGAGAGGCTGCCGAGCTGGCGGTGGATGCCGAGATCTTTGGCAGTAAACGGACCAAATCGAAGGGTAGGTTGCCAGTGGCGAACTCGAGTAAAATGGATGGAATCAGGCGAAGGTGTAGGTTCTTTGGGTGGACCAAATCAAGGGTAGGTTGCCAGTGGCGGGCCGGGTAAAAATGGATTAGGAATCGAAGGTGTAGGTTCTTTGGGTGGACCGAATAAGTTGTCGTGGCCGGGGCCCGAGGTAAACAGAAGGCGAAGGTGTAGGTTCTTTGGCGGGCGAGAATCGAGCGTGTGATGACGCGACGCTTGAATCCGAAGAAGTTGGCGTTAGAACGAGGAAGTTTGGCGGACGGAGGTTGCCAAGCACGGAGAGCGAGATCTTTGGCAGTCTTTGGGAGGGGATTGTTGGGATTTGGTCGATCATCCTGCCCGCAATGGGCTTTAAAAGAGGCGCGGCGTGGCCCGCGATTCGAACTCGTGAACGCCTTTGGATTGCATAGTTAAAGGATAGGCTTAAGGATATGATTTGGACTACCTATACCAACAGATCATCTTCTTTTCTCGTGCTCATTACATGTAAACTACGGGGTTAAGCGTCTTGGCGGAGGTAACATGGGATGGGTGACCCCCAGGAAGTTTTCCAGTGTGCGCGTGAGTGAGACAAAGCGCGCTAGAAAAGACTCGTGTTGGTTTGTGGGGACAATCGTCCAATCCGAGAGTAGCTTAGAGGTCCAACAACACAAACAAATAAAATATATCGCATTTGTTAGGAAATAAGACTAGAACCTAATTAAAGTAGTGCTTGGATATAAGAATTTTTAGGAATTTCCTTGCTAGTGGAAATTTTTTATAAAGAAATGTAAATAGAAATAACTTTGTTAATGAAAAATACACTATTCACTAACTCTCATTTTTTCTCATTTTCTTACTCCAATCACATCTACCCACTTTTTTAAAAAAAAAAATACTATTACAAATTTTCCAATTAATTTCACTATTTACTCACACATATTTTTAACTATCAATCATATTCAATTATTATTTTACTATTTTAATATCACATCATCTTTCATCATTACATTTTCATTTCATATTCAATCACATTTCCAAAAAAATATTTTATTCTCCTAATAATTTTTCACACTATTCTCCACCATAAAAATATTTTCCAAAATGAAACCATATCCAATCACAACCTTAAGGATCTCAATACCTTTTTTGCATGAAATCCTATATAAACTAGGTAACATTATCAGCCAAAACTATTCTAATATATCTCTAATAAAATGTTTTTTTATCACAAACTTTCCTAATCAAATTATATTACACGAGTCTTTCCAAAATAAGATATAATGATCATATCCACATGGACCACATCAAATATGGAATTTTTAGAAAATAAAATCTTAAATCTACATGTGGAAGAAATTAAAACATGTAGAATCAAAACTTTTTTTGAGAAGAGTAGAATCAAAACTTTGCAACAATTTCAAACACGTTAAAAATTTTGTAAATAAAATATCCAACAATTTCTCTGTTTTTGTCAAGAAATACAAAACAATAAAATCAAATCAAATAAAAGAAAAGGTTTGGAAATCGAAATTCCCAACAAGTTCATTGAATTTTAAAATAGTTTTAAGAAATAAATCATGTAGATGTTCCATTTGCTTAAGCTAAAAACATACACTAAAAGAACGTGGTGAAAGGAGATTAAACGGTTCCCCTCTTCCCTTTTTTTCATTGTCTTTCTCTTTTACTTCTTCCATTCGATCGGATATAATTTTCAATGCTTTGATGTAATTAGTTTCAATAAATTTGTTCTCAATATGTGACTTTTATTTGTCTCCATGACTTTTTTCTTTTTAGTAAATAAGTTTGTCCCATTTAAGGATTTTGTGTTGAAAAATTGGATAAGTCATTTTCTAACGATATGCAATATAATCAAGTTCTTTGTGCGTATTTTGTCCAAATACGTCTTCGTTGCGAAGTTCATGAGCTTTGGATCGGCTAGATATGTTTAGGTTTAAACTTTTTGTTTTAATTTAGATCTATATAGATTTATGATTCGTAGGATTTGTAATTTTTCATTTAATGTTGTAATTAGTTATAAGTTTCATGTGATAAACGAATGAAATTCACTTTGATTTTAAAAAAAGAAAAAAAGATGAAAGCTGAAGTTTGAAGGTTTAAAATCATATGAGTAAAATTCAAATGGTATCTATTCGATCGGTTCCCATACTTGGAACACAAATCTAATTCGTAGTACTGTCACGAGAATCAAACTTTATTTATTGTATCATACTTTTTATTGGATTAATCGAACAAATTGAGAAATTTAGTTTAGTGAAAAAATAATTGGGTTATCCACTTATCCGTGTTATATAATCAACAGATCATAATTCATAACATGTAGTTCACAAATTCAACTTATAAAATCTTAATTTCAAATAAAATTAAATTTGAGCTTGATGGGCAATTAAGTACCTTTTTTTTTTTTTTTGTTTTTCAACCCTAGAAACGTTTTTAATTTTCAAATTAATAGTTCAAGGACCTAGCTTAGATCTTAGGCGTGCCAAAATCCAACCTAGCTAATTTGCGATTGGGTTGGACATGCAAGAAAAAAATATCAAATAAATAAAATAATAGCTTAGAGTCTTTGTTGTGAGACTTGAGTCCTCATGTTACGATTGATGAAAAATTGGGAAAATAATTTATTCTGGTTATGTAACTTTACTATTTTTAGATTTTTTAATTCTCTAAATAGTCACGTTTAAATATTAGTCAAATTTCTTTTAAAAATTTGGACATGTAATCTTATTTTAACCGAAATTGTGTAATTTTACCAAGAATTATTGACTATGATCGGTCAACTGCAAACATATAAGAAACAATTTGGGTATTTTCGAAATTTGGCTCGAAAAGTTTCACCAAAATATTAAAATCCCCAATTTTTGTGTGTTAATTTTTGGTGATTTCATATCCCTAAATTAATTTCTTAGATACATTACCACTCGTCGGTCCTAGTTAGCAATTACGCAGTAAAAATTAAATAATTTCAGTCAAAATCAAACTAAATGTCCAAATTCCTAAAAGATATTGAACAAAAATTTAAAATTGACTACTTAAAGGATTATATCACTTAGTAGCCCAAGTTACATGACTAAAACAAACTATTTTCCCTGAAAAATATAATCGGATATGAGATTGAAATTAATTAAATTATAAAAAAATCTGATGTGCACGTCATAAAATTAAACGTGATTCAAATTGTGTAACCCAAATCATCCTTCCATTATTTTTTCAATTTTTTTATTTTTTTCTTTTCTTTTCCTTCTTTTTCATTTCTACGTCCCGTCAAGATAACCCATCAGCAGTAAAATGATTATCCAAAAATAATTGGGATTTATAAAATAAATATGGACTTAAATTGATATTCATCTTCAGTTTTATTGATCCGAAATTATTTTATTACTGCGACAAGGCAATTATTGTTGTTGAAAACTTTTATTTTCACTCAACCTCACACATGCATTAAAAGGTCTTGAATGTGGTGGCTAACGTGACCAGCCTAACGTTTCTTAAGGATTTATTAGCCACAGTATAAATTCTAGGACAACAAATCGAAGTTCATATTCAATTTAGGGAGATGTGAACACGAAAAAAAAAATCCCAGTTTTTAGTTGGAAAAAATTGTTTTTAGTTTTTTAAAAATTCGTATTCTGCTTAATTTAATAATTAGGGGAATGATGCTTTAAATTTTTTATTTTAGTTTTGTTTTGACTTATCCACCAAACGCTCTATCTTAATTTAGAGACCTTTGTTTGCAAATACTTCTCGCTTCTTTAAAACGTGATTTATTGTAGTAGAATCAAAATTTGTTGAGTATCAAAAGTTGATATTGTTTGCAATTATAATCAAAGAGTTTTGAAAAAAATAAAGTTGTAGTGTATGACAAAAAACAAAAGCTTTTGGTTAGAAAGACAAAAATACACATATATATATGTGTGAACTCATGGGCATTGCGGAAGAGAAATGACAATTTGGATTATGAAAAAAGAAAACCGATTATAAAAATGTCAAAAAATAAAATAGTTATTTATAATAATATTAAAAGCACTTTTTAAAAATTAGAAGCACCTCACCCTAGCTTTTATGTTTTGATTAAATGAAGTAGAAGTAGAAGTAGAAGCAAAAATAATAATTGGAATTTTCAAATAGTAAAAATGTCTTTTTTTCTAGTTAAAGGGGAAGAAATATTTTTCTTTAGTGTTTGCAAACACTCATTTGCAAAAACGATCAACTTTTAATTTTCAATTACTTTGTCGTTTTAGCCGCATTAAAAGTTAAAACTAGTGGAACATGAATTCATGAGTATGAAACGAATAGAGACATGTATCTATCCATCCAAATATCACTTACCCAAACTTGTCTATCCAACCAAATCAAAGACCTCATGGAACCAATCCTATCTCACCAAATCAACCCAAAACAAAATATCTAAACCCAAACTTGTCCCTAAACACCGAACAATATTTGCTGCCCTTGTCAAAACACTCATACCAATCCACGTGGCGCCATCCCCATGCGTTCCGCTCTTGGTTTCGAATCCTGTGCGAACACGTCCACCTTATTCTGGAACTTCCACCACCGTACACGATGCCCCAGGCGTAGAGCCCTACGTGCCCCTCTTTAAAACGCCACTCCCTCGTTTCTCATTGGTTATCCCCGTGGGCCCATCTTTTGCTACTCCCATTGGCTGTACAGGTTTACCCTCACGTGGGTCCCTCCCCGCCGTAGCGCCACGTACCACCCTCCACCAATCATCTCTCTCACACGCGCCTTTCCCTCGCACGTGCCGACCTTTCCGTTTTTTCTGTATAAATCTAACTCCCCGGACTCTCAGAATTGTACGGTGTGTGAACATTTGAATTTTTAGGGTTTTTTTGGGGAAATTTTGAATCTTAGAAAAATGGACCAACAAAGGGGAGGGTGCTGTATAGAAAGGTACGCCGGGGGTGCGTACGATATGTCTAAAGTGGGTAGGATAATGTTGCGGTTTCGTCCTATAGCTCCGAAACCAGCTTCCACCAATGGATCTAATATTTCCGGCGGTGGAAGCGGCGGTTCCGCCACGCCGGAGAACAGCGGCGTGTCTGTTAAGACAGGCCGCGGTAAAAGAAGGAATAGTAATGGAAATAATGGTACTGTGAGTAAAAGGAATAATAGCAGAAGGGGAAGTCTTCGCCGGAAAACACCGATTCCGGTGGATCTGTTTCCGGCGGAGAGAAGGATGTTAAAACTTTGCCGTTGCTGCCGGAGGAACCTGACGTGAAGGAAAGGTCGAAGATAGCGACGTCGAAGCAGAGTTTTCCTTTGTGGCTGAGCTTTGGATCAAATGAAGGGAGCGGTGGTGAGATCGTGACTCCTGCGGCGGTGTTGGAGGAACCGGCGGCGGCGATAGGGCCGCAGCGCGTTGTGGTGTGGTCGTGGGTGAAGGTGGAATGCGTGACTGACACGTGTGTGGTTGGTTGTTATGGCTATGGTGGAATAGGGCGTACGGATGAGGAGACGGTGAGGAATTTAGATCTCGACACGTGTCCGGGGTTCGTATCGGACGGTCTGAACAGGGTGAGGTGGACGAACGCGGCGTACAGGCGGATGGTGGTGGCCGGGGAAGGGGAGGTGGCGGCATGCGTGGTGGTGGAGCCAGGGTGGCTCTGCCGGTCGGGAGCGCGGCGTTCACGTGCAGGGTGAGGGTGGTCACGTGCGGGAAGGAGAAGAGCTCCAAAACGGTGCCGTGTGACGTGTGGAAAATGGACTGTGGAGGGTTTGCATGGAGGCTTGACACTGCGGCTGCTCTCTCTTTGGGTCGGTCATTGAGTTAAGTTAATTAATCAAGCCGATTAAGATCTAATTAATCTCTAATTAAAAAAATGGTGGTTAATTATGTTTAATTAGCGATGACTGATCCAGTAGTATGTTAAAAATTGTAAATACTTCCTTTTTTTCCTTTTTTTCTTTTTCCTTTTTTTTCTTTTTCCAATTTTTAATCCAACCCCTTTTTTCCCCTCTTCCTATTAGATCAAGTGTGCTTATATCTTCATGTTTTGAGTGGCAAGAAATTAGTTATTTGAACCACTGTTTTAGAGATTGATCTGACATGTTTAAGCGACGTGATTATATAATTATTATTTTGAATTAATACTCATTAGTTTTAGCCATATGTATAATCACAATTTTACATTTGAATTCCCAAAAAATTCCCACAATATTACATGTTAATATAATATAGTAATATATATATACTAAATCAACACAATATGAAATAATATTCAGCAGTATTTATGATTCAAGTTTTTCTTATATTTCTATATATATTTTGAATATTTGTTGTGTTAATTAATTATTTCTTAAAAAAGAGGTTCTTATTGTCCTTGTTGTAGAGCTTTATGGAGGGACTGAATCACTATATGTGTCTTAACAAGTTTATTGCATGCTCAACAAGCAAACAACACGTTACATGTCCTTTATAATTGAGATATATCGGGCAATATTAATAATATTTGTTGAGTATATTTGCAGGTGTTTTAGAATATGTTTTAAGGAGATCTGGATTGGAAATATATTCTCACCTCAGTATGTTTGTCAGTGTGTGTGAGAGAAAAGGGGTATGAAACTTTGAATGATAAGAAAATAAAGCTGCAAAAATGGTGTATAATGGAGAATAGAAGGTACGTGTACTGGGACAGGTGGAGGATCATCACATGCATGCTTCTCTTTTCTTTCGATTTCTTGTCCTTTTCTTTTCCTTTTTATTTTTCCTTTTAAATGAAAAAAAAATGCGTTCCTACCTTAGGTTGTTTGGGATTGGTTGTGGATAAATTTGGGAAGGTTTTATCTGTATATAGAATCTTTTAATCAAAGTCTGAGTTTAGATTGCTTTTTTTTTTAACTTTTAAATATATATTGATTTTTTTGTCCTGTTATCAACATATTATTTTTAGAAATATTCCACTTCTCTATTCATATACTATAAGAATGGTGGATTTATTATACTTTTTTTTCTCATTACTCCATATTTCAAAGGCGTAGATAGGGCTTGGCCAACCTGGGCCTTGCCCAGTCTTTTTTTAGAAAAAATAAAATTTAGTTAGAATTTTTTAAAAAATAAATTTTTTGTTATAATTTGTATTGTTTTTTATTGGATTTTATTATTTGGCCACCCATTTTCAGTGATTCTACCACTCTACTAAATCGTCACTTATCCGTCTCAGAATGACTCGGATATTATATATATATATATATATATATATATTTATTTATTTATTTATTTTTTAAAAAAGAACAATCACATCGTTTTTCTAAAACAATCACATCCATGAAGGAAAAATTACAAAATAGCCCCATAAGTTTGGTCATTCGCATTTTAATCCCATAAATTTTGAAGTTTCCGTTGTGGTCCCATATGTTTGTGGCTTTTCATATTCTAGTCCCATAAGTTTTAACACAATGCGCTTTTAGGGTTATATGAGTCCGCAGTCTTGGGTAGAACGCAGTGGGACATATTCTATCCATTGGATTCTTTCAATATATGGGTGATATTAAATCAATTTTACTCTACTTTTCCCATAAATATTATTCATTAAGGGTATAATAGTCTAAATCGAAAAACGCCGATTTTATTTATGGACGATTACAATTTTGGATATGGAAAAGATTTATGATTTCTCTCATCTCTAGCCATTTACGAGTAATGATTTTATAATACAATTTCTTAGTATTGGTTTTTTGCAACCATAGTAATGATTTACGCCGTTAGTTATTCATTAAGGTAATAAAAGTCAAACCCGAAAAAAGCGTTAAATTTATTTATGGACGGTTATAATTTTGGATATGGAAAAGATTTGTGATTTCTATCACTTCTAGCTATTCACGGTTCTTCATCCAAAATGATAGTAATGATTTTATGCTTCCTTAGTATTGGTTTTTTTGAAACGATAGTAATGATTAACGCCGTTACTATTGTTTTTTTGCTTAATCTATTGCTTTAATTCATTGCAACAATAGTAATGATTTTTTGCTTCGTTAGTATTGATTTTTTGTTTTGTTGATAATTTTTAATTGCTAACTCGATTTTATTCATCAATATTTTTAAGTTGCTACTTCGCTTTACAAAAAATCATATTAATTTTGCTTCTTTGGCTTATAAAAGCATAAAAACAAAATTTATCAAGCAATAACTATTCCAAAAAAGCAAAGCATATACTATGTACCATGAAAGCAAAAAAATATACTATAAAAGCATAAATTTATTAATAAGGAAGCAATCACTACTCATATATTGTTAAAGGATCGATATTTGTATATAATAAAAAGACTTCCCCTACCAACATCACTATAATCCCCTTCAAAGCATTGTTCTCATTGGATTTTTTTACACAATCTTCCTTTTTCCGCTACATTTCGCCATTCCAATTAACGATTTTAAAAACACCTAAGAAACCGTAAAAAAAATAATTAAAAACACACAAAACATCAAAATATACCATGAAATCAAAAGTCATGTACCATCATAGCATAATTACATTGCTAAGAAACCAATCCAAACTTCATATAAACAACCCCATATAAAATTGAGAAAACATAACAAGGAATAAACATCCTCCAAACAACTTCATATACCCAAAAATAAATAAACATATAAAAAAACATTGATCATCAAATACATAATGAAAGCAATAAACATGTACTATCGAAGCATAAAAAGTACTAAGAAAGCAATCCCTAATATACACAAAGACATCAAGATCATGCCAAACAAATTATACTATGATAGAATCCAAAATCTACTAAGAACCATGAAAGCAAAAAAAAAAAAATTAAGAACGCACAAACATCAAAATATATACTAGCTAGCCATCAAAATATAAGAACCATGAAAGCAAAATATTTTTATCTCTGTTTTACTCGATTACTAACCAAATATGCATAAAAACATAACCATGTAAGCAAAATATTTCATAAAAATAGAACCACAAGAGCATAAAAATAACTACTAAAGCATAAAAACAGAACCACTTTGCAACAATACTATTCCAAATAAGAAACCACATGAACTATGTACCATGAAAGCAAAACAATATGCTATAAAAGCATGAATTATCTATAAAAAAGCAATCCCAACTTCATTGACCCAACCATAAATTCGGTGGTGGTGAGAGAATATCGGCAACCCGCAAAAACAATTTCGGCATTCTTTTTGTAATTTGACATCATTTTCCACACACATAAATATATTTCTAAGAACTCGTAAAAACAACTTCTTTGACCCGCAACCCGCAAAAACAATTTGGACATACTTTTTGTAATTTCTCATCATCTTCCACACGCATAAATATATAACTTATGAAAAACAAGAAATTCATCATTGACAAAAAAACCACCATGTCAATAGGTGAGATAATTTTATGAATGTGGTAAATTCTAAATTGATTCTAATTAATCAAACTTTGTCTATCATAGAATTGGATATTTCAAATTTAATTAGATGATTCGACATTCATTACAAGACAACCCACAATCTCAAAAACAAATTAAAACAAAATTTACAAAAACCCTGTTAAAATTGAAAACAAATTAAAGAAAACAAAACACATACCTCTCAAAAATCAATTAAAGGATTGTATCTTTTTTTAGAGAAGATGATTCTGGAAGAAAAAGGACCGTATGTTGAGATTGTGAAGAAGAAAGAACCGTCTGCATTAAGATGGGTTCTTCTAACTCTGAAAGAGATGTTCACGACAATGGGTTTGTGGGGGAATGGTTTTAGGGAAAAGTATGGATAGATAATTAGATATGTTTATTCCTAAAAATTAGGAATATTACCTAACACAAATATTTGCTTAAATCTAATTATATGTAAAATTACTCTAATACCCTCTATTACATTTGTCAAAAAAACATCCAAATAAAAAAAGGAGGAAAAATCTCAACCATCTAAATAATAGATCAACAATTCAAATTGTCCCTACGTTCTTACCTTAACCCCGGACTCATTTGATCCTATTCATATATATATATATATATATATATATAAGAACAATCACATCGTTATTTAGGAAACAATCACATCCTTGAAGGAAAAATTACAAAATAGCCCCATAAGTTTGGTCATTCGCATTTTAATTCCATAAATTTTGAAGTTTCTGTTGTGGTCCCATATGTTTGTGGCTTTTCATATTCTAGTCCCATAAGTTTTAACACAATGCAATTTTAGTCTCATAAGTTCCTAGTAGTTGCAATTTTGGTCCCCAAGAGCCACTTTATAACTTTCATAATGCCAAAAAATGCCCTTATTTGTTCAAATGACTTATTTGGCTAAGTTTTGACTCAAAAAAATGGGCGGGGCGGTCCGGATATCACTTCTACCCCGTGCGTTGACCCGGTTTAAGAGCTCCATCTATTTTTTTAATATATTTAATATATATTTTACATATATAATATATATTATAATACAATTTTATCTTTTAACTATATCTAGCATTTATATATTAAAAATAACAACCTTTTTAAAGAATATTTTATAAATATATTAAATATATATATATTTCTTTTTTTTTTATTTTCCTATTTAAGTTAATTTAATTGGGTCATGATGGGACACCCGCCACCCGTGACCCGCGTGAGTCGCTGTCTTTAGATACCCGCCTATTGTCATCTCTCGGCGAAATGCATGGCCCAACCCAATTCGATAATTTATTTTGTGAATGAATATTGTTAGGTCGGGCCAAAAGTCGCATGGCCCAACCCAAATTTTTGGGCGATAATTTATTTTGTGAATGAATATTGTTAGGTCGGGAAAAGTTTGAATTCTCATATGGCATTGCATTCATATTTGGCCTTTTAGCCTAATTTGTGCAAATGAAATTGTCACATCCAAAAATAAGGGACTATTGATGCTTTTAAAAGGGGTCTAAAATGTTATTTTTTGCTAAAAAAACGGTCAAGGACTAAAGTACTATTACAAAGTTACAGGAAAACCCTAATGTCCATAACTTATGAGACTAAATTTGCAATTTTCCCATCATTTAGTTCATTTTTATGCATTGCTTCAAAGCATTCGAATCTTCTAGATCTCGTCCTTGGATTGTTTTTTATTCCAATTTTATCCATTATTCAGATGAATAAAATGTGTCATTAAAACAATCAATAACCTTATATATATCTAAATGGAAAACTAGTATAGAAAAATGGATTTTGATCCCTTTTATCCTTTGTTGATTTGGCCTTGACTAGTGGCATTTGGTCAATTGCACCCGCACCTCAATTTTTGATGTAAATTGGTGGATGAGGTTTGTCACATCCGGATCTCTAAATAAGGGACTATTGATGTGTGGTCTTACTTCTAAAATAAGTTGTCCTGGTCTAAAATGTTATTTTTGCTAAAACAATCAATAACCTTGTATAAAAAAAAATGAAACTAGTCAAGGTGAAAATAAAATAGAAAATGAAACATAAAATTTGGTATTACAAAGTCTGAGGACTAAATATTGAATTTGATTACATAATTTTTATAATTAATAAATTTGCAATTTTCCCCATAAATTAGTAAATCAAAATTGTTTATGCATTGCTTCAAAAATTCATTTTAAAGCGAATCTTCTAGATTTTATTCGTCCTGTGGATTGTTTTTTTATTCCAATTTTATCCATTATTCAAATGAATAAAATGTGTAATTACATTAAAACAATCAAAACCTTATATATTATCTAAATGGAAAAACTAAATGTATAGAAAATGGAAAATGAAAATTTGATCCATCCCATCCTTTGTTGATTTATTTATCCCAAGTTGACTAATGTGGCATTGAGGTCAATTTTTAAAAGAGGACTATCACCTTGCGGGTTTGGTTAAAACACACACGCGCATCAAACATCGGCGAATTTTTTTTGAAAAACCTTTAATAATTAAATATTTAATTAATTTTTGTAATTAATTAAATAGATTTAATTAATTTTTGTAATTAATTAAATAGATTTAATTAATTTTTGTAATTAATTAAAGTGTTCAATCGAAATTAAAGTGGTCATCGCCGAAATGTTTGCGCCCATCGCATCTTTAAAGTATGAATGTCTCATGTCCGCGCTGATAAAGTGTAAGAGCACGGTAAGAAAAATGTTCCTGCAGCAAAAGGCGTGTTGAAGAAAAGGTGTCTAAAAAGACATGTTCCTTCCATACGGGGCATCTAAGGCCTATAATAGTCGATCCTCATGATTGAAAAAAAAAAAAAAAATGTGTAAGTATATTAAAACAATCAATAACCTTTCGTATCTATCTAAATGGAAAAACTAGTATAAAAAATGAAACATAAAATTTGGTCCCTTTATCCTTTGTTGATCCAGGCATTTTTTTGCATGAGAAATCCTGGTCCCAAACAAACACATCCTTATGCCAATTTCTTCAAAATGCGATATTCCAATAAATTTGATTACAATCGTTTTTTTTTAATTTTTATAATTAATATATCATTGTATAGCATTAGTGATTGCGTAACCATAAATTAGGAGAATAAATATGATGCTTTATAAATATCGTTGTAGAATCACCTTTGGATAAGGCTGATTTTGATTTTCAGCCGACAATACCTCAAAATTCATCATTTAAAACAATTCGTATAAGTTTGGTTCGATTAACAACATAACTAGTAATTTTATTCAAGTTCGTGTTGTTGGAATTGGTCTTTGAGAAATTGGGTGTTGACCCGATTTTGACCAATTAATTAAGTGGTTTCCATTTGTGACAAATGGAATTAAATTATTTGTAAAATGATTCTAATCTAAGGAGAGTAGATGAGAATAGCATTTGGAATTTCTCAAACCAATTACAAAACGGTGAATGAAATGAAAATTAATGCTTTTGAGAAGTTAGCCACTTCCGAATGGAAATACAAATAAATGGTATGGAAAATGAAAAATGTGGAGGAGGAGAGATGTTTTGTAAACATCCCACAAACCACATTTGCATAGGAAAAATACTAAAAGGAGGTAAAAGTTGAATCAAGTCTTATTTATCCAAAGGTTACAGTTGGACAAATGGGTTTGGGCCCTAAGATCCAAATCTGGGAACGAGATTCAACCGGATTGTCGGGACAATTTTAACAAAATAAAATAAGGGAGAGAAAGTTCTCGGACTTTGTCTTAAACAAAGATACTTTGAAAGGAGCTGGGTTTGGTTAAAGGAGATCATTGAAACGCACAAAAGGTGCGCGAAAGAAAAATAAATTGTGGGCTTTGGATTATGATATAAGTGATGGTACGATCATTAAAATCATGAAATGTTGTATTTATTAAAAGTCCTTCGCTGCAAAGGAAAGAGGTAAGTCGACGTTTTGTCGTGTATACCATTAGACAATTAATTTCGAATGGGGTTATTTCGCCAGAAAAACTTAAAGAATCCGCTTCAAAAGGCATAAATCGAGATCGAGTTGTGTGCAATCGGGTTTAAAATCCACAACTTAAAGAATTGGACTTCAACCTTGGAATTGGAGATCCCAGACTTTTGGACCAAAAACCTTGAATAATTAAATATTTAATTAATTTTACATAATTAATTAAAAGTGTTCAAGGTTAAGTTTAAATTTTAATGATTCCTCGCGCAAAGGTGGAGTACGGCTACGTTCAAGGGAGATCACGTAAGCTGACTGCCCATGGTCGCTGAAACACTTATGAATCTAAGATATGGTCCAGCTCAAATGGACACAACGTGAACAACAAGCCCGTTGTTATTGTGAAAGTATCTTGGTTTACACAAACTACCGAGTCTTCAAGACATCGCAAGTGTTGCTAGTAAACCGATAAGATTTTTACTTGGGTTCAAAGCCACAAGCTACTATCCCGTGCAATAACATTCACCGAGACTTTCAAGCACTTGTCACGCATGCATTAATTTCATTCATGTGGGGATTGTTGGAATTGGTCTTTGAAAAATGGTGTCTTTTTTGACCAATTAATTAAGTGATTTGTGACAAAATGTTATTTGTAAAAATTCTACTAGAGAGTAGATGAGAATAAGTCTAAATTTCTCAAACCAATTCTATAATGAGAAATTAATCCTAGGTTAGCCACTTAAAAAATAAATGGTAAAATAAAAATGTGGAGGAGGACAACATCCATCCCACATAGAAAAAGCATTGCATTTTGCATACTTTATTTATCCCAAGTTGGACAAATGGGTTTTAGCCTCCTTTTTAAAAGCTTGATAGTTTGTTCAAAACACAACTTGTTGTTATTTGTTATTCCGGTTTGTTGTACTTATTCTTTTTGGACCAAAACCTTTAATAATTAAATATTTAATTAATTTTCGTTAATTAAAAGTGTTCAATCTTAGACGGTGAAAGCGGCTCGTGCGGTCGGGTCGTATACTCGCCGGTAGAGTCTGCGCTTACACGCACGGGGCGGTGCACGCCTGCGCGCCTGGGTCGTGGCTGGTACCGGCGTTGCGCTTGCACGCGACGTAAGAAGAGCACTAGTATCATGCGGGCGTTTTCATTTCGAGCTGTTCCTTCCATACGGGCGTCTAAGGCCTATAATAGTCGATCCTCGAGAAAATAAAAATAAAATAATCGCAACATATTGCCTTTTGCATAGCCTCTTGATAGTCAAACAACAACTTGTTTCACTTGTTGTTCCGTTGTTTTTAAACTATACATCTTAGGTGAGGTGAGCAACCATTTTTTCTTCAAATAAAACCTTTCACCGATAAATTTAACCAACAAAGTGTATATTAGTGATGCCTCCATTTTATCTTTGTGACACATGCATTTTCCTAATAATTCTACTATTTATATCTCCTGAATTATAATAACTTTGATATAGCATCAAACAATAGACATAAAATATTATTTAATAATTTTTATTGATGATGTCAAAAAATAAAAGATATCATACTTCATAATTATAAATAATACATTCAAGGTTGTGTATTTATGTTCCATCTTTGAAAAGTGATTTTTAATAGAACCGCACCGGGCGTACCTACATCGCTATTTCGTTTTAGTCATGTCTAGATTTTTAATAAGTGTGATAATTGGTGTCTCACTTTTTTTTTCAAGGTTATAGTAGTAAATTTGGATAAAAATTTATTTTCCAAAGTTATTTGTATGTATAAATTAGTGGCAAAGCTTTTTACGAAAGCTTATTGTAAAATAAATAAAAAGTTAACACATGTATATAAGATAATATGAGAACTAAGTACAATAATTAATGATATAAAAGTCAACAAAACATAGTTTTGACAACATTATTATTTTTATTAAATTTATTTTTGGAGATATTTTTATTTTTGCCGATTTTTCCATACATTTTATTTATTTATGTTATTAAGTCAATTTTATTTTTTTAAATTTAGTTGTGGAGATTTGTATTGTACTATTTGAATTTTATATTTATTATGTTCTAGTCGAGTTCTCATATTTGGTATTTTTCGAAAAGGGCGATGCACGAATTGTATTTGTACAAAAATATTTTTTTAGTGATTGCGAATTTTTCAGAATCTCAACAAATAATTAAACTAGAAACTTAATTAATCGATTATAAATCATACAGAGTTAAACAATATAAAAATAAATTATCATATTAAAAACCCTCTTTGAGGACAATCAATTTGGTTGATAATAAATTTTGTGAATGTGAATTGTATCTATTTATTGAAAATGTTTATCTATAAGAAAGTAACAATTTGAAAAAAAAATACAATTTCTCAATGCTAAATATTAATGTATTATATTTCCAATATAATCAACAAATAAACTCATTTCAAATTCCAACATTTTTTAGGGTTTAAAGAGTTAAACAATTGTTAGAATTATTAAAGGAATTAAACAAAAAAATTTGTTTCATATTTATATAACTTTAAAAAGTGATTTATTTAAAGAAAGTTGACAACCAAAGATAATAAAATCTTATTTTATTAGTTAAATCAAAAGCAAAAAAATATTATTTTTAGAAACTCAAAAATGAGCGGCAAAAGTAAGAGTTATTATTCTAAGAATAGTCTCTTTATTATATGTACTTAGATGAGGCCCTGCAATGCACATGCTATTTTAGTAATCATGAGAGTTATTAAATGAGTCGGCCCTTGTTGGCCAAAGCTTAACTCACACGGGCCAAGGAGAATAATCGATTTGGGCTAAGTCAAAATTCCATTTGGCCGCAATTTTTAAGACGCAATCCGTGAAATACACATGAAATGACCGAGCCAACTTGTCTTTTTGGGCATGTTGGCGGGCCAAATATGTTCAATCCTTCGGGCCTAGAATGTTGCAATCCGACCCGGTATTTCCATTGTGTCAACCCCATTTTAACATCTCTAATGATCGAGTACTTGTATTCATATCAATATGTCTTGATCAATAGTCCATAATGATGATGACCAATCCCTAAGTATGATTTTTGTAAAAAAAAAAAATGAATTTTGACAAGTATTAAAAAATATATTATTTAATTTTAGAAAGTATAAAATCGGTGAGTCAAATTTGCAAAAATTAAAATGTGATATTTATTTAAAGAAAGTGTAACTACAACAATCAAATTAAATGAGCTTAATTATTAACCACCAAAAATAACCAAATTATAGCAATACACATTCCATTGTTTTCCCTTTGTCTTTATTTAAAAATATCAAAATTTGTTTTTACCAAGTGCAAATGGGTGTGAAAACAGTTTTAAAAAATAGGTTTGTTGTTTTATATATAGATATAGATATAGATGTTTGATATTAAATTTTAGATAATTCAACAAACTATGGATTCAATTTCAATATTTTATTTTCTATATTAATTTTATACATTGCATAAAACTCTTTTATAAAATTCTACATTAAAAAAATATGAAATTATTCGTTGTGACATTATGAAATAATGTGGAAAATTGGTTACGTGTGTATCATCATAAACATTGTGGTAAGAACTTAAATTTATAAATTGCGATATTTAACGCCGATTTTTTTTTTCCATGCTATTTAGATATAAATCATTGTATATATATTGCATTTTAGGGCTAAATTAGAAAATCAATATTTTTCCTGCATAATTAAAGCTTTCCAAATTTACGGATATAATATTTAATGTTGAATTATCATACCTAAATTAGACAATTAATACATAACAAAAAAAAGATACAATTACAAATATATTATGTCATTAATGTAGATCCATTTTTCTTTTTATTTAAATAAAAATCATTAACATTCATTTTAAGAAATCGCACATGGGCGGAAAATATTTTTAGAAAGAGATTTGTTATTATATATTTATAGATATATAATATAGATGAACCAAACTTAAAAATATTTTTCTATTTGATCGACAATATATATCGATTAGTGGAGAAAAATAAAATATGTACAAAAGAATCAAGTTATTCAAGTTTGACTAAATATATTCGAGTTCGGTTTGATTAATAAGCAAACGAAACTCAAACATAATTTTTTGAAGCTCGGAGAAATTGAAAAGAGCTCGACAATACTATGTTAGACTAAACTCGATTCATTTACACTTTACACTCCTATCAATATGGATTGTGGATGACAACGAGGCAATTTAGCAAAGTCAAGATCCGCCTACTTGAGAAATGTAGACCGAGACAGGTGGTGTGGGGTTATTACGGTCCAAGTTTGTATCCACCAATTGCCATCCTTGTAGGTTTGTAGGAAATGAGTGCCGCCTCCTAAGGGTTTTAAAATTAGAGAAAATGGTTCTTTTTATCCATTTGGGTGTAACAAAACACTTTATTAACCAACTTTCATAAAAATAACTTTTCTACCCACTTTTACAATGAAAAGTCAAAAATGTCCTTAACTCTTTTTCTTTCTTGGTTTCAAGTAAAACAAATTCCTTCCTTTAGTTCTTTTCCTCTTTTCATCCTCTTTTTTTCCTTCCACAAATTATATCTTTTAGCTAAAACCCTAGTTTTTCGATTTTAAAGGTACAAGAAACGATTGAAAGAGGGGTGTAAGTCATTTTGAACCAAAATAATGTATTACTTTATGCAAATATTTATGTATAAAGATGGAAAATTTTGATTAGTTTTAAAACTAAAAAAGTCCGCAAAGTTTAACTTGGCACGATTGGGCTCACATACATGGCCCGATCGTGCCTCCTTGAAATTTAACAGAGCACTATCGTGCTCCGAGCACTCGAGCACGATCGTGCCTCCCTTTAGGTGTTGCACGATATCTTAAAGGCACGATCGTGTCCCCTCACATTTTTGTAGGCACGATCGTGCTACCCTAATGAATTTCATGGTGGCATGATCGTGCTCCTATTATCTTAAGGGCGCAATCGTGCATACGAGAAAAGTGAGGGGGCACGATCGTGCCCTTTAAGATAATAGGGCACGATCGTGCCACCATAAAATTCAACAAGGCACGATTGTCTTTGCCATGAAATTCAACAAGGCACGATCATGCCATATAGATCACAATAGCAAAATCGAAAAAATCACAAGTCAAACCCTTCATTCACACAAAAACTTCATAATTTACAACAATAACCGCAACATAAATGCCCACAAGAACAATAATCTACATACACACAACAACAACAACAACAACAATCAACACAAAAATCCACAAAGATGTGTTCAAACACAAAAATCCACAACTCAAGTGTTCAACCCAAGAATTAAGGGCATGATCGTGTGCCGTGCCTTGCCGCGATCGTGCCCATCGCCTTTCATCCATTAGTAAGGGTATTTTAGTCATTGTGGGTAGCAAAGTTATTTTTTTATAAAATTGGGTAGGAAAGTTGTTCTACTATCCATAGTGGATAGAAATAAAATTTCCTTTAAAATTAATTTAAATTATATATAATAATTAAAAAATTAAAATATTGTTCCTCTATAAAAAACACGAAAAACACTTTCTTTGTCTACTATAATTAAGAAAAATAAATCCCATTTCCCAATTTTCTTTCTAGCTCCAATCGTCTCTATTCGTTGAGAATAAATTTTTATATATGGATGCATATTTACTAATAGGGATGACAATTTTGACTCAGTCCGCCCTGTGACCGGGACGGATGGGGCGGGTCTGCAGGTATCACTTGTAAGTCAAGCGGCTACGATAATCTAGAGGGGGTGAATAGATTATCTCCATCTTTTCAATTTCGCCATCTTTTTCGAATAAAACAAGATAAAGGCGCGGAAGTAAACAACACGCGCGATTTATAGAGCTTCACCCCACCTAGGGACTACGTGCTCTATCACCCTAGTATATCCGGGATGGGTTTCGAAAAAGAAAAAGAATTTTATTAATTACCACAATTAATACATATTCAACTTACAACAACACCTTGAAGAGCACCACACTTTTCTTCAACACCACCTTGAGATTACCACAATCTCCTCAAGATTACCACAATCTTTATTCAACGGCACCTTGTGAAGATTACCACAATCTTCAACCTTGAAGAATACCAAATTCTTCAACACCTCAATAAGAAGATCACCACAATCTTCTTGCACCTATCACCTAGATCATCCAAGTGCATTCTTACCACAAGAATACTAACAAGGATATCTTGTGTTGAATGATAACCCAAAATCAAGATCACAACTCGATAATGAATATTACAATTATGAGTGCAAGTATAATCAAGAAATAAGCCTAGACCTCAAGATGTGAAAGTGAAAGACGTTAGGCTATTACAACAAGAATAATAACAATGAAGAACAAATATGTTTGCTTGAGTGTATCTTGTTGTGTTGTAGTATTCTCTCTTATTGTTGTGCTTCAAATCTCCCTCTATTTATAGGAGATGATTGATCATTGATAGGCTCCTATTGGGAACTGATTTCTACAAAAAAATTGCAATTAAAATCAAGATTATAGCTGTTAGAAATCAATCCCACAATTTAGGGAAAAGTCATGCATTTGCATAACGGTTAGAAATTTTTGTCAAACTTGAGGGCGGCCGTCACAAGACCGATAGAGGTTGAAAGATAACACAACAAAATTACTCGGGCCGACTGTTCGATGGGATGTTCGATCGGTCGACCCCTACCTCACCTGGTCGAGCACACCAAAAATGGAGAGAGATTTCACAACATTCGTCTTGAGTCGACTTGGCGGCCCGGCCGACCGAACCTCGACGCCTAGAAGCGATCGGTCGACCTACTCGATTTTTCCTCCGTTTCATTTTATGTTCCAAAATCATCTTCAGATGCACGGGTTGCCTATAGGGTGACCGGGTCGACCAAGAGACAAATGTTGTCCAATTTTTTTGTCGAAAATAAACCTCAAGAAATACTCATGAAAATTTAGTAAAACTATTTTAAACCGAATGGGAATATTTAGACAACATTTAGGAACCTTGTTTTGATGTAAAAACTTATCAACAAAAGCGTTGTCCAATAAAAATAACTTTGAAAAATACTCCAAATATTTTAAATCATTTAGGAGTATTTGGACAACAATTAAAAATATTGTTTTGGTGTAAAAATAAAATCATCAAAATCAAGATAAAAACATGTATCAAACAATCACTTCCGCCCCGTAGGTACCCGCCCGCCCAATCCCGCCTAATATTTTTATTTTTAATATATATTTTGTATATATAATATATATTATAATGTAAATTTTATGTATTCTTATATTATATCTAATATTTATAAATTAATAATAATAAATTTTGTAAATAATATTTTGTAAATCTATATTTTTTTTTATTTTTCTCATTTTTTTTTTTATTTTATTTAATTTAAAACGGGCGAAACGGGCGCCCCCGCGACCGTAGCGGGGTCTACCCGCCCCGCCCCATTCTAGGCGCGGACGGACGGTCCGAGTCTGGATGATCCACTCCAACCCACCCAATTGCCATCCCTATTTACTAATGTGGGTGTGTGGATGTGATGAACTGATGAAGGGCGGATCTTCTTCGGTGCATATTCCATAAAAATGTAGCTTATATATTTAATCAATTTCCTATTATTTAGTTAGTGAAAATTAAATTTGATTTAGAATTTTACACATATAAATAAATGCAAATGTAGAAAAGGTTTCTAAAAAAGAAAATTAGTAAGTACAAGGTTTTTGGCTATAAGAGGAGTGTGGAGTTAGGAGGGAACTAATCGAAAGACAAACGTAGCCTCTCTCTAATTTTTTCGGTGGGTTGTCTCCTCCCTTCCCCTCTCTAAGTTTTTTTTTACTCATTTTTCTCTAAAACACAAACCTATTCCCCATTTCCCTTTCCTTCCCCTTCTGGTTCTGCCCCTTCCCCTTCACAACTTCCTGATGGAGCTGTCAGGTCGCTGGTGACGGTCGACGATGTCTGGTAGCCGGTAAGACTCCCCACTTTGCGAAGGTTTTTCTTCTATGATTTTGACCTGAACTTTTGGAGTTACTTCGTAGAGGCCGGTCAGTGGCAGGTGGTGGTGATGAGTTGTGGTAGTAGATCTAGGTGAAGAAGAGGCTGGTTTTTCTTTCTCTTTATTTTGTTTTTTTGGTGATTTGTTTGGTTCTTTTGTTTAGTTTTGTTGTAGATTTCTTGTTTTATTTTTTGTTGGTGTCTTTGTTTTTCCGGTTGATTTGCGAAACTCACATGTAGGTCAGTAGTTTTTGTATTGCACTGTGTGATGTTGCTCGTGCTCGGATTATTCCTATATTTTGGGTCTCCACCGAGGAATGCCTAGTAAAGGTGGCCACAAAGGACCAAAATGTCGGTTTGGTTCTTCCCGAGAATGAAGAACTAGAACCGGAGCCTCACGGTTCAAGTTCCAAAATCGGAATCAAACCGAGCCTCGTGGCTTATTCCAAACCGAAACCCGAATGATCCACGGTTCGCTCCAGTTTAATCGAACCATTTTTTTTCTCCTTTGATAATTTTTTGAATTCTTTTAGACAACGATTTATCAATTCGAGTTACATAAAAAAGGAAGAGTAAAATAAAAAAAAGGAATTGAACTTAATATTCATAATAATATTAAATCCTTACGTATCCTCTTAATGTAAAGAGGAATTAAAATTTACGTAGCTCGCTTACAATATTTGGTTTAATTCGTGTCTCATACGATTCTAATATAAAACATCAATTAAAAAATTAAACATTTCTTCTAGCGATTTTTACCAAAAAAAGAAATCATTGAACCGACGATTAAAATCACTACTTCTACGGTTTTTGAGACCAAAGAACTATAACTAAAACCGCATAAACGGTTTCGATTTTGGTTTTAGAATCGGGTTCCGATCCACTAATCATTGACCACATTTTGGGTCGAGCCGTGTCTAGAAATTATAAGGCCTAAACAAAATTTTAGGAGGGGCCTAATATAATTTATCATTAATTCTTATTTTTATGTTATAGCCTTTTGAGATTAAATTAATATGTCTACTTTTTTTTCTTTTCAAAACACTAAACAAGGTGCTTGTTTGGGAGCACTTATGCAATAGAAGTCCATCTAGAAAATGGACTTTTGGAGAAGTTACTTTTGAAAAAGTCATTTTACATTTTTACTGATGTTTGGTGAAACCCATTTGCAAAAGTGCTTTTGAATGAGAAGCTCATTCTTTACATGAAATTATGTTTGGTAAGCTATTATGCTAAGTGCATATTTAGCATGAATTAACCATATTGCCCCTATGTTTTTACCGCACAGAAGTTTTCAAATAGCTAAGCTCAAATAGCTAATGAGCTACATGCTTCTCTTAATACACCTTAGTAGTTCTTTCAAAAACAATGCTTCAGTAAGTAATATTTTTTAACAATTAATTAATTTTTGATGGAACCACTAAATTAAGTTGACAAAAACTAATTCAAAAACTACAACTCATAAATTTTTTCCCTGCCTCGATTTTCACTTTTAATTTAAATTGATTGAAATCAATAACAATTTTTGTATCATTCTCTCAATAGTATAATATTTATGCTAAAGTGGATTAATTTAATTCAATAGGTTTTTTAATGTAGAAGTATTTTTCCCAGCAAAATGTATATATAATGGTACGAGCATGTTAGAACACTCAATGAAAAACATTAAAACTGAGCGTCAAACACCCACATATAATAACATATGTTAGCAAATTTAATTGATTGATATCATTTCAAATTCATTCCTTAACTAACAAAGGTGTGCAACCTAGGAGAAAAATAACAATGAAAAATAAGATCTTCAAATAAAAAAATAATAATTGAAGAAATTCATGATAGTCAAAATCCTCTTGTCCGGTATATCGAAAGTCGGCGATAGCATCACACACAATACCCATTTGTTGACTTTGTTGCTCATTCACCATTTGATATGTATCATTGTCATATTCCTCTAAGTCGATCTATGTTTCTTCATTATCACTAACATAATCTTCATCTTCATCGTAACGCTTAAACTCTTCATCAACAATTGCCTCCTCTTATATAATTATGTAATGCCATTGAAACAAAGAACAATTAGTCTTTGAGTTTCAAAAGGAAATTTGGCCATTTTATCTAAAATTGGCCATCGGGCTTTCCATACTCCAAAACAACGCTTAATTATATTTCTTAATGAGGAGTGAGTGTGATTAAATAGTTCTTTAGGACCACTTGCCCGTTGCCCCCTTCGAATTGATTTGAATGATAGCGTGTGCCTTTGTAAGGTGCCAAAACCCTGGCATATTTGGATATCCAAAGATCAACAACGTAATATTTTCCTAATAAGAGTAAATATATGTAGTATCATATCAACAAATAAAATTGACAATCGATTTGTAAATGACTACTAACCTCTAGGAGGCATTGGGAATTTCAAAGTTGGTCTATGAATATACGAGAATCATGAGCGATCCTTCCCATCCAGCCCAAACAAAGGTGAATCGCATGTCAAATGAGCATGTTGCCATAACATTTTGAGTCAGACACCTTTTCCCCCACGATAAGCAAGTTGTTCCTTAGCTGGGATGATATCATCTACATGTGTTCCATCAATATCACCAATACAACCCTAATTATAAACCAAAATATTTAGAAAAAAGTTAAGAAACAGTAGATGAAAATGTTTTTATAGTAAAATAAAAAATAGATACTTGATGGGCAAAAATTACCTTGAAGTGTGGCCAATACTTAGGATTATTACGTATATAACTTGGTATTTCTTCAAATGACGGTGCAACAATCATTGAAATGGAAAACTTTACAAGAGCTTTCAACACGATATTAAAGTGACGACTAATAGTTTCTCCTAAATGTTGAAAACGTTCTTGTAACATTCGGTTCCTTTCGTCATGACCAATGGTCATTAAAAAATAGCCAATTGTTCTTCAACGCTTACCTCGCAACTATCATTTAACAAATTTCTTTCTCGAAGTTCTATTGTGAGTCGCAAAATACATGTTTTTCCATTCTAAATAATTCATTACAACGTTTATGATGTCCATTTAAATCATCCATGACGAAGCGATGCCCTCGATATATTGAATCTCTACAAGGCTCATTCACTATATGATTCTCATAGTAAGAAATGACTTTGCCAATCATAAGACTTACTAATGCAGTTGATGCAACATCTTTGAATTCATCATATTCATTTTCTCCTTCGATGTCCATTATATCCTAGCAAGCAAAAATAGTATTAGGAAATACAGTGCATTATATGTAAATAGACATCTGGGAAAAAATCTTTCACTCAATTTCTTTTACTAAGAAATAAAAATTATTCAAAGAAAACATGCAAATAATCTACACAAAGCAGTCAATTGCCCACATTAGATAAAACATATTATTTTTTTAATAAATTAGTAAGAAAACAACATGCATATAGAATAGAGACCATAAAAAATGTAAATGAAACTTCAATTTAATCCAAAATGTCACATAAAATATTGAAAAGTCACTTTTGAGATACCAGGAAAAGATTATCTACAAGAAAATACTAATTGACACCTAACTAAAAGCTGAAATAGAAAGGATATAACTGAAAATTCATAATATTCTTAATCTAATCTATATAGAATAGATCCTACTAAAAGTCTTGTCTTGTTGCGCCTTTTCATCTTGAAGCCATACGAAACGTAGTTGTAATTCCCCAAGAGCAATAAATAAATCTCGTTGTTCTTTTTTTAAAAATAACTCGCATGCAAACAAATAAAGCTCGCTCGCTTTTTAGGCACTTGGACATCTCATTTAGTATTTTAATGCATTGCATCGTGTTCTCGGATCTTGTACCCATTGCTTCAACGCTTTCACAAATACGACTAAGATACTTATCCATATTTGCAAATGAGATGAAATTTTACGAGAGCATTTGGGTGGTGGAATCTCATCCCTAACTCTCTTTTGGCGTCGACACCAATAGTATCTCCATTCCCATTTTTAGTTTGATTCGATTTGGTTACATTGTTTGGTTCTTCACCTTGCTCCTCTAGGTCTATGTGTCTCACAGTTTCTGATTGGCTTGATTGGGTTTGACATGATCCAATAGAGTCATTTGGTAGAGATCCTTCAAAGGTGCCCAAGCATTTTTTTCCAGTTGCATATCATTCTTTGAACAAAGAAGTCAATTCCTCAAAATTTTCAAGTCCTTTATACCGAATTTAATAGCATCCTGATTGACCTATAAAATTATAAAATAAATTATTAAAGTCTATAGTGTAACATATGTGTATATTAAGTGTTCTATGATTTAATGAAATACCTCACGAAAAAGAAAATTACCTTCAAGTACTCCTCCCACCATTCGTCGGATGCAGAGACCGTGTTTCTTATATTATCCCAACCAAGTCCAAGATCTGGATTTACTAGCTTATACCACACTTTCCAATCTTGTTTCGTATTGTCCCAATGGTTTTTCAGTTGCTTCTTATCATAGTCCAAACCAGTCTTCTGAATGAAATCAGAACATATTTTGTTCCATCCATCTCTAGTGAAAAAAGTTCCTACTTTACTCCATTTTGACATTTGCTCACAACATAATTCAACAAACACTTTGTGTGAATCACTATTCCAAATTGCTTTTGGCTTTCCATTTTCTTAAACAATTGTGCATTTGGATTAAGTTCCATATCTTCATTAACATACATAAGAAAAAAATATTAATTAAAGAATGCCAACTGAAACATACAAATACTCATACATACACAACAAAGTGAAAAAGTGTTTCTCAAAAATACATAACTGGTGGTCGAAAAAAATGAAAAAAGTACTTGCACTTATAATTCTAATAATCAGCTTTCCCCTATAAACAAATATATTAGTACCTAATCATATTGATATGGAGTTTTATAATAATATTACCATCCTCTGTCTCTTAAATGCATTCTTCCTTTTTTTTTTGTCTTTTTAGGCTAAGGATGTCATAATAAGGATTTATAATAGAAAAAGAGCAACAGAAAAGTGATTAGAAAAAGAGAAACAGAAACGTGATTAGAAAAAGAGCAACAGAAAAGTGTAGTCTTATGGATTTTTACCCTGTTTTGTTTTTTACGCTAATTTTATTTTGATTTCTTCTTCTTTCTTTCTTATTTTTTACTTTTTGTGTGTATTGGTCATGAAAAGTGATTAGAACTGATAATATGAAAAAGAAAGTTGTGAAGAAGACTACACAGCAAAATCATATTAAAAAAGTACAAAATCATGAACCCCAACGCAAAGTGGAAGAAGAAAAAGCAGGAAAAAATAAATATAAAGTACCTTGAGATAATCTGGAACTTTTATCGTGAAGAATTTTCAGAGTGAAGAAGACGATACGTGCTGGAACTCTGAATTTTTGAGGGATTTTTAGTGTAGAAACGTTAGGTCAAGGTTAATGATGGTAATTTCAATAGAAAGATAAGGGATAAAACAGGAATATAACACATTTTCAGTAACCTCCAAAAATAAGTGCGGAAATAGACGTGAAATGGATCTGAAAAGTAGCCTTTTCCCACTTTCCCAGGATGGACTTTTTTTTAGAACGTGACTTTTTCCAAAAGTCCATCCAAAATAAACCACCAAACACCCTAAAAATCTCAAATGGACTTTTTTTAAAAGCAAAATAACACCCTGGGTGGGGGATTGAGCGTGATCCCCACCCGTATATCAAATAAACAAAACGTCATACACGTCATGCCCGTCAAAGCGGGAGAAAATCAAAGAACAAATAACCTATCACTAAGATATCTAGAAAGACTATCATAATGAGAATCTAAAAATACAAGGAGAACCAATTATCTATGAAAAATCGGAAGCTCGGATAACCCAACCCGGTCCATGCGAATGAGTCTTTAGGAGGTGGTGAGAAGTCGTGCCCTCATCAACAATATGATCGCCAGGCGGCGGCTCCCAACTCTGCTGGGTGATCTCGTCGATTCCCTCTCGTGTATGTGGGAAATCGAAAATCAAAGGTCCTCAAAGATGTTCCGAATGCGAGTCGGTGTATGTTGAACCCGCCAAGAGCCAAGGCCACCGATGTGATCGTGGTGACTACCGCCGCTGCGTCGACCCGATCCAAATCAAGTGAGAACGCCGGGCATGCCGCAATCCCATCTCAAGCGCTAGTAGCTCGGCATGAAAGCTAGACACCGCCCGGAAGGAATCGCTGAAACGCCAACATAAGTCTCCATCTCAAATGGACTTTTAAGTCTAAAAGCCCATTTGAAAAGTGCTTCCAAACATGCTTTGAAGATTCATAATTTCTATTTTACATCTTCTACACTAAAATTAAAAAAGGCAACGAGCAAAAATGTAAATAAAAATCACAAGAAAAAGTGACGAAACAATGAAACTTGAGAAATAGGAAAAATGAAAATCGCACGTCGTAACTATTAACTAGCAATTTATTCTCAAAAGTTATAACGAATTCTTGATTGTGAAGATGAGATGAAAAAAAAATTGTATCGAAGAGAATAGTTCAATTGTGTTACAAGACAAAAAAGACATATTATATTACTTAAATTTATAATAACATGCTAAGAAATTCTCATTACCCCGCGACAATTATCCAGTTTCCCTTCTTTTGTAGCAAAATCTAGTTGGGGAACTCTTTTAAGTATATGACAAATGTTATGCTACCAAAGGAGCTTTATATTATTGCAAGAAATACACCACGAGATGTTTTGCAAGTCAAAAGAATGATACAAAGGATTTGCCAATCTTTTTTTGATAGAAGGGTTTGCCAATCTTGATTTAATACAACATGCTATAATTATGTTATCTTTGAGAGCAATAGAGTATATAATTATCTTTGATGATTAGTTGTTAAGGGATGAGAATAATAATTTTAAATAGCAAGTGAAACACTCTAATTAATTTGATTTTTTGTTGTATGGTCGTGAGAAGGCCTTAATTTGCTTTCCTTATTCATTCTTAGTGAGATAAAATCTTTTTCATAGGTAAAAAAGAACATTATAGTTTTTCGTTAAAACATGAATTTTGTACTTTCAATTTCAAGATTATACACACATGCAGCTGCGCAAGCACACACACACACACATATATAACTAAATTAATTAGACTATTAATTTTGCTAAATTAGGGTCTTAAACATATGCTCACTAATCTTGGGGCTCTAGGTGGCCGCCTCAATGGCCTAAAAAGGCGCCAAGGCCTAGTTCGGAACCGGTTTGAAATCCGTTTCATTTGGTCGCCCTTAATGCTTGGTCCTCCTTTTGGAGGTTGTAGGAGTTCTTTGTTTTTTCGTTTGTTATGTTTTTTTCTGTTTGTTTTTGTTTATTGAGTCTTGTTTTCTCGCTCGAGAAGTGATTGTTTTCTCTCGTGCGAAGCTTTCCTCATAACTAGCGTATTTTTTATATTGAGTTTTGAGTATAATTTCTATCGTTTTGTTAAAGTGGAGCCTAGCTAAAAAGTGGAGACTCATCGGGTTTAGAGGATAATTTTTAGAACAATGATATTATCAATCTCAATGAAACATCAAATATGTAATTTGGTTGAATTTGAGTATCTTTCGTTAACTGCTGAGTAACTAGTTCTAGACTTCTAGTATACTAATTTTTTTGTTTAAAAAAATACTTTTATTGTGTTAATATTAATACATATATACAGTTTTACACTTTTACTAGATAATATAACTCTTATTGACAATTTGCACACATAAATGTATTATTTATATAATAATTTAGTATTTTGTATCGAAATATTTTCAGTTAATCGTGACATTTAAAGATGATTTTTCGTATAAATGATATTTTATTGAACTTTACAAATTAATCCAAATTTAAGAGCTACCAAACTATCCCCGAATTTGAAATCTGTCTATTATTGCACCCTTTTCCGTTTTCTTTGAAAACGGCCCATCATGAAAAGCCCAATCAAAAATCCAACCACGCTTCATTTTCCTAACATTAGGCCCATCCCAAAAACCGTACATCAAAAGCACGTGAATGTCTCCTGATGTTGAGAAGTCAATGCCAGCGTTTCACCCACGTGCTCACTTTTCGGGTCCTGATACTGCGAGTACAAAATACCACTACACGCTCGATGCGAACGACACATGGGTGCATCTAACACGACGCCCTCA
Organism: Rehmannia glutinosa; assembly: GCA_016081115.2. Classification (NCBI taxonomy): domain Eukaryota; kingdom Viridiplantae; phylum Streptophyta; class Magnoliopsida; order Lamiales; family Orobanchaceae; genus Rehmannia; species Rehmannia glutinosa. The sequence continues at coordinate 81,271,915 of CM071930.1, read as the reverse complement.
ACCGGGATCCCGTGATCGTTAAACTCGATTAATCTCTAGCCGTTGGATATAACGGCACGAAGATCGACGGTGGAAATAAAGCCAACTCTCGCCTTTAAATAACCGTGATCCCTCGCATCCCAATCGCCTCAGCGATTTTCCAAAACTCGTAAGTCCTCTCTTTCTCTCTCCTCTTTTCTCTGTCTAGGATTTTTTTTTGCATCTTTAGGAAATTTTCAGTATTTTTTTCCGGTTCTAGGGTTCATTCGAAACGGGTCGCACCTACCCGCTTCCGGAGGTTCGTCACTACACTGAATCCAGACATAAACATTTCACCCGGATGTGGCTTTTCGTAGAGTTTCGTATCTAGGTTACGATTCTGCTCTGCTGTCGTTTTTTCTCGAATCGGACAAGTAAATGTTAATTTAATATTCGAATTGGATTACGGGTGGTTGTTGAATGATTGTTCAAGTTTGGGTTTGCATTGGATTTGGTTTTACGTTTGTTTGATTGAAATGAATTTTTAATTAATTTTTGAGGGAAAAAGTAGAATTTTAAATTGAAGTTGAGTGAAAAAGGAAAGATTTATAGGGTCTGCATTTTTGAAATTGAATCGTAAATTGAAGTTGAGTAGAAAAGGAGAGATTGCATTTTGAACAAGACATATTGTTTTACATGGTACGAATTGAGGCGTTTCAGTTGATTTAAAAAGTTGGGTTTTTCTTTATGGTCAGAGGAGACGATTTTGAATGAGAAAGAGTTGATATGTGCAGAATCCGGAGGTTAAATTTATGGCACCGACTATCCCTATAGACTACACAGGACAGAGGGAATCGAAAAAGTTCTCGAAGAGAGTGTCTGGGGATGTGATGGGGAAAACAAGGAAAGTTTCAAAGGGTCATTCCACTGGGTTTGTGCCAGATTATCGGCATGCAGTGGATACTGTGGGTGAATCAGAAGGTTTTGGAAGTTCTGGACGGGTTGATGCAGAGCTGACTGCTTCGCAGGACCCTTATGCTCCCAATAGGAAATGTATTGGTCTGAACGTGGGTGGTTATGATAGGTCTGTTGTGCCGATTCAAAACCTGTCGCTGTCTAAAATGTCACCCTTGGAGAGGCGGGATTTATCTGTGAGGTTGAAGAGAGAGCTTGAACAAGTTAGGACACTTCAGAGGAAGATAGCTTCTTTTAGTTTAGATGCTATGACTACTGATGGCCATACTTATCAGTATGGACCAAAAGGACATATGATGGAAAGCTTACCAAGGTCTACTAATACTGAGCTTATGGCACCAGGAAAGAAAAAATGCCCTTCTGGAAGAAATGGGCCCACTAAAGGTGGGAATGCATCAGCTGGCAGAAATGAGTCGGTGAAGCAGGGTCTTCCGCAGAGTAGCAATTATGTTATGTTGATGAAACAGTGTGAGACACTGTTAACACGGTTAATGGCGCATCAACATGGTTGGATTTTTAACGAGCGGTTGATGTTGTGAAACATAACATCCCAGATTACTTCAATGTTATTAAGCATCCGATGGATTTAGGGACAGTAAAAAGTAAGTTACTTTCAAATCAGTATAGCAATCCAATCGATTTTGCTGCCGATGTGAGACTCACGTTCAAAAATGCAATGACTTATAACCCAGTTGGACATGCTGTCCATAATATGGCTGATACATTGAGTAAATATTTCGAAGTAAGATGGAAACCAATTGAGAAGAAAATTGCACACCCAGCAGATGATTCCACGGCTTCAAAATCGAGTGTCATTATAGAACCTGAAAGTGCTTACGTGCCTCCTGCTAAGAAGCAGAAAACAATTTCTATGGAAAACATTGTTAAGCATGAGAGAAACAAGCAGGCTATGAGTGATGTTGAGAAACAAAAGCTGGGGGTCGAGCTGGAGGATTTAATGGCAGAATTGCCTGATAGTATAATCAGTTTTCTGAAAGAGAGCACTTTGAATTGTAGTCAAGTGAGCGAAGATGAGATTGAAATTGACATTGATGCTCTTAGCAATGATACTCTATTCACATTACGGAAACTATTGGATGATTATCTACTGGAGAAGCAGAAAAAACAAACAATACCAGAGCCTTGTAAAATTGAGGTACATCTATACAATGTGCTTTCATGTGTCCATTCTCCTGTACTTTTTATTCCTCATATATGAATCACTCTATGTGATGTATGTTTTTATGTGTATGTTTCAGGTGCGAACGGAATCAGAGTTTAACAATTTATCTGCCCAGCCTTGCAAAGGTATTTTTTTTTTGCTGCAGATGAGGTTGCATTTTAACTTTAGTGGTCATTGCACCTTGTTCGGCATCTCGCTTCTTTTGTTTTTTCATGACTTCTCTCCAAAACATTAATCAGACAATGAGCTAGCTGATGAGGATGTGGATATTGGTGTAGATGATGCACCACCTACATCAAGTTCTCCCCAGTGAAAATTGATAGGGATGCTGCCCGAAGGAATGACAAATGCAGTAGTTCAAGGAGCTCCGGTAGTGAGTCAGGCTCCTCATCCACTGGTTTGTGCTATTATGAACCTTTGATGCATTGCTTTTTCCTTCTTTCAAATCTTCTCTCTCTCTCTCTCTCTCTCTCTCTCTCAATTCTAAATCTAATGAAATGTTTGGGAGCAGTTGGAATGAAAGTGCATTCATAAGATGGACTTTTTAATTATTGGACTTTTTCAAAAAGTATATATGAGTATTGTTAAGTGATAAGTACATTTGAATACCCATTATAAAAAAGTGGAAAAATCAAATCCAAAAGTCATAAATTTACAATTCTCAAAGCGGACTTTTAGAAAAATGATTTTTTCTAAACGTCCATTCAGTATCAACTACCAAACATACAATGTTTTTAGAAATGAACTTTTACATCTAAAAGTCCATTTCAAATGAGTTTCAAACACCCTCTTAATCCGTCTACTTCTTCTGTATGTTATGGGTCATAATTCTGGAGTTGCTGTATTTTTTGGGGGGGAGTCTGCATCAGTTGCTTATAGTGAGAACAAAGCTTCTTGTACACCCTACGCTCATGGGTTTTTAAAATTCACCCTTTTATGTTCTCTGCATGCCATTGCTGGGGACCTGAATGGACTTTGTCTTTTGTCAAGTCATCGTGTCAATTGTTCTAGAAAACTTTTTAAGAGGCTCTATCTCAGCGGCTGCCAAAAAGTATTGTCTGCATGAAAATTTTAAGACGTATGTTGAGGACTTAATTGTCCTCTTGATTCAAAAAGAGATTATACTGGATGAAGGTTTTTGAAGAGAGTGCAGTAAGAAGTTGATTTCTAATTTTATGAGCTCCAGCCATGAGAAAGATTATTTGCATGGATTTTAGTTTAAGAAAGGAAAGGATATTATTATTATTATTTTGTTATTATTGTCTTTTTAGCCCACGTGTAGGATTTGACTTACACGCATTGCTCTTAGACCATTATTCTTGTTTAGCAGTACCATATATGCTTACTAAATTTTCATGTGTTGAATAATGAAAATAAAATTTGAAGAACTAGGAGTAACAGAACTTGTGAAATCTATTGTCTTATGCAGAAACCATTGTGTATTACTTACTCTCTCCGTCCCAATCATATAGGCCAATTGGACTTTTCACACATATTAAGAAAAAGTATTGGAAATTACAAATGTGTAAAAAAATTACTTGAGTTGCCCTCATTTAATGAATAGTGTAAATTACAAAATGCATATTAAATAGGGTTATAATAGTAAAAGAATGGAAAAAATATTATTAAATAGGGAAAGTGGCCTATATATTTGGGACGTCCCAAAAAGGAACACTGGACTATATAATTGGGACGGAGGGAGTATTTGTTTTTGGAAATCTGTGGCTGGATGATGAACTAGTTCATTGTAATCAAAAGCGATTGCCAAACAGATCATTCACAACCCCTTTAAAACCTAAAAAAAATCAGACACGTTTTTTCAGGTTTTAGGCTGAAAAAACATTTTTTTTTTTTGTTTTGGTGGGGGAGGGGGAGGTAGAAAATAGAACAAAAAAGCGACAAAAAAAAGGGGCTAGGTTTTGGTTTAAAAACTTAAATTACTCTTGTCATATTTCAACATCGTCAAACCAAAGTTCACGAATGGCCTATCCATCAGATTCCCGCTGGCCCCGGCAGTATTCACGTTTTTTCCTTCTTTTTGCATTTTCTGTTTTTGTTAGATATTCTCTCTTTTATGTTTATTTTAAATTTTATTTAATGTTTATGTTTAGTTTTATGTGATGTTTTAGGTTTTTATAGATTGTAATAACTAGTAAATATAAAATGCTAATTATGCTAATATGCTTGGGTACTTATAAAATTACTAGTTATAGATTGTAGTAATTAGTTTGGCTTATTATGCTACTATGCTTACTTTAATAAACTTTGTGTGTTCTAATTTGAAATTTGGTACTAAACTTGATCAGTTGAAGTGTGTTTTAAGCAATTTTATCATTTTCATTATTATTTATTTTCTTGCATTATGTATGCGAGGTGCGTGTCTCAAGGCACTACCATGGCCTTTGCGCCTCGGTGCACCTTGCGCCCTTAACAACTGTGGGAGTGTCATAATTTTACAATTTATCAAATTTCATTTTTATAAACAAATCTATGTCCCTATATGCACCATTTAATTATTTTTTATTAATTTTTTTAAATAGATGCAAATAAATGCTTTACTTATAGATAATTAGTGCTAGAAATTGACTGTTTAAAGTTGCAACTCTCAAGCTGAACTTTGAATTATTTTGTACGTACTACTATTTCATTAGTTCTGCCTGCCACCTGGTTTTTTTATTTCATTGACCTCATACATACAGGAATAGTAGAATAATTGTATTAAACTAGGATTGTGTGATTTTGTCCAATAACTTTGTGGGAAGAAAAAAACAAGAAAACCCTAATGGTTATAGTCCTACAATCTTACTCATAGTAATGCTAAACCAACATAGGGTGACTTCTAAGTTCTAACTTGAGAAGAATGTAACCAATCAATATATTAAGAAAGATCTTGCTGTCAGATTGAACTGGAAGAACCAGATGTTCAATAATTGTGAGTTTTCATTTCCTTTCTTTTTTTTTTTTTTTCAGCGAGAGCGTGATATCCAGGTAATAGGATAACTCGACACAAGACTAGTTTTATTGGTATCAACATGGACTTGGTAAAATAAGGGTGTCAAAGTAATTTTCAATCTTGTCACCCGAACAAACTGTAGAGCTCAGTTGAACTTTGACTATAGTCTATAAATAGTTCAATCATTATTGTATCTTTCATGATTCAATTTGTTTTTGATTCTGTGTGCTCATCTTTTTAGGAGGACATACACAGCTTACAATTTAACTAGTGAGTTATTAAATGGAAAAGAACTGCCTAAATATCCGAACTATAGAATGTGCAACCATCCTTTTCCTCTCTCTCCTGTTACTCTCTCTCTCTCTCTCTCTCTCTCTCTCTCTCTCTCTCCCTCCCTCCCTCCCTCCCTCTCCCTCTCTCTCGCACACAAACTTGCAAACATTCCCAACAACATTTTAATTGTTTGAGAAGCACAACACTAACTATCAGATTGCCTATTAAGTCTGAGCTTCAGTCTTAAAAATGTTTGATCCTATGCCGTGGTAATTTGGCTGCTGATTTTAAACAAAATCAACTCCTCGATGAAGAGAGCCTTCGCCAGTTTTTAAACTTTTCTGTGCAGGCGTCACCAGGGTGATGGCTTTGTCTGTTTTATCTCAGTTAAAGAAATCCTGCAAAAATCTTATCCTCGAATATAATCTAATGGAGAAGATGGAAAAGATGTTAATTTTAGATACTGCTAGAATATTAGTAATAATATTTGAAAAAATACTAGAGCCTCCTTTTGCATAATGAAGAGGTTCTAGCTGTTTCCATAGCTTCATTTGCACATGTCAATATTATTCCCTTTGGTTACCTGCTGCATCTGAATCTCGTAAATCATGGTCAGCATCTTCGTGCATTTCTGACACTTTGTTTTTTCCCCTTATAAATGCATTGTTGATCGTTTGTCATCATCATTTGTTCGATATTTGACAGCATTTTTAATTCAGAAATTTATGTTTGCAAAATAATCTTTGATTGCTGTATATCATAGAATCTGGGATGGTGTAGTCGGTGCTGTGTTTTTCCCTTGTTGCCACTTGCCGTTTTGTCCTAATTGTCATCTTGACAATATCTTATGTTAGTTGTTTGTTTATGTGCTACCATTTTACTTAGAGGAGATTGCTGTCTGTTGCTTGACAGTTGAGGAAAATTGTGTTCTGCTGCTCGACAGCACATTTGTTTCTGTGTGGGAGATTGATTATCACTCTTCCTCTTGTTTGTTCCTTGTGTCCATGCTATTGCTTTTTTATTTTTACCCATTTATTTTCTCTCCTTTAATGAGTATGAAACTGAATGTATTTCATCTTGTATAAAACATGAAGGAATGCATACATTATATAAAGCTAAAGACTACCTAATTAGCCCATGAATTAAGGAAAAAGAAGAAAACATAAACCCCAAAGATAGGGCACTAAACCCCAAAGATAAGGCACTACCCTAAAGATAAAGCACTCATTATATATTTTACAATATCTCAACACTCCCCCTCAAGGTGGAGCATATACATCATATGCATCCATCTTGTCACATATATAATTTATTCGAGGACCACGTAGAGATTTAGTGAAAATATCGGCAAGTTGATCTCTAGAGTTAACAAATGAGGTCTTGATGATTCCGGAGAATCTTTTCTCGAGGAAATGACAATCGACTTCTATATGTTTCGTCCTCTCGTGAAAAAGCTGGATTGGAGGAGAGGTGCAAAGGCGATCGATTATCACACACGAGCTCCATAGGACCAACATCACGAAATGTAATTCTTGCATAAATGTTTGAGCCACAAAAGCTCACATGTTGCATGAGCCATAGCGATACTCGGCCTCTTACTTGATCGAGCAACAACGTTTGTTTCTTACTTTTCCATGAAATCATGTTTCCTCCTATGAATATCAAGAACTGAAGTAGATCTTGATCATTCTCATCTCCCGCCCAATCGGCATCCGAATACCCAATGATATTAGTGTGGCCTCTATCGGTGAAAACAAGTCCCTTCCCGGGTGACCCTTTAATGTACTTGACAATTCGAATAAGCGCATTCCAATGACTATCACGAGGAGAGTTGAGGAACCGACTTACTATACTTCTCGGGAAAGATATGTCCAGTGCGGTCATGGTGAGATAATTTAGCTTTCCAACTAGCCTTCGGTATCTTCCTGGATCGGATAGAGCTCCCGATTAGGAAGGAGCTTTACATTAGGGTCCATTGGAGTAGCAATTGGTTTACAATCTGTAAGACTGTTTTTTCTAGAATATCAAGAGCATATTTTCTTTGAGAGATAACAACACGACTTTGATTGAGCTACTTCAATCCCAAGAAAATAAATCGAAGAGGACCTGGTCCTTAGTTTGAAAATTTTGAAATAAGTGTTGTTTTAATGCCTGATACCTTCACAATCATCGCCCGTAATTACAATGTCATCAACATAGACCACAAGGTATATATATCTATTTGCCGAGAGCATCGGAAGAAGACGGAATGATCTCCTTCGCAGTGGATCATACCAAATTGTTGAAGAACTTTCTTTGAATCGGCCAAACCAAGCCCGAGGTGATTGTTTCAAACCATATAAAGATTTACGTAACTTGCATACCAAAACCGGACTCCCCGAGCAACAAAACCAGGAGGTTGCTCCATATAAATCTCCTCTTCCAAGTTCCGTGCAAAAGGCATTCTTGATGTCCAATCGAAAGAGGGGCCATGTTTCATAAAGAACCATAGCGAGGAATAAACGAACGAGGACATCTTTGCAACCGGAGAAAAAGTATTGACCATAGACTTGTGTGTATCCTCGCTACCAAGCGAGCTTTCAAGCGATCGACTTGTCCATCGGGGCGATCTTAACATTAAACACCCAACCAACCAACAAATGATTTTCCAGGCGGAAGGGGAACAAGTCGTCAAGTATGATTGCAATCAGGTGACATCTCATCAATCATGGCCTTTGTTTCCATCCCGGGATGGGATAATGCTTTGGAAAGTGTCTTAGGAATAGAAATAGAAGATAGTGTAGAAACAAAAGCACAATATGTGGGAGAAACGATGGTAGAGATGAGAAAATTATAGATAGGATAAGGGTTACGAGTAGAGCGTATACCTTTGCGGATGGCAATAGGCAAATCAGGTGAAATAGGTGGATCGGGTGCAGGGAGAGAGATCTCCGGAACAGGATCTGAAGCTCGTGGCTCGGACCGTCTTTCATAAGTAATCCCAAATCGATTTATAGGTGGTGGAGATTGTGGAGAAGATGTATCGGCAATGCGGGGGAAACAGAAGGCTCGGGAACTGCTGGTTGAAGAAACTCCAGTAGTAGGGTATAGGCAAAACCCGATCCAAGTCGTGAGAAGGGATAGTAGTTTCGAAAAGTATGATATGTCCTCGAAGAAAGTAACATCGGCGGAAATGTAAAACGGTTTGTTGGAGGAGAGTAGCGGTAACCCTTTTCCGAGAACGGGAGTAACCAAGAAAAATACACTTGATAGATCGAGCAGACAATTTATCACGGCTAGGAGATAGATCATGAACAAAGCAAGTACAACCAAAAATACGAGGGGGAACAACATATAAAGGGGTTGTAGGGTGCAAAATAGAGTAGGAACCCGACCATTCAACACAGGAGGATGGCATTCGATTTATTAAATAAGTGGCGATCAAGACAAAGATCACCCCAAAACTTTAAAGGTGCATTGGCATATATTAACAAGGTGCGGTGTGTCAACAATATGTCATGCTTTCGTTCAAACTACCCCATTTTGTTGAGGTGTATGGGGGCAACTGGATTGATGTATAATTCGGTAACGTGTAAAGGAATTGAAACGGTCGAGAAATATTCTTTTGCATTATCACTACGCAAGACACGAATCATTTTACCAAATTAGTCTTAATTTACGAGGCAAAAGTTTCAAAATACCATACAACTCGGAATCGATCTTTCATTAGAAAAACCCAAGTACAGGAAAAATCATCAATGAAAGTCACATAATACCGATAACCTAAGATAGACGGAACACGACTCGGACCCCAAACATCGAATGGACAATATCAAAGAGAGATGGAGTTAACATTATTAATACGATTAGAAAAAGAGGTTCGAACATGTTTGCCTAATTGACAAGACTCACAATTTAAAGACTCTAACCCGTGGAAAAGACCGGGTACCATGGTTTTTAACTTGGGCAGACTCGGATGACCCAAACGACGGTGAAGAAGATCGGGGGATGCAGTAGCGGTACATAGAGTGGAAATTGTTGGTTGAAGGTAGTAAAGACCACGAGATTCAGATCCTGAGCCAATTGTCTGCCTGTACCCGTGCTTGTATCAAAAAAGAATCAGAAGTGAAAGTTATGGTGCAATTTAAGGAACGAGTTAATTTACTTATGGATATCAAATTAAAAGGACAATTAGGAACCAATAAGACTGAACTCAATGGAATTGAGGGAGTTGGTGAAACCCGCCCAACTCCAGTGGCTTGGATTTTAGACCCATCTGCAACAGTAACATAATGGGAAAATTTGGTTTGTGATAATTACGAAAAATGAAGGAATTACCGATCACGTGATCGAAGCACTGAATCCAAAACCCAACCCATAGGTGTAGAGTCGAGAGACAAACTGTAGAATTACCAAGAGGAGCTATAGTGGCGGAAGAGGTTGCTGTTGAGTCGCCTTTCACCGTAAATACTCAGTATAATCGCTTGGGAGATAAAGTAAACTCACAATCAGTTTTCAAGAAATTCTTACCATTCAATATGTCGGTTGTAATGGTTGTGGGCCCTTGAAAGGCGTGCGAGACTAGCCCCGTTGTTTTGAAAGAAGAATCAGACATTATGACTTAAATAACCAGATGTGAACGGTGTTTTCCGGCGTGAATAGTGATTTCCGTCGGGAGTTTTTTTTTCGAACTGAACAGTATTTTTCTGGACGTGAACAGTGTTCCAGCTAAATAATATTTCCCGGATGTGAATAGTGATTCCGGTGAACAGTACCTCGGCGTGAACAGTGATGTCGGGATTGAACAGTAGTTATGTAAGTGAACAGTGTGTCAAGGATGAACAGTGTTCTGGTGCATATACTGACGTGAACAGTATCTTCGATGAACAGTACCGCAACGTGAATAGTGATTCCGGTATGAACAGTGATTTGATAGGGAAAAAAACTGAAAAACTAATGTTGAAAAAAAAAAATGGTTTGTGAACCTTGCTCTATGATACCATATGAAACTGAATGTATTTCATCTTGTATAAAACATGAAGGAATGCATACATTATATAGGCTAAAGACTACCTAATTAGCCCATGAATTAAGGAAAAAAGAAGAAAACATAAACCCCAAAGATAGGGCACTAAACCCCAAAGATAAGGCACTACCCTAAAGATAAAGCACTCATTATATATTTTACAATATCTCAACAATGAGCACAGACTTGGAGATGACACTTGGACGTAGGCGTCTTATCGGCAGTGAAAACTATTTATAGACTATAGTCAGTTTTTATTGAAAGTGAATACTGATTTACATGATGGGTTCTTCTGACATAGGAGTCTTATTGAAAGCGAATGTTGCCCACGTATGGACACCTGCATAATGATCATGTTATGAAATTCATTATCTATTTCTTTTAGTAGAGAGAACCACAACTTATCTTACAACACAGTGACACACTTCCGAACTAAAACTAAAAAATAAGTGAGTTGCATGTAAACCTATTTGCGTTTTTCCCAAGAAAAGCACTCCTTAAATGCATATCCACCTTGCCTTTTCTCTAGAGTTTCTACATTATGCTAGGCATATCTTGGGCATTTCTGGAATTAAGAATGTTAACACTGTTGATTGTTCCATTCTTCTATTCTACAGTTGCTACAGTAGTTTGGTTTAAACATTTTGAACCATGTATTGTGTTACAGTATATCATGATGTGACTGACAGCTCATATATCCTCATAATCAAGCTTCCAATCCGTGAACTATTTGTTTATTTGGATTAATATGCTTCATATGCTTCTGATAGATATTTGGTTAACCAAGACATAGCATTTTCATGTAACTGATTTACAATTGATTTAACTGGTCAATGAAGGTATCTAGCAATTTTTTTACTGTTGAACAGAAAGGGGTTTAGCTGGTATGTCCTTGTGTGTCCGACATGTTTGCATACAAGATGTATTGTCTGGGGAGAGTTGTGGTCATCTCTCTCTCTCTCTCTTGTAGCTCTCTACTTGTTCTTCTTTTGTTTTTCATTTTTTTAATTTTTTGTGTGTGTGATTTGGGTGGTGGAAACTCTGTATGCATTCTGAGAAGAGAGTTATTGCATTTCTGCATGTTTATGTGATCTAATTATTATTTGGATTTATGTTTCTATATACAGATTCTGGAAGTTCTTCTGCCAGTGAATTAGATGGTCCCAAGAATTCAGATTTCGCAAGTACTGTGAATGTACGCATTATTTTGGACATTCGACCCTTCTCTTTGCAATCTTCTTCTTCTTCTTCTTCGTTTTTATTTTTGCCTTTGTAATTGTAGTAGTGTCAGAGAGATTCTTTACCCTTTGAAATCTTTATGAGTGTGTAATTCTTATTTTCTTGCCTTCTTTGCAATCCAGGGAATTGCAGATGCTAAAGTAAAGCAGAAGGAAAGTGACGTAGGTGATCCAAACATTGGAGGTCAGGCACTTGTGGGTTTGGCAAGATTACATTCACTAATGCTCTTTACATTCTGAGGTTATAATATCTTTTGAATTATTTGCAGATTTTTGCATGGGAATGCTGAGCAAAATACAGTATCAAACCCTTCCTCGATTGAGCCTCATTGTCGCCAAGAGGGTAAGCTGTGATAACTAATGAAGAAAATGCGTGCTATTAAAATGCCGCATAATCTCACCAACATGCTGTAACATTTTAGGGAGAGTGCTCCACAAGAAAGGCAAGTCTCCCTGAAAAGCTATACCGTGCAGCTCTATTGAGAAGCAGATTTGCTGATATTATAATTAAAGCTCAAGAGAATACCGTTGAAAAGGTATGCTATTCTGATTTACTGGTGAAAACATGTCTGCTTCATTGCATTCACCCTCGACCTGCAGTAGTGTTGATTGTTGACATCTGAAAAATTTCAGGAGATCCTGAGAAACTGAAGCTCGAGAAAGAGGAGCTTGAAAGGCGAAGAAGAGAAGGTTTGAATTATATGAAGGATTACAAAAAAAAATTCTTGTGGTTCAGTCTAATTACAGACAACCCCAGATATCTTTCAAAATGACAAAATACCCCCTTGACATTTTGTCTTTATTTTATGTATTTCATCTTCAAGAGGGTATATGTGCTAAGTAAATACAAACTTCAAAGGGGTGTTTGTAATATCTGAAGGGGATATCTGTAATTTTGAAAGATAACGCGAGATTTCTGTAATTAGGCTAAACCTCAGAGGTGGTTTTTGTAACTTCATGCTTATATCAAATTGTTCCCATTATTGGCCAAAATAGTTTTCTTGCGAGTATGGAATTATTGGCTAAAATAGTTTACCCGCGGGCATGGATTTGGTACTTTTGAGTTTGTCATGGATAAAATAGTTTACTTGCTAGTATGGAATTGGTACTTTGATTTTGTCAAATTTTCCCTTGCACTGATGGTATGAACTTTATGTTTATCAGAGAAAGCTCGATTGCAAGCAGAGGCGAAAGCTCTAGAAGAGGCTAGAAAAAAGCTGAAGTAGAAGCTGCAGCAGAAGCCAGAAGGAAAAGAGAACTTGAAAGGAAGCTGCACGTCAAGCTCTGCTTAAGGTAATATTAGTGAAGGGATAATTACAACAACTACCCTTGAGGTTTGGCCTAATTACAAAAACCCAATTATCTTTCAAAATTACAAATACCCTCTTTAGGTATAACAAACACCCCTTGAGGTTTGTAGTTGCTAAATGAATTTCCCGTATTAAGGGTGGAATCTATGATAACAAATATCGAAGGGATATATGTAATTTTGGAAGACAGCTGGGTTCTTTTGTAATTAGACTAAACCTCAAGGCTATATGTTGTAATTAATCCTATTAGTGAATTTCTTGAAATATAGTGGAGCCACACTATTCCCCACAATTTGCTTAACATTACATTCTCGGCAGATGGAGAAAACCGTCGAGATCAACGAGAATAGCCAATTTATGGAAGATCTAGAGATGTTTAGGTCACAAGATGAGCCCTTACAAAGCTTCATAGAGGCGGCAAGTCCTGAAAATTCCCAAAATGGTCTTGGTAGTTTCAAGTTTCAAGCAAGTAGTAATCCACTTGAGCAACTTGGATTGTATATGAAGAACGATGAAGAGGAGGAAGAAGAAGAAGTTGAACCTCAGAGCAATCCGGATACTTCAAATGATCCAGAAGGAGGAGAGATTGATTGATCAGTTTCTTCCAATTTCTCGAAGAAAATTGTCGTGACGTTCTAGAAAATCACTGCCGATGTTCCTTGAGCGTTCTGATTGGAATATAATCTCAAATCTGGATTTAAAGCTGCTGATTAGACCATTGCAAGGTATGAAGTTCTACAAGTGTTGATGATGGCTGACCCTTGTTCTGTTTACTTTGAAATGATTTTGGTGTCAGACTCGGGTGAAAAGAATGATATCTCTATTGCCATATTCTTTGTTTTTTTTCCTTGAATGGGTGATTTTTCTTGAGGCCAAGTCTCGCTCAAATTGGATCGTGCGTTTTCAGTACCAATCTCTACTTTTCTTTTGTGCATATTTTTATCTTTAAATTTGTAGAGATGGAAAATAGAAATTATATGGAGTGATGTGTTAGCAAAATGCAGCAGATAGAGCTTAGGAAGCAGTTTTGCTGCGTGTTGTGTATCGATTAAGAGTGCGTGCGACAGTGAAATGTAATGGAATCCCATTTTCAATTTTCTTTTAGATTTATGTCAAGTGTTGAGTGTCCAGTGTCCAGGGCAAGTGCAGTTTTAACTAGGCGAACAGAGAGAGCCTCTCCAAGTCTTTTTTTCTGGAGATTTGTTATTCTGAATAAATTTCATTTACTTGTTTTGAAGAAAAGCTTAAAAGTAGTTGGTACCTCAATATATCTCTTGATATCAGTTGCTCAGTGATGTTAGGGTCACAGTATCATGTTTACTAGTTGTATTGCAATTTGCACCCTTTGTCTCCTTGGTTAACTGCAATTATAGCAAAAGGCTAGCCAAAAATTTAAAGGGCTAATTACAAAAACTACATCTGAGGTTTAGCCTAGTTATAAAATACTCAGTTATCTTTTAAAATTACAAATACCCCATTGAGTCATTGACATTTGTCTGTCTTACAAATTGCACCCTTAACCTCAAGAGGGGTATTTGTTAGGTAAATATAAACCTCAAGGGGTGTTTGTAATATTTTAAGGAATATTTGTAATTTTCAAAGATAACTGGAGTTTTTCGTAATTAGACTAAGCTTTAGGGTTAGTATTGTATATATCCCACAATTAAATTGATTCGCTTCTCGTTCGTTATCATATCATTACGAGGAAAAGGTGAGGGAGTCAAGATTTGGCCTTTGAGGGAAAAAGAAACAAGACATAGTGATGAAGGTGCAAGCTGATAAGATGGACTTGCCAAGAGGCACTCATCTTGCACAAGTGCAGAAATCTCAGATTTTTTTTTCAATTTCCATGCCAGCAAAACGAAATGATAGCTTATATCATTCAGGAGGAATTAGAGCAAAATTGAAATTTCCATAAATGAAACTCAAGGAGCATATACAACTCAAGCCCACCGGCTTAACAACCCTGCTTGAATATAACCAATCAAGAGGGGACCAAAAAGCCCAAACAACTGGTCCCAACACAAATCAGCCTACTACAGACACAAGTAAGAGAGATTACAATGAAGCTCAAAGTTTGGGAGTTAAAAGACAATTACAGGCCAAAATAAAACACACAAAATAACTTGCATCTTGAAGTAGCACTTTGCATCCACAACAGTCAATCAATAACCATTGGGGTTAGCCCAGTGGCTACAGGTATTACTTGCAATGACGAGGCCCGGTTTCTAGTAATGATAGGGCCAAAAATTTAAAAAAAGAAAAAAATCAGCTAGGCTCCACTGTGTTGCAAGAACCCCCTTTGCAACACATCAAGTTCCTCAGTCCTTTGTTTATGAAAGATCGAGGTATTACGCGTTTTCCACACCCACCATAAGAGAGATTGAGAAATGAATCCTATCCAGCAAATCAGATCCCTTTGGAATCGTACTCATCTGAAAAAGTACTCCTTCAAAACTTTGCTGACTAACAAATTAGGTTGTTCAATAAGTCTCCCAGATTTGATTTTCCAGAAGAGAGTCATTAAAGCATCTAAATATCCTAAAAACCCAGGCCCCCTTCTTGTTTAGGCCTTGTCAAAGCCTTCCAATTATCCCAATAGATTTTATCATACCCTTCTGAACTTGACCCCACCAAAAGTGAGCAACCAATTTATCCAGAAGCCTCACAAAGACCAGTAGGTAATTTAAAACAGGACATGATATGTAAAGTAGGTATAGGCGTATAGCATGAAAAACAGCTTTGATCATCATTTCCTTGCCTGCTGGGCTGAGTAAGGCTGCTTTCTTCTAGCTACAAATTCATCACTTGGCAGAATTTGCCAATCACCAAAGGCAACCCCAAATGTTTGACTCTGAATTTGCTCCTGAATGACATTGAAATTTTGTCTGATTCCTTCTTTAAGGGGTTCCTGCTAAAAAACACAGCTGATTTTTCAGATTTACATGCTGCCCTGAAACTAAGCAATATCTATCAATCAATTTTTAACTTCCACTGCCTGCTGCATATTAGCTTCAAAAAGAGAAGTGAATCATCAGCAAAGAAAAAAGTGTAATGGTTGGACCCTTTCTACTGATTTTAACCCCTTTACATCTGTGTTCCAACTTCCATATTAGCTTGTTTAATTAGCAAAGTACTATTTATTGATAATCATGTCACTTCTGGTCCTTGTTGAGTAACACAACACACAAACAATTTTTTTGGTAAGCCATCCCCAACAATGATATATATAAGGGATAATTACAAAACCTACCCCTAAAATTTGGGGTAATTACAAAAAACCCAGAGAAGTTTCAAAATTACAAAAACTACCCGGAGGTTTGCCTCTGCCTTAATTTTAAGGGGTTAACTGTAATATTTCTATAAATGTAAGGAGGGCTTCTGAAATGTTTTTCTTATGAAGGGGGAAATGTGAGATGGAATCAAACCTCAATGTGTTTTTTGTAATTTTGAAACTTCTGTGTTTTTTTTTTTTTTTTTTTTGTATTACCCCAAACCCCAAGGGTAGTGTTTTGTAATCATTCCATATATATAATCGGGACCAAGGGAGTAAGGGAGTGCTTGTTTGTGGAATTTTTTCACCCCTTCCACTTTTGGACAAAATTTTGCATGAATTTGTGATTGCTTGTGAAATTTTTAAAAAAATATACTATTCACTTTTTCTCATTTTTCAAATCATCAATCACATCCATTTATAATTTAAACAAAAAAAAAAATCACATCAACTATCATTATTACACAATCATATCACAAAACTATTCACTCTCTCTTATTTTTCAAATCACCAATCACATCGAATCACTATTATACTAAAAAAACTATCACATCAACTATCATCATCACATTTGCATCTTACATCCAATCACATTCTCAAAATACATTCTCATTTTTTTAAAATAATTTTTTCTATTCTCTCTAAAAGTAAAAAAGAGTGGAATAAAAGGTCAAGCAATCACTCCCTAACCCCGCAACGAAAGGTAGGTAAATTTTACCAGTGAAAACTGTGAGGGGACAGCCTATTAACCTAAAGAGATTGTTTATGCTCTAGTTCCCTTCTTGCTCTAGACTTTCAAAATGAGCAACTTCTTCACCAAAGATTTTGGATGAGATGCTCCCACTTTTCACTCCTCACTCTATCTTCTTTAATCTTAACATTTCAGACAAAAAGCAACAAAGTAACACCAAGCAAACTGAACCAGCACCACATATACCAGTAATGGCCTCAAAATATCTAAAGTAACATCTATGGATACGGCCAACAATCCTGGAAATCACCTTAATAATAAAGAAACACCAATATTAACAAATAAGGTCTTTAAACTTCTGCTTTAGCCAGAAGCCTAACTGATAATACTTTCACGCCAATAATCATTTCATTTTTCTTTACAGAAAATGTCAATCAAGATTATTACAATTCTATTTTAGATGGCAACTAGGTCATGCTAAGGTACACTATCAAGCCAAATGCTCTTATCCTTTTATTAATTAACCGGCACAAAAATTTCAAACTGGCTATACCATGACATGCAAGATTAGGGCTAACAACGGCGAATAGTTATTAAGCGTAGTATTATAGAGAAACCATTTACATTTTCAAAAATCAAGAGAACATAACATAAAATCAATAGAGAAAATAAAAACATCTCACCTCACTAAGAATAGAGACGAACTTGAAGGATATCGTTTCCCAGGTTCCGTTGTTCTTCTTGTATTAATAATGCTGAATCAGCAGCAAGCTTGCTTCTTGGGCCTACTTCAATCAATTGAAGAGTTGGTATTTCTCCAATCTCACAAGGGATTTCTTCTAGTTCCCAGCAAGATCTAACAACTAAACGCTCAAGGCACGGAAAATGACTACTTTCTGCTCAACATTTGAGATTTAACCACTCCATTAGCAGGAATTTCAGCCTTCTGAAATCCCCTTCATTGATTCCCACTCTCTCCCGTCAAAAGCATAATCTCTAAGTTTGAGCACTTCAAGATTAGGCAATGAACCAACTATTGCCATATCTTCCCAGAGAAATCTGCATCCGCTTAGAGTTAACTTTTTTAAGATTTGGTGGTAAAGCAAAGCTCGCAGAGAAAAGGATCCCGTCGCCACCTTGAAGTAGGACGAAACTGAAATTCAGCGTCTCGAGTTGGCGCAGACGGACAAGATTGTTGAGGCAGTACTTTGACCACTTTGCTCGGGCGCACCGGTGTAGCGGACCTTCAACTTTTTAGGTTCGAATCATTTCAAGGGCCTTGCTCGTGAATCTGAAATTTTCACATTGGAAAGTGTTTGCAGATTTTCTAGCACTGGAACTTGCCAACCGATTCTTACGGCCAAAGGAACAGGCAGAACGCTCATTTGGAACATAAGATGCCTTAGTTGAGGCATCTTCCACATCTGAAATGGTAGATATAATGTGAATGGATCTGAATGGATGATTAAGGTCTGAAGATTGCGAAGTTTGGATATCGATGGAGGAATAATGAGCTTGTGCCCGACGCCGTAGTAGCTGAAAGCAAGATACCTTAAATGAAATAGCTCTGTTAGTTCAACCGGATAGAGGCTAAGCGTGTTTTCAGTGCATCGAGTACCCTCAGCAGTCTTAATCCTAGCACAAATGATTCTACGAAGTAGCGGGAATAATTTACAAGGGAACGGATAGGCAAGGCGGAGATGTTTGTTATAAAAATCGACCACGAATACTTAAACGGCGATAATTTTTTATGCCTATCTGAGAAGTGTAAGCATTATTACTATCAAGGACATGAAAAAAATTCTCCTCTTGAGCTTTCCGTATACACAAGTCCCTCAAGAGATCATGTATGCCACAGAATCGATATTTGCCATTGGACCTCTTTTTACTGATCAAAACAAGATTTCTTTTAACAAGATCCTCCAAATACTCCTCTGCTATTTCTTCCAAGCTTTTGAACCGAACTGGCTTTAGGAATCCCTCAGCGACCCATAACTCGATGAGTTTGGAGACGGGAATCCCATAATCTTCTGGGAAACCTCCCATGTAGAGGAAACATGCTTTTAGATGATAAGGTAAATGGTCATAACTCAAAGTTAGTATCATTGAGAAGTGTTCATCATTTGTTGTCACAGCTCGACTTATATTTCGTGCAATATTCCTCAATGATATTCGGTCCTATCTCCTTTACAAGAACTCCTGCGACCACACTAATTGCAAGCGGAAGCCCACCACAATTTTTGGCAATGATCCTTCCAATTTTCTCCAACTTGGGTGGGCAACTTTGTTGGCCAAAAACCTTCTCACGAAGTAGATTCCAGCTCTGATCCTCATTTAAAAAACGCAACTGATGAACAGGCTTAGAGGAGGCATACGAAGCAACATCTAATAGCCTGGTGGTTATCACACCGACTTCCATTGTAGTCATCTGGGAAAAACCTTTTAAATCATCCCAAGCCTTTGTACTCCACATATCATCCAATATGATGAGATAAGTCCTACCCTTTAAACATTTGTACACATTCTCCGCCAGTTGATAATCCGTCTCTGACTTAAATCCTCGGTTATTACAGTCAAAGAATCGAGGAGGCTAAGAAGAACTTCTCGAAACGATAATCTTGGGAAATTGTTATCCACGCACGGATGTGAAAGTAATATGCAATAAGCGAATCATCAAATATATTCCTAGATAACGTAGTTTTACCTATTCCGCCCATACCAACGATCGAAATTATTCCGAGTTTAGGTGATTCACCACAAAGCCGATCTTTTATCCTCAATAAATCCTCATCAAATCCCACCATCTTGTCTCTGCCACTTGGTGCATTTCTTGATGAAGCTGAAGCTGATGTATAACTGTGTTGCAGATTTTCGACTCTGCTGTTCCTTTGGATGTTTATAACCTCTTCAACAATGGAATCAATCTGTTCCATCACCATCAACAGATCTTTTTCATACTTCTTTTCTATATTACTATGCCTAAGCCCCAAGTACCGAAAACACCTCTCAACTCCACAGCAGTTGTCATCTGAGCAAATCTGATCTGAAACGTGGGATTCGATGATATCTTGTGCTTGATATGCCGTGTCTCTGATTTGTGCTTCCAAAAATTCGAGTGTTTTTCCATTATTGTGTGAATAATTCTCCAGAAAAGCTTGCAGAAAGGTTAGCTTTTCTTGGAGGGATTGCAATTCTTGCTCCTCACTAAGAGGAATATTGTTATAATGCATTATCTGATCTAGTAATTGAGTTAGCGAAACAAGAGCAGCATAAGCCATAGCTGATATTATCCCCACCCAACACACACAAACTCAGAATATGGCACAATAACAAATCCAACTTGGAAAATCTAAACCAAGAAACTTGCAGCTATTTGCTTTCAGTAAAAAAACACAGCCTCTAATGACAAATCATTTAAGCAGATGATAAGTTACTTAGGCATATACCAGGCAACTTGCAATATATAAGTCACTATGACAGGCTGTTCCACACTACCCTTTCTTATGGGTAAATTAAATAAGGTATATTTTGTCCCATGCAGAAAAAATTTGAACTTGTTTAGTGTCAGTTGGCCACTCCTGTTTTCATAAATATGGATTGGAACTTTTTAGTTACTTTTACAGTAAAAGTAAACAATAAAGGAATATATATATATATATTTTATTTATGATAGTAACCCATGCTTTATCCTATGATCCTATTTTGGAGCATGTAATTTGGATTCAAGGGAGGATTTTAAATGACTTCAAATAGTATGGATTTGAAAATTGAAATCTACCACAATGACTCCAAAAAACAGCATAAAATAAAATATAAATTTGCTTCTCAAAAAAAAAAAAAATATAAGGATTTGAAATCTATTGTAAAAATCATCTTATCCAAATAAGTTCGATGGATTTGTTATTATGGATTTGAAATCCAGAGCGACTAATTCAATTATAATAGTCTCTAAACAAAATTATTGTATAGCATCTATCTTAAAATTATATGTTAAGGAAATTATAGCTCACGTGCATGTGAAGAATTTCTTACTAGTTTTGTTTTTATTGACATAACTCATGTTCACTGTTCACACCTAGGCGGCAAATAAACTTATGAACAGATTTTGGTAGAAAATGAATGAATTGAAAATTGAGTTAACATAACAAAGGAACAAAATTAATAAACATTTTTTAAATTGGTATGTCAAAAGGAAATAATTCAACCAATATGCCTTTTTTACTCCATTTATATGTTTAGTATTCAACAGTGAAGCAATTGAACGGTCTGTTTCTTCCAAATTCGAGTTTCATCTACTATTTTCACATCATTGATAAATACGAAATATATAAATTGCTTTTTTTTTTTTAAAAATTCTTAAAACCCTAAATTTCTTTAAATTCAGAAGCCTTATCAATTTCTTTAGATTTCGGCGATCGAAAAACTTCGAAGCCTAAAGAAATTGGGGGTTTCGGAATGTCACCTTGATAATCGTGTCCATCTGCACCAACGTGAAGAGCCGATTCTCCGATTTCACGCGATACACCAATTCTATTTACCTCGCCTTTCCGGACTATGTTGAAAAATTAAACTTTGATCCGACCCTAAAATTCCATGGAATGAGATGTTCGTTGCCCGTGCTTGAAGTGCTCAAATTGAGGAAAGCTGATCTTGTTGGCGGGAAGTGGGAACCAGTTGAAGGGGGATTTTACGGCTGATGATGCAGCACTGGTACTCTGGTAGAGATGGCAGATGGCGGGAGCACCCGTAGTACACGGGTGGGTCCAAACTCGGGTCAAACGGATTTTGGGTTGAGTCTAATTTTTTAGGGGAATTTTCATTTTTTTTTAATAAGTTGAGAGTAGTGGTTGGAAGGAAGTGGAATAAATTTTAAAGAACCGAAAGGTACATGATTGAACCAACCCCACAACACTGACAAAGAGTTACCGAGCAAGATTTCTGAAGTTCGTGGTTTTAGGGAATTTTCATGAATAACCACCATTTTCAAAGAGTGCAAATACAATTGTGGCTTTCTTACTTGAAAAATATCTAAAATACCCCTGTTGTCAGGAACTAATTGAATTCTCGAACCCAATAGTTTAAACTACTAAGTCGGGTCGTTCGAACTACCGTCCCAATAGTTCGAAGACCATGTCGGATCGTTTGAACTTCCTTCCCATTAGTTCGAACGACGATGCCTCTAGTTTCAACAATAAAAATACAAACAAAACTAATAAATACACATAAATACATACACATACACAAAAAAACACATACGAAAAACATTATGCATACATACATAGAGAAAACACACGTAAAAACACATACAAACCAAAAAATGCACGTATAAACACACCGAAACACACATACGAACCAAAAAACGTACACGCATAAATACACACTTGCGAATATAGACAAAAAAATGGAGAATAGAAGAGAAAATATACCATAGAAAGAGACTTTTTGAATTGGAGAATGGGTTAATTGTTGAATTTGAAAGGAAATGAAAAAACACGTGCATTTGAGAATTGAAGGGATACATGTGGAAGTTTAAAAATGTTAAGTCAAATGTCATCTTTGATAAGTGGCCGGATCAAAATGTCATATTTGATATATATCACAATTTTTTAAACCTAGGTGATTGAGCCTTGAGGGGAGAACAGGTCTTATTGGACCATTTTGGATCCGCCTGCCTATCTATATATATATTATCTATCCATATATTATATTTATTTTTATTTTAGTAACTTATTACTAGCATAAATTACTTTCTATTTCTTTAATAGTGTATATTTGTATTGCAAATATAGATTTTTTATATGTTAGAATATTTCATAATTTATGTTATATTTTTTTATTAAGTATAATAATACAGTAAAACCTCCATAGATTAATATTGTTGGGACCATGATGTTTTTATAATTTAGGGAGGTATTAATTAATTAAATTAATAACGATTTAGCGTATATAAGTTTAATTATATAAAAAATCATTGTGAAAATGATGAATGTCTAGAGGTCCAAAGCTTAGAAGAAACAAATACCGCTTGATATTCAGTACTTTTGAAATAAGTTTAATTAATTTAAAGAGGTCTAATTTTATATGATTTTAAATGTGTATTGAAATTACAAATACCGCTTGATATTTGTTAAATTTATCCAAATTATCTACTCAATCTATTATCCCAAGTAAAAAGTTATTATAAAATAAAATAACTGAATTTCTTATATAAAAGTTTTTAAGATAAAAATTTATATGGGAACATAAAAGTTATTATAAATAAAAGTTTTTAATTCATTAAATATTAATTTTTACCACCAAATAATATTAGCACTTACATGTTTCTTACAGTGAGTTGCAGCAAGTTAAGAATGGAATAATGATGTTTTCTTCCCAATTTATGATAAGATGAAAGTTCTGCTGCACCAAAAGAAACGAATATTACCAACTACAGCAACAATAACTTCAATTTTTCTAACATCTGAGTCTTACAGGAATTGGGAAATTAATAAAAGCCACCAGTACATAGCAACATTCCACCTGAATTTATTCTGGTCCGTTCTTTATACATTTCAAACAATAGTTCCTCATTATTCCTAAGCTGAAGGTACTCGTCTATGTCAAACCGGGACGATACGCAGTCATTGCCGTCTTCTGTGGTGGTTTCGCATGCGTCCTCTCTTATCAACTGGAGGACTAGAGAAAAGACCGGGCTCCAACTACCGTGACTGCTGATGGAATGACTACTTGGGTCGTTTAACGGGTACATGTCCTGAATATATATACTGAGTTCATCAAAATCCACAATAATTGCCATAAAACAAGAATATACATACTACTTGCTTGATAACTAAAAAGTAAAGCGTAAACGTTAACAAAAACCTATTATATTACATGATAGTATCAGCTGCAAAACGAATCTTTCCATCTAGAGAACTTCATTATGGGTGAACTATAAAAACTACCTCTGAAGTTTAGTCTAATTACAAAAAACTCGAGTTATCTTTCAAAATTACAAATACCTTTATATACACAAACACTCCCTTGAGGTTTATATGTACTTAACAAATACTCCCCTCTCTTGAGGGTTTATATGTACTTAACAAATACTCCCCTCTCTTTGAGGGTGCAATTTCTAAAATAGAATCAAATGCCGAGGGGTATTTGTAATTTGAAAGATAGCTAGTTTTTTTGTTTTTTTTTTTGTGATTAGACTGAACCTCAAGGTTTTCTTTTTCTTCTAATTAGTCCTTCATTATATTTAAGTTACAATTTTTAACATTTTGCATATCTAAGATAAAATTAACCAAAGGAGCAGCAAGGATTTACACTTCATATAAATTAGATCATATATATCAAAATCAAATCAAAATTTCTTAGGCCTGAAGATGCAGCACAATCATATTCAAGAACATGCTGAGGAAGAGATAGAAGTTAAACCTTTTCTGAGTTCCTTTGTGGAGCTTTTTGGAGTCACAGGAGAATCATGACTAGTCTCCCCACTGCAACCAGGGCAAAATAACACCATCCATTTCAACGGATGTAAATTCTGCACGTGTCCTGTAAGTTTCAGTCTCTCTTATTGCAGCATCTCTATCCTTCATTTTCCTCCTAAAGTCGAACTTCCATCACTTCTTTCCCCGTCAAAAGAAGATATGTCTGTGTCTTCAATATTAGAAAGGAAATCTTCAAAGCATCTTTCGGCCTCCTCGATCAATTCTTTTGACATCCCACTTTTGTCGCTGCTTTTCTATAACACCAAAAGCATGTGTTAAAATTGTTATTATTGTTAGATGGTATTCTGATCACAATATTACTCGGATTAAAACCAAAAATGGAGATGTGAACAAGACCACAATTTAGAAAAAAAGGAACACCTTTCTGGCTCGAGATGGCTTCTCTGCTACAGCTGAAGTTCTTGAATTAGGAGTGTTCTTTGACCATTTTAAGGAACTCTTGACCTCGTTGCTCCTCGAAAACATTTCAGTAAGAAGATCTTGTTTGTGCTTCTCCACCTGTAATGTATACTAGGTTATACCCAAGACTGAGTTAAACAATCAGCAAAGTTTAAAATAATCTATTAAAAAGAGATGCACGTCTCTAAAAACAAAGAGTTTGGAAATCTAATCCTTTAATGAAAACAAATTGTTTCAAATATTCAACTCCTATCACTACAATAACATAGAAACTTAAATCAATGATAGATTGAATCTAATGCTCAAGAAATTTCAAAATTCAAAACAATTTGAGGTCCCACAGTAAGAGCAGGCTTGCCTAAAAATATAAACAGGATAATTTACCAAGTCTTATATTAGAAATGTGTACTTATTTGACGCCTCATGAAAAGTTGCTTGTAACCTCAGAGCAGAGCCAACTTTTAGTTTGATTTTTCAAGAAGACATTGAAAATGTACTTGAAAGCATTTAAAGTGAAGTTTCACTAATTTGCAAATATTATCTAACAAATTTCATTTTGACAATTTTGCCTCAAGTTGGTCTTTCACCCTCTTTCAATTAAAAGCTAAAGAGATACAAAATTTTTATTATTTCTCCTCCATCCGATCAGACAACCCCAAGGCCTGCAATGCAAGGAGCTAAAGGCCTTACAAAATTTGAATGTGTGGGAATCAAATAAAACAAAGAGTTATTTGCCATGCTAAAGAGTGTTATTTAAGGTGTGGCTACAATTTTCTTTTATGGAACTACAGAACGGCAATATAATCCATCTTATTATTTACTAATCAAACCACTGGCTTGGAATTGATGGTACCTGGACCCAGCTTCTGCCTAGCCCTAAGTTTATGAGGAAGCAGGGAAAACCAGTCTAATGGGAACCTGAAAGTAAGATTCGCATATAAAAAAGCAGAACACCTGTTCCAATTTTGTCGCATATTTTTCTCTGATTATAGATAAATCCTGAAAGGAGCCTGAATTTCTGATCGCAAGCAGTCACCACTAGCTAAAGCTTGATTTCTTCCCATTGCCCTCACACAAAACAAGTAGTTCAACAAATAAACCAACATCCATTAAGACCATCCAAGAGTGTAACTCTGAATAGCTTTAGCAAACTGATTTTGTTTTGACGCACTTGATTTAGTTCAGATCGGATTTCTTGAACAGCATATCTGAGTTCTTTTACGCATTGCTTCATACAATCCACCATTTGCAACATCCTCAGTAGGGTGCTCAGCCTGAAAATCGGACATAAATATGTAGGAGAAGAAAAAGGGATAAAGAGCTTTCAAGACTGCCTTCTCAGTAACAAAATACATGCTATAATTATATAAGAGCTAAATGAAAAAATAAAAATGAAGAAGACGAAGTTAACCTTTCTGCGCATAAACTGCGGATTATCTTCTCAAATCCATTTTTCCCAAAATGAGTATCCTTTGATTCCTCATCAGTTAGGGCAGAAGACTGGCTCTGACAGGTCCATGTAAATGTCATCAGATGGTTCATTTTTAACTTGATTTATGAAAGCCCGATATTATTGAATATGTAATGGAGAAATAAAAAAGTCACAGTGGGAAATCCAGCTTTTCGAATTTCCATGAAAACACTCCGAGTGCAACCTCTATAAAGCGCATATATAAAAAATGATAAATAAACATGGTATACACAGAAATGCAGATCTTACAGAATAACCATCATGTAACAGAGACGTCTTTGTGGCTTCTGAGATCTTCCCAGCCGATTGCTTGAAGCTATTGTCTTCTGTGCCAGTGGCATTTGGCTATTCCCATTAAAGGGAGCCTTCACAGTAGCACGATTGCTTAAATTCCGAGAATGATCAACCTCACTCTGTAATTCAAATGAAAATTACAGTTTATGTTCACCTGTTGGAATAAAGAACCAAATATATAGTTCTTAATAGACAAGTTTCAAACATCTATTACATGAATACTATTCCCTGCATGAATGTGCGTATCTGCTTTATTGTTCTACCTCCCATTTCCCAAACAGGAATTGTCAATAGGACTTCAACAACCAAAACCTCAATTACTTATTAATGGCTAAGCAATTGTAAAACAAAGTCAGGCTTAACTTTGAACCAAAACTTATAGCAGATGGAGTTATCACTTATCAGCAAGTTTGGGCCTAGATGTTTTAGGCTTGAGCTAGCTCATTTAGAATCATAAATAACATATGTACAGAAATAAATGAAAATACACACTGAATCATTAGTTACTCCAAAGTCCAATCTTAACGATCACATTACTTTTAGTATATTAAGATAATTTGTATCCTTAAATTATTGCCATTTCAGCTTTTAAATTTATAAAACTGCAGGAAATTTTATAACTTAAATACAATGTGTGCCAGAACTCCATTGTGCTACTGTAGTTCAACTATGTTCCGAATCCATGATATAATTGATGATATCAGGTTTTACGTCTCTTTATATTCGATTAGTGGCATACAAAACCTCAACATTTTTTAATTAGTGCACGAGTTTCTTAAACCGAACTGTAGCGCAAACTTTAAATTTATAAAAATGAAAACAACAAACAACAATGAAAGAAAGAGTTGCACTATCACCTCATATTGCTCAAAGCTTTTAAAAGTTTATGGACTGAGCTCAAGCAATGAGTTAGGCAGCCAACCTCAGCTAGAAAACTTATTTTTTATTTTGAACTAAGCCTGGGCCAACCTAGATTACTTCACAAAGACCAACTGACCCATCAGTACTCTATGAAACAATATAGAAGTTCTTGATTTATGAAGGCAACCAACTTACATTCTCAGTCCTAAAAATAAGATATTCTAAGAGGCTCAGCAAATATTTGTCTAAGTTCTATAAGAACAAGATGTCAACCAGCAACAAAAATAAATATTTCTATAGGTAAATAATTCATAGATTTTTACCTGTAATCATTTAATAAAAGTATTTTCAACTCGCAAACATTCAATGCAATCATGCATATCACATGCATTTGTTCAATAATATTTACTGAAACAATAATATTGTTATTAAACGCAAGCCAAAATACTTCTAATTTTCACTAATTAAAAATAAAGGAGAAAGTAAAACCCACCTCAGAGTCGCTAATCTGATACCTCGCCACCGACAGTGACCTCCGTCGCCGGGAACCCGCATCAGATGAAATGACATTTTTGCCCCTGAGGCGGAGCTACAAGAAACAACATTCCCACGAGTTTTCGACACCGATCGTCCCCTTCTCCTAGACGACGCCGTATCACTCGCCCACCGCCCTATCTCCCCATGCCGAGAAGCCGACCGCCCCTCTCTCCCCCTTCCGCTCCACCACCACTCCATCGCTCTCATTTTCATTCTTCGAAGAAGAAGAGAAGAACTCGAGCGCCAGATCATCCAAACTGATCTCTGGAAACGGCGTCGTCGATCCCCTCGTAGTGTTCACGAACTTCCCCTGGGCACGTTTTTGTTGTAATCTGTCTCATTCTCCGGCTCCGGCGCAATGGGACGGGAGAATCGGCTGAGGCTACGCGAACGGCGGAGGAGCGGCGGCTGGAATCCTCGGCTGGAGCCGCCGATTGAAGCCCTCTTTTGTCGTTGATTTGAACGCCGATGTCGCCATTTGTACGAATTGGTGATTGATATATCAACAACTCCAGCTCGCGTGAGTTTGAGGTCTTCATACGAAGAGAGAATTTGAATTGGGTAAGAAATTGGACATTGTTACAGTGTATTCAGAGGTTTCTTGGAAATGGTGATGAGAGAGTAAATGCGAAGGAGGTTTGGCGGATGGATCGAAAATTGAGGAAATATTTGAAATTGAAAAGTAAGTGGTGGGGATA
The DNA here is from genome assembly GCA_016081115.2 of Rehmannia glutinosa. Classification (NCBI taxonomy): domain Eukaryota; kingdom Viridiplantae; phylum Streptophyta; class Magnoliopsida; order Lamiales; family Orobanchaceae; genus Rehmannia; species Rehmannia glutinosa. Next base: position 81,243,299 of record CM071930.1, on the reverse strand, counting down.
TAAAACCCAAAACAAATTATTTTTAAATATTAAATAGCTTAAATAATTTAAGGTAGCATTTATGGAAAATTTTGAATTTGAAGTAAGAATTTCTTCTGTTTTTTTTTTTTTTTTTTGACAAACTGGATGTGAATTTCACGAGACTATAAATAAAGATGGATATACAATATCAATGTTTAAAAAAGTGTTCGGCGGCATACTAGGGTCACGCTCCTAGACGAAGCCTCAATGGGATTAAGCGGGGCTAATTGAAAGAAAAAAAATGTAGGCCGACAAAGGGAGCCTTCTAGCGCCAGCGCTAGCGACTAATCGATCTTTTGGTATTTTTTAGAACAAACAGAAAATACATTATAATGACGATAAAATCTCATATAAGACGGTCTCACGTATTAATTTAGTGAGATGAATCTTAATTGACCCATATTATGTATAACTAATTTGCATTTGAATCTAACTTACTTTAATTTGTAAAATGCGTTGGATATTTCTCAAAAATTTAAACTCACAGACGGCCTTTGGAGACTTACTCTATAATGATTTAAGAAATAATTTAAAATAGGAAGTCAAAAATCGAAAATCTTTAGTATAATAAGATTATCTAAATTAGGTTTATGAATTTTGAATTCCATAACTTCAAATCGCTCATTTTAAATGTAGCCTTTGTTTGAATTTGGTTTTGAAGTATAAAAGATATCGTTTATTTATTTATTTTAATTAAATTTGTAAACCATCTAAGTTTTTTTATCTAGTAAAAAAAAATCATAAATATGCACAAATATTGGGTGAACTTGACTTTCCCCTTATTTATGTAACAATTGTCCCTCAAATTATAAAATATACTTTGCCCCATTCCTGAAGCCAAGAAAATAAAAGGTGTATTTCAAGTTTACAATTATTTGAAATCTTAAGAGCTTTTTCGAATTTGAAGTATTAAAACTGTAAATTTTATTCAAACATAATAATAAAAATAAATAAATTTTGAACTATAAAAAACTGTTGAATGGCACTATTGAATTTTTATATTAGAAATAATTTTTAAAGTAAAATTAACATTATTCTTAATTGCAATAACAGTTTTTATTTGCAAAATGTTAATAGGATTTCTAAACAAAAAAAGTACACAGTCTTGCAACTTGGAATTGTGTTTCGTGCACAGTTGTACTTGTTTGGTCACTTCAATATGTTAGGTTTTTTTGTTCCAAGCTATTCTCTAACTACTAAAGAGCTTTCATACCGAACACGAGAAGTAGACGAATATGATGTCAAAATGAGCTAGGTTGTTGGGTTGGTCAATCCAAATCATTTAATAATTGTGGGTTGGATTGTAATTTTAATAACCACTCATTTAGAAGCGGATCAATTAGATTGACTCGTTTGATCTGGAGGTTGAACTTTGAAGTTGGTTGTATTACAAAATTAATTTGTTTTGGTATAAAAATACAACAATAATATATTTTTCCTAAAACATAAATAATAAAAATAAAAATGTCACGGTCACGGATCATGTTCACGGTTCCAAACTGACACAACAGTGATATAAAGGAGCATGGGAAAAGATGAATACACCAATCTCATGGAACAGGTCAAGGAGAAATGTAGGGCGGTAATCACCCATAAGCAAAAATCCCCTCAGAGTTTATTTTGGATTAATGGATATTTGAAGTTAAGAATTTAAATCCATAATAATAAACACATCTAGCTTGTTTCAAGGAGTTCATTTCTGATGGAGATTTCAAATTCTTAAGTAGCGATTGAATATATTTTTATTTTAAATTTTTTATTTTTCTTTGAGAATAGTGGTGAAACAAATTTGACAAAAAGATGGTTTTGAGAATGTGGGAATATCGGATGAAAAAGAAATTATAAAATCGATTTGATTTAAAAATAATAAAATAATGATTGAACGTGATTGTTAGTTAAAATGTGTTATCTTGAATATTGAAATTTGAAGAATGTGTAATAATGATTAGTTTGTGGAAAAATATGTAGATGTGATTGACTCGATTGATATGAGAAAAAAATGGAAATAAGATAATGATATATTTTTATAAACAATCGCATGTTTTAATCAAAAACATTATCCAATGTGGAACAAAAATGAAATACCATCATATCCAATCGCCCCTTAACTTTCTATTTTAAGCTTATTTTTGAGTGATTGTAATTGATTTGAATCCATCTACGGAATCATTTGAAATAATTTCCCCAAAATCCACTAATCAAATCAAATTCTTTCATCCAAATGCAACTTAGAAAGAATAAAGACCTTTGGAGGTCCATAGATCTCTTGTCTCGTCCGGATATCAACCCTTAAGATTAACAGCCAGATGCCATTTAAGGGCCATGTGGTATTCTGCAAACAATAACTAATCAAAAACTAGCATTGTTGCAAACACAAAGCATTTATATAACTAGAAATGAGATGATAAGAGCGAAATCGACTTAATTCGCGATCTGAAATCATATATGAATCTTTACTAGGGGGCGAAGTTTAGATAACAACAAAGAGGACAATCAAGTTTCAAATACATCGGAACAAGTACCATTTATAGCTTCCAATAGCGATCCATAATCTCAGAACACTTCAATCGTCTTCTCTCTCGGGAGGAAGCCCGCATGGCAAAAAGCATTTTCTACATATGCATTTGAAGACCATAAAACATTAGCAACTTGATGCAAAGAGCTAGCTAGAAATAGACTCCAAAATCCCAAAAGAAGACAGAAACGAACTCCACAAGTTTCTAGTAGATCCCATAAGCATAAAGCGTTATTTTAGAACCTTACTGGTTCTTTTATCACTCAGTGTGATAAAATGAAGAATCAAGCAATTCTACCATCGAAGATGGCATCCCATTAATTATATATTTCAAGTATGATGCACCTTTCAGAAGAAATGCTCTTACACACATGCACAATTACAAAGATGTTCTTGGAATGTTTCTTATAATTGAAAGTCTGTGAAAAAACTTAAAAAAAATAAATGATATTTCACAATCCTAAATGCAAATTTCACAGAGATGTCATAGCTATAATATGATAATGCACTCTGGGCCACTTGGATGGGGAAGAAGCCAAAATGTTAATTTTTGATGCATAGGGAGCTATAATCTAGGTCACTGTGATATGCCTTTACATTGACCATACAAAGAATATATAATATGACCAAGCAATAGTTAACCCTAATTCGTATATCCACTATTTTTTAATTATTACTTGAATATAATGAGATCCCAGCCAATCAAAAGAACAAGTGAGCGCTTGCCAGGCAACAACCCCATGCAAAATTTGCAATTTCTAATTGCACAAAATTATTATATAAAATTATCATTGCCAACAAGTTGCAATCCAAAACACTCTTCAATACAAACCCTAACCTCTGTATTCACAAGTCAATAATTTCTATGCTTTATGATATAATGGTTCAATAACTCCACTCCAATAGACAAAACTATATTGCCGTTTTGCATTCACTTCTTTCTTGGACACAAAACTTACTACTTTTCATCAAAAGACTTCTACTCAGTGACCCAAAGATATGTACAAATTTTTGCAAGAGCTCAAATGTTGTCAATTGAATTAGACCATTTGATACAATCATTTACAGACTGGAAAGAGTTAGATAACCAAACAAATGCACCAAGTAAATTAAACCTCATTGCAGCATGACTCAGCAATCAAAATTACACAATTACAATCTAAAATCCGTGCAAATTTCAAGTACATTTCTTGTACAGAAGAGCAAGATCAACAACCACAAGAGTGTCAAATAATCCCAAGACTTACTAAACAGACTAATTCATAAACTATAGCAGTGGACGAAAGCATAAATCAAAATCATAATACGACATAAGACGTACTAAACATTAGCAAACCCAGAGTTTAGGAAAAAAAATGAGAAATATACAAACAGGGCTAAAAGTGAAAAAACCTTGCATGAAATTGGCGCTCTCCCAATAGATTCATTCTCTCGCGACAGCAAGAAATGGTAACATGGGATAATGGCCAACATAAGATGCGTAACTATCTCGGTGAATGTGTTGACTGCCCATTAACAATAACT